>BMAU01010120.1:0-37586 GCA_019973935.1 Trichonephila clavipes | reverse complement strand
GCTAAGCGGTGAAGGGAGGGGAGTCATTATGAAAATGAGTATTAGAAGCTCTGGTTTTGTTAAAGAAAGGAAATTTATAACAGTAGAGATAGCCCGTGTAACAACCGGCCATGCAGCTATTACGAAAAGGGAAATTTTTTGACAAATTTTAGAAATCACTCAAGTTGTGCACGTACAAACACACAGAAATGCTGGTGTCATGAGGAAAAGAGAAAGCCCGAGCAACACCGGGCTAAGCGTGAAGGGGGGAGTCATTATGAAAATGAGTATTAGAAACTCTGTGCAGTAGAGATAGCCGTGCAACGTTGGGTCATGCAGCTATTACAAAAAAGGAAATTTTTTGACACAATTTTAGAAATCACATAAGTTGTGCACGTACAAACACACAGAAATGATGGTGTCATGAGGAAAAGAGAAAGCCCGAGCAACACCGGGCAAGCGGTGAAGGGGGGGAGTCATTATGAAAATGATTATTAGAAGCTCTGATTTTGTGAAAGAAAAGGAATATTTATAACAGTAGAGATAGCCCGTGCAACGTTGAGTCATGCAGCTCTTTCGAAATAGGGAAATTGTTTTACACAATTTTAGAAATCACTCAAGTTGTGCACATACAAACACACAGAAATGCTGGTGTCATGAGGAAAAGAAAAAGCCCTAGCAACAAGCGGGCTAAGCGGTGAAGGCGGGGGAAGTCTATATGAAAATGAGTATTAGTAGCTCTGATTTTGTGAAAGAAAAGGAAAATTTATAACAGTAGAGATAGGCTGTGCAACGCCGGGCCATGCAGTTATTTCGAAAAAGGGAAATATTTTGCCACAATTTTAGATATCACTCAAGTGGTGCACATACAAACACACAGAAATGCTGGTGTCATGAGGAAAATAGAAAGCCCGAGCAACACCGGCTTAGCGGTGAAGTGGGGGAGGAGTCATTATGAAAATAATTATTAGTAGCTCTGATTTTGTGAAAGAAAAGGAATATTTATAACAGTAGAGATAGCCCGTGCAACGTTGGGTCATGCAGCTCTTTCGAAATAGGGAAATTTTTTTACACAATTTTAGAAATCACTCAAGTTGTGCACATACAAACACACAGAAATGCTGGTGTCATGAGGAAAAAGAGAAAGCCCTAGCAACAAGCGGGCTAAGCGGTGAAGGCGGGGAAGTCATTATGAAAATGAGTATTAGAAGCTCTGGTTTTGTTAAAGAAAGGGAAAATTTATAACAGTAGAGATAGGCTGTGCAACGCCGGGCCATGCAGTTATTTCGAAAAAGGGAAATATTTTGCCACAATTTTAGATATCACTCAAGTGGTGCACATACAAACACACAGAAATGCTGGTGTCATGAGGAAAATAGAAAGCCCGAGCAACACCGGCTTAGCGGTGAAGGGGGAGGAGTCATTATGAAAATAATTATTAGTAGCTCTGATTTTGTGAAAGAAAGGGAACATTTATATTAGTAGAGATAGCCCGTGCAACTTTGGGTCATGCAGCTATTTACAAAAGGGAAATTTTTTGACACAATTTTAGAAATCACTCACATTGTGCACGTACAAACACACAGAAATGCTTGTGTCATGAGCAGAAGAGAAAACCCGAGCAAAACCGGGCTAAGCGGTGAAGGGGGGATTCATTAGGAAAATAAGTATTAGAAGCTCTGATTTTGTGAAAGAAAGGGAAAATTTATAATAGTAGACATAGCCAATGCAACGCCGGGCCATGCTCCTATTTCGAAAAAGGGAAATTTTTTGACACAATTTTAGAAATCACTCACATTGTGCACGTACAAACACACACACACAGAAATGCTGGTGTCATGAGGAAAGAGAAAGCCCGAGCAACACCGGCTTAGCGGTGAACGGGGATTGAAAATGAGTATTAGAAGCTCTGATTTTGTGAAAGAAAGGGGAAATTTATAACGGTAGAGATAGCCCGTGCAACGCAGGGCCATGCAGCTATATCGAAAAAGGGAAATTTTTTGACACAATATTAGAAATCACTCACATTGTGCACGTACAAACACACAGAAATGCTGGTGTCATGAGCAGAAGAGAAAGCCCGAGCAACACCGGGCTACGCAGTGAAGGGGGTTGATCATTATGAAAATGAGTATTAGAAGCTCTGTATTTGTGAAAGAAAGGAAAATTTATAATAGTAGACATAGCCAATGCAACGCCGGGCCATGCAGCTTTTTCGAAAAAGGGAAATTTTTGACACAATTTTAGAAATCACTCACATTGTGCACTTACAAACACACACACACAGAAATGCTGTTGTCGTGAGGAAAGAGAATGCCCGAGCAACACCGGGCTAAGGAATGAAGGGTGGAGGTAAAATGAGTATTACATGCTCTGATTTTGTGAAAGAAAGGAAAAATTTATAACAGTAGAGATATCCAGTGCAACGCCGGGCCATGCAGTTATTTCGAAAAAGGGAAATTTTTTTACACAATTTTAGAAATCACTCGCATTGTGCACGTAAAAACACACAGAAATGCTCTTGTCATGAGGAAAAGAGAATGCCCGAGCAACACCGGGCTAAGGGGTGAAGGGTGGAGGTAAAATGAGTATTAGATGCTCTGATTTTGTGAAAGAAAGGGAAAATTTATAACAGTAGAGATAGCCCGTGCAACGTTGGGTCATGCAGCTATTTCGAAATAGGGAAATTTTTTGACACAATTTTAGAAATCACTCACATTGGGCACGTACAAACACACAAACACAGAAATGCTGGTGTCATGAGAAAAAGAGAAAGCCCGAGCAACACCGGGCTAAGCGGTGAAGGAGGGGGGAAGTCATTATGAAAATGAGTATTAGAAGCTCTGGTTTTGTTAAAAAAGGGAAATTTATAACAGTAGAGATAGTCCGTGGAACACCCGGCCATGCAGCTATTACGAAAAAGGGAAATTTTTTGACACAATGTTAGAAATCACTCTAGTTTTAAACGTACAAACACACAGAAATGCTGGTGTCATGAGGAAGTGAGAAAGCCCGAGCAACACCGGGCTAAGCCGTGAAGGGAGGGAGTCATTATGAAAATGAGTATTATAAACTCTAGTTTTGTGAAAGAAAGGGAAAATTTATAACATTAGAGATAGCTCGTGCAACGTTGGGTCATGCAGCTATTACGAAAAGGGAAATTTTTTGACACAATTTTAGAAATCCCATAAGTTGTGCACGTACAAACACACAGAAATGATGGTGTCATGAGGAAAGAGAAAAGCCCGAGCAACAAGCGGGCTGCGGTGAAGGCAGTCATTATGAAAATGAGTATTAGAAGCTCTGATTTTGTTAAAGAAAGGGAAAATTTATAACAGTAGAGATAGGCTGTGCAACGCCGGGTCATGCAGCTATTTCGAAAAAGGGAAATTTTTTGACACAATTTTAGAAATCACTCAAGTTGTGCACGTACAAACACACAGAAATGCTGGTGTCATGAGGAAAGAGAAAGCCCGAGCAACACCGGGCTAAGCGGTGAAGGGGGGAGTCATTATGAAAATGAGTATTAGAAGCTCTGATTTTGTGAAAGAAAGGGAAAATTTATAACAGTAGAGATAGAAAAAGGGAAATTTTTTGACACAATTTTAGAAATCACTCAATTGTGCAACGAAATGCTGGGTCATGCAGCAACACCGGGCTTGAAGGGGGGGAGTCATTATGAAAATGGAAGAAAGAAAGGGAAAATTTTTAGAGATAGCCTGTGTGCACAACTTTTTAGAAATCACTCCCATTGTGCACGTACAAACACACAGAAATGCTGGTGTCATGAGGAAAAGAGAAAGCCCGAGCAACACCGGGCTAAGCGGTGAAGGGGGGAGTCATTATGAAAATAATTATTAGAAGCTCTGATTTTGTTAAAGAAAGGGAAAATTTATAACAGTAGAGATAGCCCGTGCAACGTTGGGCCATGCAGCTATTACGAAAAAGGAAATTTTTTGACAAATTTTAGAAATCACTCAAGTTGTGCACGTACAAACACACAGAAATGCTGGTGTCATGAGGAAAGAGAAAGCCCGAGCAACACCGGGCTAAGCGGTGAAGGGGGGGAGTCATTATGAAAATGAGTATTATAAACTCTGGTTTTGTGAAAGAAAGGGAAAATTTATAACAGTAGAGATAGCCCGTGCAACGTTGGGTCATGCAGCTATTACGAAAAAGGGAAATTTTTGACACAATTTTAGAAATCACATAAGTTGTGCACGTACAAACACACAGTTATGATGGTGTCATGAGGAAAAGAGAAAGCCCGAGCAACACCGGGCAAAGCGGTGAAGGAGGGGGAGTCATTATGAAAATAATTATTAGTAGCTCTGATTTTGTGAAAGAAAGGGAATATTTATAACAGTAGAGATAGCCCGTGCAACGTTGGGTCATGCAGCTATTTCGAAATAGGGAAATTTTTGACACAATTTTAGAAATCACATCAAGTTGTGCACATACAAACACACAGAAATGCTGGTGTCATGAGGAAAGAGAAAGCCCTAGCAACACCGGGCTAAGCGGTGAAGGGGGGAGTCATTATGAAAATGAGTATTAGAAGCTCTGGTTTTGTTAAAGAAAGGAAAATTTATAACAGTAGAGATAGCCAATGCAACGCCGGGCCATGCTGCTATTTCGAAAAAGGGAAATTTTTTTACACAATTTTAGAAATCACTCACATTGTGCACGTACAAACACACACAGAAATGCTGGTGTCATGAGGAAAAGAGAAAGCCCGAGCAACACCGGGCTAAGCGGTGAACGGGGATTGAAAATGAGTATTAGAAGCTCTGATTTTGTGAAAGAAAGGGAAAATTTATAACAGTAGAGATAGCCCGTGCAACGCAGGGCCATGCAGCTATTTCGAAAAAGGGAAATTTTTTTGACACAATTTTAGAAATCACTCACATTGTGCACGTACAAACACACAGAAATGCTGGTGTCATGAGCAGAAGAGAAAGCCCGAGCAACACCGGGCTAAGCGGTGAAGGGGGGGAGTCATTATGAAAATGAGTATTAGAAGCTCTGATTTTGTGAAAGAAAGGGAAAATTTATAATAGTAGACATAGCCAATGCAACGCCGGGCCATGCAGCTATTTCGAAAAAGGAAATTTTTGACACAATTTTAGAAATCACTCACATTGTGCACGTACAAACAAACACACAGAAATGCTGGTGTCATGAGGAAAAGAGAAAGCCCGAGCAACACCGGGCTAAGCGAAAATGAGTATTAGAAGCTGGTGAAAGAAAAACGCCGGGCCATGAGTATTACGATTTTTGACACAATTTTAGAAATCACGTGCACGTCAAACACACAGAAATGCTGGTGTCATGAAAAGAGAAAGCCCGAAAGGGTGAAGGGGGAGGTAAAAAATGAGTATTAGAAGCTCTGATTTTGTGAAAGAAAGGAAAAATTTATAACAGTAGAGATATCCAGTGCAACGCCGGGCCATGCAGCTATTTCGAAAAAGGGAAATTTTTTGACACAATGTTAGAAATCACTCAATTGTGCACGTAAAAAACACACAGAAATGCTGGTGTCATGAGGAAAGAGAAAGCCCGAGCAACACCGGGCTAAGCGGTGAAGGGAAGGGGAGTCATTATGAAAATGAGTATTAGAAGCTCTGATTTTGTGAAAGAAAGGAAAATTTATAACAGTAGAGATAGCCCGTGCAACGCCGGGCCATGCAGCTATTTCGAAAAAGGGAAATTTTTTGACACAATTTTAGAAATCACTCACATTGTGCACGTACAAACACACACAGAAATGCTGGTGTCATGAGGAAAAAAGAGAAAGCCCGAGCAACACCGGGCTAAGCGGTGAAGGGGGGGAGTCATTATGAAAATGAGTATTAGAAGCTCTGATTTTGTTAAAGAAAGGGAAAATTTATAACAGTAGAGATAGCCCGTGCAACGCCGGGCCATGCAGCTATTACGAAAAAGGGAAATTTTTTGACACAATTTTAGAAATCACTCAATTGTGCACGTACAAACACACAGAAATGCTGGTGTCATGAGGAAAAGAGAAAGCCCGAGCAACACCGGGCTAAGCGGTGAAGGGGGGAGTCATTATGAAAATGAGTATTAGAAGCTCTGATTTTGTGAAAGAAAGGGAAAATTTATAACAGTAGAGATAGCCCGTGCAACGCCGGGTCATGCAGCTATTATTTCGAAAAAGGGAAATTTTTGACACAATTTTAGAAATCACTCACATTGTGCACGTACAAACACACAGAAATGCTGGTGTCATGAGGAAAAGAGAAATCCCGAGCAACACCGGGCAAAGCGGTGAAGGAGGGGAGTCATTATGAAAATGAGTATTAGAAGCTCTGGTTTTGTTAAAAAAGGGAAAATTTATAACAGTAGAGATAGCCCGTGCAACGCCCGGCCATGCAGCTATTTCGAAAAAGGGAAATTTTTTGACACAATTTTAGAAATCACTCAATTGTGCACGTACAAACACACAGAAATGCTGGTGTCATGAGGAAAAGAGAAAGCCCGAGCAACACCGGGCTAAGCGGTGAAGGGAGGGAGTCATTATGAAAATGAGTATTATAAACTCTGAGTTTTGTGAAAGAAAGGGAAAATTTATAACATTAGAGATAGCTCGTGCAACGTTGGGTCATGCAGCTATTACGAAAAGGGAAATTTTTTGACACAATTTTAGAAATCACATAAGTTGTGCACGTACAAACACACAGAAATGATGGTGTCATGAGGAAAAGAGAAAGCCCGAGCAACACCGGGCTAAGCGGTGAAGGAGGGAGTCATTATGAAAATAAGTATTAGAAGCTCTGATTTTGTGAAAGAAAGGGAAAATTTATAACAGTAGAGATAGCCCGTGCAACGCCGGGCCATGCAGCTATTTCGAAAAAGGGAAATTTTTTGACACAATTTTAGAAATCACTCAAGTTGTGCACGTACAAACACACAGAAATGCTGGTGTCATGAGGAAAAGAGAAAGCCCGAGCAACACCGGGCTAAGCGGTGAAGGGAGGGAGTCATTATGAAAATGAGTATTAGAAGCTCTGGTTTTGTTAAAGAAAGGAAAATTTATAACAGTAGAGATAGCCCGTGCAACGCCGGGCCATGCAGCTATTTCGAAAAAGGGAAATTTTTTTGACACAATTTTAGAAATCACTCAATTGTGCACGTACAAACACACAGAAATGCTGGTGTCATGAGGAAAAGAGAAAGCCCGAGCAACACCGGGCTAAGCGGTGAAGGGGGGGGGGAGTCATTATGAAAATGAGTATTAAAAGCTCTGATTTTGTGAAAGAAAGGGGAAATTTATAACAGTAGAGATAGCCCGTGCAACGCCGGGCCATGCAGCTATTTCGAAAAAGGGAAATTTTTTGACACAATTTTAGAAATCACTCACATTGTGCACGTACAAACACACAGAAATGCTGGTGTCATGAGGAAAAGAGAAAGCCCGAACAACACCGGGCTAAGCGGTGAAGGAGGGGAGTCATTATGAAAATGAGTATTAGAAGCTCTGATTTTGTGAAAGAAAGGGAAAATTTATAACAGTAGAGATAGCCCGTGCAACGCCGGGCCATGCAGCTATTTCGAAAAGGGAAATTTTTTGACACAATTTTAGAAATCACTCACATTGTGCACGTACAAACACACACAGAAATGCTGGTGTCATGAGGAAAAAGAAAGCCCGAGCAACACCGGGCTAAGCGGTGAAGGGGGGTGGAGTCATTATGAAAATGAGTATTAGAAGCTCTGATTTTGTGAAAGAAAGGAAAATTTATAACAGTAGAGATAGCCCGTGCAACGCCGGGCCATGCAGCTATTTCGAAAAAGGGAAATTTTTTGACACAATTTTAGAAATCACTCACATTGTGCACATACAAACACACAGAAATGCTGGTGTCATGAGGAAAAGAGAAAGCCCGAGCAACACCGGTCAAAGCGGTGAAGGGGGGAGTCATTATGAAAATGAGTATTAGTAGCTCTGATTTTGTGAAAGAAAGGGAAAATTTATAACAGTAGAGATAGCCCGTGCAACGCCGGGCCATGCAGCTATTACGAAAAAGGGAAATTTTTTGACACAATTTTAGAAATCACTCAAGTTGTGCACGTACAAACACACAGAAATGCTGGTGTCATGAGGAAAAGAGAAAGCCCGAGCAACACCGGGCTAAGCGGTGAAGGGGGAAGTCATTATGAAGATGAGTTTTAGAAGCTCTGATTTTGTGAAAGAAAGGGAAAATTTATAACATAGTAGAGATAGCCCGTGCAACGCCGGGCCATGCAGCTATTTCGAAAAAGGGAAATTTTTGACACAATTTTAGAAATCACTCACATTGTGCACGTACAAACACACAGAAATGCTGGTGTCATGAGGAAAGAGAAAGCCCGAGCAACACCGGGCAAAGCGGTGAAGGGATGGGAGTCATTATGAAAATGAGTATTAGTAGCTCTGATTTTGTGAAAGAAAGGGAAATTTATAACAGTAGAGATAGCCCGTGCAACGTTGGGTCATGCAGCTATTTCGAAATAGGGAAATTTTTTGACACAATTTTAGAAATCACTCAAGTTGTGCACATACAAACACACAGAAATGCTGGTGTCATGAGGAAAAGAGAAAGCCCGAGCAACAAGCGGGCTAAGCGGTGAAGGCGGGGGAGTCATTATGAAAATGAGTATTAGAAGCTCTGTTTTTGTTAAAGAAAGGAAAATTTATAACAGTAGAGATAGGCTGTGCAACGCCGGGCCATGCAGCTATTTCGAAAAAGGGAAATTTTTGACACAATTTTAGAAATCACTCAAGTTGTGCACGTACAAACACACAGAAATGCTGGTGTCATGAGGAAAAGAGAAAGCCCGAGCAACACCGGGCTAAGCGGTGAAGGGGGGGAGTCATTATGAAAATAATTATTAGTAGCTCTGATTTTGTGAAAGAAAGGGAAAATTTATAACAGTAGAGATAGCCCGTGCAACGTTGGGTCATGCAGCTATTTTCAAATAGGGAAATTTTTTGACACAATTTTAGAAATCACTCAATTGTGCACGTACAAACACACAGAAATGCTGGTGTCATGAGGAAAGAAAAGCCCGAGCAACACCGGGCTAAGCGGTGAAGGGGGGGGTATCATTATGAAAATAAGTATTAGAAGCTCTGATTTTGTGAAAGAAAGGGAAAATTTATAATAGTAGAGATAGCCAATGTGCACGCCGGGCCATGCAGCTATTTCGAAAAAGGGAAATTTTTTGACACAATTTTAGAAATCACTCACATTGTGCACGTACAAACACACACACACACACACAGAAATGCTGGTGTCATGAGGAAAAGAGAAAGCCCGAGCAACACCGGGCTAAGCGGTGAAGGGGGGGAGTCATTATGAAAATGAGTATTAGAAGCTCTGATTTTGTGAAAGAAAGGGAAATTTATAACAGTAGAGATAGCCCGTGCAACGCCGGGCCATGCAGCTATTTCGAAAAAGGGAAATTTTTTGACACAATTTTAGAAATCACTCACATTGTGCACGTACAAACACACAGAAATGCTGGTGTCATGAGGAAAGAGAAAGCCCGAGCAACACCGGGCTAAGCGGTGAAGGGGGGAGTCATTATGAAAATGAGTATTAGAAGCTCTGATTTTGTGAAAGAAAGGGAAAATTTATAACAGTAGAGATAGCGAATGCATCGCCGGGCCATGCCGCTATTTCGAAAAAGGGAAATTTTTTGACACATTTTTAGAATTCACTCACATTGTGCACGTGCATACACACACACACAGAAATGCTGGTGTCATGAGGAAAAGAGAAAGCCCGAGCAACATCGGGCTAAGCGGTTAAGAGGGGGAGCTATTATGAAAAGGAGTATTAGAAGCTCTGAATTTGTGAAAGGGTAAAATTATAACAGTAGAGATAGGCCGTGCAACGCCGGGCCATGCAGTTATTTCGAAAAAGGGAAATTTTTTGACACAATTTTAGAAATCACTCAAGTTGTGCACGTACAAACACACAGAAATGCTGATGTCATGAGGAAAAGAGAAAGCCCGAGCAACACCGGGCTCAGCGGTGAAGGGGGGGAGTCATTATGAAAATGAGTATTAGAAGCTCTGATTTTGTGAAAGAAAGGGAAAATTTATAACAGTAGAGATAGCCCGTGCAACGCCGGGCCATGCAGCTATTTCGAAAAAGGGAAATATTTGACACAATTTTAGAAATCACTCAAATTGTGCACGTACAAACACACAGAAATGCTGGTGTCATGAGGAAAAGAGAAAGCCCGAGCAACACCGGGCTAAGCGGTGAAGAGGGGGAGTCATTATGAAAATGAGTATTAGAAACTCTGATTTTGTGAAAGAAAGGGAAAATTTATAACAGTAGAGATAGCCCGTGCAACGCCGGGTCATGCAGCTATTTCGAAAAAGGGAAATTTTTGACACAATTTTAGAAATCACTCAAGTTGTGCACGTACAAACACACAGAAATGCTGGTGTCATAAAGAAAAGAGAAAGACCGAGCAACACCGGGCTAAGCGGTGAAGGGGGGGAGTCATTATGAAAATGAGTATTAGAAGCTCTGATTTTGTTAAAGAAAGGGAAAATTTATAACAGTAGAGATAGGCCCGTGCAACGCCGGGCCATGCAGCTATTTCGAAAAAGGGAAATTTTTTGACACAATTTTAGAAATCACTCAAGTTGTGCACACACAAACACACAGAAATGCTGGTGTCATGAGGAAAGAGAAAGCCCCCTAGCAACACCGGGCTAAGCGGTGAAGGGGGGAGTCATTATGAAAATGAGTATTATAAACTCTATTTTGTGAAAGAAAGGGAAAATTTATAACAGTAGAGATAGCCCGTGCAACACCCGGTCATGCAGCTATTACGAAAAAGGGAAATTTTTTGACACAATTTTAGAAATCACTCAATTGTGCACGTACAAACACACAGAAATGCTGGTGTCATGAGGAAAGAGAAAGCCCGAGCAACACCGGGCTAAGCGGTGAAGGGAGGGAGTCATTATGAAAATGAGTATTAGAAGCTCTGATTTTGTGAAAGAAAGGGAAAATTTATAACAGTAGAGATAGCCTGTGCAACGCCGGGCCATGCAGCTATTTCGAAAAAGGGAAATTTTTTGACACAATTTTAGAAATCACTCAAGTGGTGCACATACAAACACACAGAAATGCTGGTGTCATGAGGAAAGAGAAAGCCCGAGCAACACCGGGCTAAGCGGTGAAGGCGGGGGAGTCATTATGAAATGAGTATTAGAAGCTCTGGTTTTGTTAAAGAAAGGGAAAATTTATAACAGTAGAGATAGCCTGTGCAACGCCGGGCCATGCAGCTATTTCGAAAAAGGGAAATTTTTTGACACAATTTTAGAAATCACTCCATTGTACACGTACAAACAAACACACACACAGAAATGCTGGTGTCATAAAGGAAAAGAGAAAGCCCGAGCAACACCGGGCTAAGCGGTGAAGGGGGGGGAGTCATTATGAAAATGAGTATTAGAAGCTCTGGTTTTGTTAAAGAAAGGGGAAATTTATAATAGTAGAGATAGCCCGTACAACTCATGGCCATGCAGCTATTACGAAAAAGGGAAATTTTTTGACAAATTTTAGAAATCACTCAAGTTGTGCACGTACAAACACATAGAAATGCTGGTGTCATGAGGAAAAGAGAAAGCCCGAGCAACACCGGGATAAGCCGTGAAGGGAGGGAGTCATTATGAAAATGAGTATTATAAACTCTAGTTTTGTGAAAGAAAGGGAAAATTTATAACATTAGAGATAGCCCGTGCAACGTTGGGTCATGCAGCTATTACGAAAAAGGGAAATTTTTTGACACAATTTTAGAAATCACATAAGTTGTGCACGTACAAACACACAGTTATGATGGTGTCATGAGGAAAAGAGAAAGCCCGAGCAACACCGGGCAAAGCGGTGAAGGAGGGGAGTCATTATGAAAATAATTATTAGTAGCTCTGATTTTGTGAAAGAAAAGGAATATTTATAACAGTAGAGATAGCCCGTGCAACGTTGGGTCATGCAGCTCTTTCGAAATAGGGAAATTTTTTTACACAATTTTAGAAATCACTCAAGTTGTGCACATACAAACACACAGAAATGCTGGTGTCATGAGGAAAAGAGAAAGCCCTAGCAACAAGCGGGCTAAGCGGTGAAGGCGGGGGAGTCATTATGAAAATGAGTATTAGAAGCTCTGGTTTTGTTAAAGAAAGGGAAAATTTATAACAGTAGAGATAGGCTGTGCAACGCCGGGCCATGCAGTTATTTCGAAAAAGGGAAATATTTTGCCACAATTTTAGATATCACTCAAGTGGTGCACATACAAACACACAGAAATGCTGGTGTCATGAGGAAAATAGAAAGCCCGAGCAACACCGGCTTAGCGGTGAAGGGGGGGAGGAGTCATTATGAAAATAATTATTAGTAGCTCTGATTTTGTGAAAGAAAGGGAACATTTATATTAGTAGAGATAGCCCGTGCAACTTTTGGGTCATGCAGCTATTTTCAAATAGGGAATTTTTTGACACAATTTTAGAAATCACTCACATTGTGCACGTACAAACACACAGAAATGCTTGTGTCATGAGCAGAAGAGAAAACCCGAGCAAAACCGGGCTAAGCGGTGAAGGGGGATTCATTAGGAAAATAAGTATTAGAAGCTCTGATTTTGTGAAAGAAAGGGAAAATTTATAATAGTAGACATAGCCAATGCAACGCCGGGCCATGCTCTATTTCGAAAAAGGAAATTTTTGACACAATTTTAGAAATCACTCACATTGTGCACGTACAAACACACACACACAGAAATGCTGGTGTCATGAGGAAAAGAGAAAGCCCGAGCAACACCGGCTTAGCGGTGAACGGGGATTGAAAATGAGTATTAGAAGCTCAGATTTTGTGAAAGAAAGGGGAAATTTATAACGGTAGAGATAGCCCGTGCAACGCAGGGCCATGCAGCTATATCGAAAAAGGGAAATTTTTTGACACAATATTAGAAATCACTCACATTGTGCACGTGCAAACACACAGAAATGCTGGTGTCATGAGCAGAAGAGAAAGCCCGAGCAACACCGGGCTACGCAGTGAAGGGGGTTGATCATTATGAAAATGAGTATTAGAAGCTCTGTATTTGTGAAAGAAAGGGAAAATTTATAATAGTAGACATAGCCAATGCAACGCCGGGCCATGCAGCTTTTTCGAAAAAGGGAAATTTTTTGACACAATTTTAGAAATCACTCACATTGTGCACTTACAAACACACACACACAGAAATGCTGTTGTCGTGAGGAAAAGAGAATGCCCGAGCAACACCGGGCTAAGGAATGAAGGGTGGAGGTAAAATGAGTATTACATGCTCTGATTTTGTGAAAGAAAGGAAAAATTTATAACAGTAGAGATATCCAGTGCAACGCCGGGCCATGCAGTTATTTCGAAAAAGGGAAATTTTTTTACACAATTTTAGAAATCACTCGCATTGTGCACGTAAAAACACACAGAAATGCTGTTGTCATGAGGAAAAGAGAATGCCCGAGCAACACCGGGCTAAGGGGTGAAGGGTGGAGGTAAAATGAGTATTAGATGCTCTGATTTTGTGAAAGAAAGGGAAAATTTATAACAGTAGAGATAGCCCGTGCAACGTTGGGTCATGCAGCTATTTCGAAATAGGGAAATTTTTTGACACAATTTTAGAAATCACTCACATTGGGCACGTACAAACACACAAACACAGAAATGCTGGTGTCATGAGAAAAAGAGAAAGCCCGAGCAACACCGGGCTAAGCGGTGAAGGAGGGGGAAGTCATTATGAAAATGAGTATTAGAAGCTCTGGTTTTGTTAAAAAAAGGGGAAATTTATAACAGTAGAGATAGTCCGTGGAACACCCGGCCATGCAGCTATTACGAAAAAGGGAAATTTTTGACACAATGTTAGAAATCACTCTAGTTTTAAACGTACAAACACACAGAAATGCTGGTGTCATGAGGAAGTGAGAAAGCCCGAGCAACACCGGGCTAAGCCGTGAAGGGAGGGAGTCATTATGAAAATGAGTATTATAAACTCTAGTTTTGTGAAAGAAAGGGAAAATTTATAACATTAGAGATAGCTCGTGCAACGTTGGGTCATGCAGCTATTACGAAAAAGGGAAATTTTTTGACACAATTTTAGAAATCACATAAGTTGTGCACGTACAAACACACAGTTATGATGGTGTCATGAGGAAAAGAGAAAGCCCTAGCAACAAGCGGGCTAAGCGGTGAAGGCGGGGGGAGTCATTATGAAAATGAGTATTAGAAGCTCTGGTTTTGTTAAAGAAAGGGAAAATTTATAACAGTAGAGATAGGCTGTGCAACGCCGGGCCATGCAGTTATTTCGAAAAAGGGAAATTTTTTGCCACAATTTTAGAAATCACTCAAGTGGTGCACATACAAACACACAGAAATGCTGGTGTCATGAGGAAAAGAGAAAGCCCGAGCAACAAGCGGGCTAAGCGGTGAAGGGGGGGAGTCATTATGAAAATGAGTATTAGAAGCTCTGGTTTTGTTAAAGAAAGGGAAAATTTATAACAGTAGAGATAGCCCGTGCAACGCCGGGCCATGCAGCTATTTCGAAAAAGGGAAATTTTTTGACACAATTTTAGAAATCACTCAATTGTGCACGTACAAACACACAGAAATGCTGGTGTCATGAGGAAAAGAGAAAGCCCGAGCAACACCGGGCTAAGCGGTGAAGGGAGGGAGTCATTATGAAAATGAGTATTAGAAGCTCTGGTTTTGTGAAAGAAAGGGAAAATTTATAACAGTAGAGATAGCCCGTGCAACGTTGGGTCATGCAGCTATTACGAAAAAGGGAAATTTTTGACACAATTTTAGAAATCACATCAAGTTGTGCACGTACAAACACACAGTTATGATGGTGTCATGAGGAAAGAGAAAGCCCGAGCAACACCGGGCAAAGTGGTGAAGGAGGGGGAGTCATTATGAAAATAATTATTAGTAGCTCTGATTTTGTGAAAGAAAGGGAAAATTTATAACAGTAGAGATAGCCCGTGCAACGTTGGGTCATGCAGCTATTTCGAAAAAGGGAAATTTTTTTACACAATTTTAGAAATCACTCAAGTTGTGCACATACAAACACACAGAAATGCTGGTGTCATGAGGAAAGAGAAAGCCCTAGCAACAAGCGGGCTAAGCGGTGAAGGCGGGGGGAGTCATTATGAAAATGAGTATTAGAAGCTCTGGTTTTGTTAAAGAAAGGAAAATTTATAACAGTAGAGATAGGCTGTGCAACGCCGGGCCATGCAGTTATTTCGAAAAAGGGAAATTTTTGACACAATTTTAGAAATCACTCAAAGTTGTGCACATACAAACACACAGAAATGCTGGTGTCATGAGGAAAATAGAAAGCCCGAGCAACACCGGGCTAAGCGGTGAAGGGGGGGGGAGTCATTATGAAAATAATTATTAGTAGCTCTGATTTTGTGAAAGAAAGGGAATATTTATAACAGTAGAGATAGCCCGTGCAACTTTGGGTCATGCAGCTATTTTCGAAAAGGGAAATTTTTTGACACAATTTTAGAAATCACTCACATTGTGCACGTACAAACACACAGAAATGCTGGTGTCATGAGCAAAGAGAAAGCCCGAGCAACAACCGGGCTAAGCGGTGAAGGGGGGATCATTATGAAAATAAGTATTAGAAGCTCTGATTTTGTGAAAGAAAGGGAAAATTTATAATAGTAGACATAGCCAATGCAACGCCGGGCCATGCAGCTATTTCGAAAAAGGGAAATTTTTTGACACAATTTTAGAAATCACTCACATTGTGCACGTACAAACACACACACACAGAAATGCTGGTGTCATGAGGAAAAGAGAAAGCCCGAGCAACACCGGGCTTAGCGGTGAAGGGGGATTGAAAAAATGAGTATTAGAAGCTCTGATTTTGTGAAAGAAAGGAAAATTTATAACAGTAGAGATAGCCCGTGCAACGTTGGGTCATGCAGCTCTTTCGAAATAGGGAATTTTTTTTACACAATTTTAGAAATCAATCACATTGTGCACGTAGAAACACACAGAAATGCTGGTGTCATGAGCAGAAGAGAAAGCTCGAGCAACACCGGGCTTAGCGGTGAAGCGGGGGGAGTCATTATGAAAATGAGTATTAGAAGCTCTGATTTTGTGAAAGAAAGGGAAAATTTATAACTGTAGAGATAGCCATTGCAACGCAGGGCCATGCAGCTATTTCGAAAAAGGGAAATTTTTTGACACAATTTTAGAAATCACTCACATTGTGCACGTACAAACACACACACACAGAAATGCTGGTGTCATGAGGAAAAAGAGAAAGCCCGAGCAACACCGGGCTAAGCGGTGAAGGGGGGGAGTCATTAAAAATGAGTATTAGAAGCTCTGATTTTGTGAAAGAAAGGAAAATTTATAACAGTAGAGATAGCCCGTGCAACGCCGGGCCATGCAGCTATTTCGAAAAAGGGAAATTTTTTTTGACACAATTTTAGAAATCACTCACATTGTGCACGTACAAACACACAGAAATGCTGGTGTCATGAGGAAAGAGAGAAAGCCCGAGCAACACCGGGCTAAGCGTGAAGGGGGAGTCATTATGAAAATGAGTATTAGAAACTCTGATTTTGTGAAAGAAAGGGAAAATTTATAACAGTAGAGATAGCCCGTGCAACGTTGGGTCATGCAGCTATTTCGAAAAGGGAAATTTTTTGACACAATTTTAGAAATCACTCAAGTTGTGCACGTACAAACACACAGAAATGCTGGTGTCATGAGGAAAAGAGAAAAGCCCGAGCAACACCGGGCTAAGCGGTGAAGGAGGGGGAGTCATTATGAAAATGAGTATTAGAAGCTCTGATTTTGTGAAAGAAAGGAAAATTTATAACAGTAGAGATAGCCCGTGCAACGCCGGGCCATGCAGCTATTTCGAAAAAGGGAAATTTTTTGACACAATTTTAGAAATCACTCAATTGTGCACATACAAACACACACACACAGAAATGCTGGTGTCATGAGGAAAAGAGAAAGCCCGAGCAACACCGGGCTAAGCGGTGAAGGGGGGAGTCATTATGAAAATGAGTATTAGAAGCTCTGATTTTGTGAAAGAAAGGAAAATTTATAACAGTAGAGATAGGCTGTGCAACGCCGGGCCATGCAGTTATTTCGAAAAAGGGAAATTTTTTGACACAATTTTAGAAATCACATAAGTTGTGCACGTACAAACACACAGTTATGATGGTGTCATGAGGAAAGAGAAAGCCCGAGCAACACCGGGCTAAGCGGTGAAGGAGGGGAGTCATTATGAAAATGAGTATTAGAAGCTCTGATTTTGTGAAAGAAAGGGAAAATTTATAACAGTAGAGATAGCCCGTGCAACGTTGGGTCATGCAGCTATTTCGAAATAGGGAAATTTTTTGACACAATTTTAGAAATCACTCACATTGTGCACGTACAAACACACACACAGAAATGCTGGTGTCATGAGGAAAAGAGAAAGCCCGAGCAACACCGGGCTAAGTGGTGAAGGAGGGGGATTCATTATGAAAATGAGTATTAGAAGCTCTGGTTTTGTTAAAAAAAGGGGAAATTTATAACAGTAGAGATAGTCCGTGGAACACCCGGCCATGCAGCTATTACGAAAAAGGGAAATTTTTTGACACAATTTTAGAAATCACTCAAGTTGTGCACATACAAACACACAGAAATGCTGGTGTCATGAGGAAAAGAGAAAGCCCTAGCAACAAGCGGGCTAAGCGGTGAAGGCGGGGGAAGTCATTATGAAAATGAGTATTAGAAGCTCTGGTTTTGTTAAAGAAAGGGAAAATTTATAACAGTAGAGATAGGCTGTGCAACGCCGGGCCATGCAGTTATTTCGAAAAAGGGAAATTTTTTGCCACAACTTTAGAAATCACTCCCATTGTACACGTACAAACACACACACACAGAAATGCTGGTGTCATAAAGGAAAAGAGAAAGCCCGAGCAACATTAGGCTAAGCGGTGAAGGGAGGGGAGTCCTTATGAAAATGACTATTAGAAGCTCTGGTTTTGTTAAAGAAAGGGGAAATTTATAATAGTAGAGATAGCCCGTACAACTCATGGCCATGCAGCTATTACGAAAAAGGGAAATTTTTTGACACAATTTTAGATATCACTCAAGTGGTGCACATACAAACACACAGAAATGCTGGTGTCATGAGGAAAATAGAAAGCCCGAGCAACACCGGCTTAGCGGTGAAGGGGGGAGTCATTATGAAAATAATTATTAGTAGCTCTGATTTTGTGAAAGAAAGGGAACATTTATATTAGTAGAGATAGCCCGTGCAACTTTGGGTCATGCAGCTATTTTCAAATAGGGAAATTTTTTGACACAATTTTAGAAATCACTCACATTGTGCACGTACAAACACACAGAAATGCTTGTGTCATGAGCAAAGAGAAAACCCGAGCAAAACCGGGCTAAGCGGTGAAGGGGGATTCATTATGAAAATAAGTATTAGAAGCTCTGATTTTGTGAAAGAAAGGGAAAATTTATAATAGTAGAGATAGCCACTGCAACGCCGGGCCATGCAGCTATTTCGAAAAAGGGAAATTTTTTTACACAATTTTAGAAATCACTCACATTGTGCACGTACAAACACACACACACAGAAATGCTGGTGTCATGAGGAAAAGAGAAAGCCCGAGCAACACCGGCTTAGCGGTGAACGGGGATTGAAAATGAAAATATTAGAAGCTCTGATTTTGTGAAAGAAAGGGGAAATTTATAACGGTAGAGATAGCCCGTGCAACGCAGGGCCATGCAGCTATATCGAAAAAGGGAAATATTTGACACAATTTTAGAAATCACTCACATTGTGCACGTACAAACACACAGAAATGCTGGTGTCATGAGCAGAAGAGAAAGCCCGAGCAACACCGGGCTACGCAGTGAAGGGGGTTGATCATTATGAAAATGAGTATTAGAAGCTCTGTATTTGTGAAAGAAAGGGAAAATTTATAATAGTAGACATAGCCAATGCAACGCCGGGCCATGCAGCTTTTCGAAAAAGGGAAATTTTTTGACACAATTTTAGAAATCACTCACATTGTGCACTTACAAACACACACACACAGAAATGCTGTTGTCGTGAGGAAAGAGAATGCCCGAGCAACACCGGGCTAAGGAATGAAGGGTGGAGGTAAAAAATGAGTATTACATGCTCTGATTTTGTGAAAGAAAGGAAAAATTTATAACAGTAGAGATATCCAGTGCAACGCCGGGCCATGCAGTTATTTCGAAAAAGGGAAATTTTTTTACACAATTTTAGAAATCACTCGCATTGTGCACGTAAAAACACACAGAAATGCTGTGTCATGAGGAAAGAGAATGCCCGAGCAACACCGGGCTAAGGGGTGAAGGGTGGAGGTAAAATGAGTATTAGATGCTCTGATTTTGTGAAAGAAAGGGAAAATTTATAACAGTAGAGATAGCCCGTGCAACGTTGGGTCATGCAGCTATTTCGAAATAGGGAAATTTTTTGACACAATTTTAGAAATCACTCACATTGGGCACGTACAAACACACAAACACAGAAATGCTGGTGTCATGAGAAAAAGAGAAAGCCCGAGCAACACCGGGCTAAGCGGTGAAGGAGGGGGGAAGTCATTATGAAAATGAGTATTAGAAGCTCTGGTTTTGTTAAAGAAAGGGAAAATTTATAACAGTAGAGATAGGCTGTGCAACGCCGGGCCATGCAGTTATTTCGAAAAAGGGAAATTTTTTGCCACAACTTTAGAAATCACTCCCATTGTACACGTACAAACACACACACACAGAAATGCTGGTGTCATAAAGGAAAAGAGAAAGCCCGAGCAACATTAGGCTAAGCGGTGAAGGGAGGGGAGTCCTTATGAAAATGACTATTAGAAGCTCTGGTTTTGTTAAAGAAAGGGGAAATTTATAATAGTAGAGATAGCCCGTACAACTCATGGCCATGCAGCTATTACGAAAAAGGGAAATTTTTTGACAAATTTTAGAAATCACTCAAGTTGTGCACGTACAAACACATAGAAATGCTGGTGTCATGAGGAAAAGAGAAAGCCCGAGCAACACCGGGATAAGCCGTGAAGGGAGGGAGTCATTATGAAAATGAGTATTATAAACTCTAGTTTTGTGAAAGAAAGGGAAAATTTATAACATTAGAGATAGCCCGTGCAACGTTGGGTCATGCAGCTATTACGAAAAAGGGAAATTTTTTGACACAATTTTAGAAATCACATAAGTTGTGCACGTACAAACACACAGTTATGATGGTGTCATGAGGAAAAGAGAAAGCCCGAGCAACACCGGGCAAAGCGGTGAAGGAGGGGAGTCATTATGAAAATAATTATTAGTAGCTCTGATTTTGTGAAAGAAAAGGAATAAAATTTATAACAGTAGAGATAGCCCGTGCAACGTTGGGTCATGCAGCTCTTTCGAAATAGGGAAATTTTTTTACACAATTTTAGAAATCACTCAAGTTGTGCACATACAAACACACAGAAATGCTGGTGTCATGAGGAAAAGAGAAAGCCCTAGCAACAAGCGGGCTAAGCGGTGAAGGAGGGGAGTCATTATGAAAATGAGTATTAGAAGCTCTGGTTTTGTTAAAGAAAGGGAAAATTTATAACAGTAGAGATAGGCTGTGCAACGCCGGGCCATGCAGTTATTTCGAAAAAGGGAAATATTTTGCCACAATTTTAGATATCACTCAAGTGGTGCACATACAAACACACAGAAATGCTGGTGTCATGAGGAAAATAGAAAGCCCGAGCAACACCGGCTTAGCGGTGAAGGGGGAGGAGTCATTATGAAAATAATTATTAGTAGCTCTGATTTTGTGAAAGAAAGGGAACATTTATATTAGTAGAGATAGCCCGTGCAACTTTGGGTCATGCAGCTATTTTCAAATAGGGAAATTTTTTGACACAATTTTAGAAATCACTCACATTGTGCACGTACAAACACACAGAAATGCTTGTGTCATGAGCAGAAGAGAAAACCCGAGCAAAACCGGGCTAAGCGGTGAAGGGGGGATTCATTAGGAAAATAAGTATTAGAAGCTCTGATTTTGTGAAAGAAAGGGAAAATTTATAATAGTAGACATAGCCAATGCAACGCCGGGCCATGCTCTATTTCGAAAAAGGGAAATTTTTTGACACAATTTTAGAAATCACTCACATTGTGCACGTACAAACACACACACACAGAAATGCTGGTGTCATGAGGAAAAGAGAAAGCCCGAGCAACACCGGCTTAGCGGTGAACGGGGATTGAAAATGAGTATTAGAAGCTCTGATTTTGTGAAAGAAAGGGGAAATTTATAACGGTAGAGATAGCCCGTGCAACGCAGGGCCATGCAGCTATATCGAAAAAGGGAAATTTTTTGACAAATATTAGAAATCACTCACATTGTGCACGTACAAACACACAGAAATGCTGGTGTCATGAGCAGAAGAGAAAGCCCGAGCAACACCGGGCTACGCAGTGAAGGGGGTTGATCATTATGAAAATGAGTATTAGAAGCTCTGTATTTGTGAAAGAAAGGGAAAATTTATAATAGTAGACATAGCCAATGCAACGCCGGGCCATGCAGCTTTTTCGAAAAAGGGAAATTTTTTGACACAATTTTAGAAATCACTCACATTGTGCACTTACAAACACACACACACAGAAATGCTGTTGTCGTGAGGAAAAGAGAATGCCCGAGCAACACCGGGCTAAGGAATGAAGGGTGGAGGTAAAATGAGTATTACATGCTCTGATTTTGTGAAAGAAAGGAAAAATTTATAACAGTAGAGATATCCAGTGCAACGCCGGGCCATGCAGTTATTTCGAAAAAGGGAAATTTTTTACACAATTTTAGAAATCACTCGCATTGTGCACGTAAAAACACACAGAAATGCTCTTGTCATGAGGAAAAGAGAATGCCCGAGCAACACCGGGCTAAGGGGTGAAGGGTGGAGGTAAAATGAGTATTAGATGCTCTGATTTTGTGAAAGAAAGGGAAAATTTATAACAGTAGAGATAGCCCGTGCAACGTTGGGTCATGCAGCTATTTCGAAATAGGGAAATTTTGACACAATTTTAGAAATCACTCACATTGGGCACGTACAAACACACAAACACAGAAATGCTGGTGTCATGAGAAAAAGAGAAAGCCCGAGCAACACCGGGCTAAGCGGTGAAGGAGGGGGGAAGTCATTATGAAAATGAGTATTAGAAGCTCTGGTTTTGTTAAAAAAGGGGAAATTTATAACAGTAGAGATAGTCCGTGGAACACCCGGCCATGCAGCTATTACGAAAAAGGGAAATTTTTTGACACAATGTTAGAAATCACTCTAGTTTTAAACGTACAAACACACAGAAATGCTGGTGTCATGAGGAAGTGAGAAAGCCCGAGCAACACCGGGCTAAGCCGTGAAGGGAGGGAGTCATTATGAAAATGAGTATTATAAACTCTAGTTTTGTGAAAGAAAGGGAAAATTTATAACATTAGAGATAGCTCGTGCAACGTTGGGTCATGCAGCTATTACGAAAAAGGGAAATTTTTTGACACAATTTTAGAAATCACATAAGTTGTGCACGTACAAACACACAGTTATGATGGTGTCATGAGGAAAAGAGAAAGCCCTAGCAACAAGCGGGCTAAGCGGTGAAGGCGGGAGTCATTATGAAAATGAGTATTAGAAGCTCTGGTTTTGTTAAAGAAAGGGAAAATTTATAACAGTAGAGATAGGCTGTGCAACGCCGGGCCATGCAGTTATTTCGAAAAAGGGAAATTTTTTGCCACAATTTTAGATATCACTCAAGTGGTGCACATACAAACACACAGAAATGCTGGTGTCATGAGGAAAAGAGAAAGCCCTAGCAACAAGCGGGCTAAGCGGTGAAGGCGGGGGGAGTCATTATGAAAATGAGTATTAGAAGCTCTTTTTTTGTTAAAGAAAGGGAAAATTTATAACAGTAGAGATAGGCTGTGCAACGCCGGGCCATGCAGTTATTTCGAAAAAGGGAAATTTTTTGCCACAACTTTAGAAATCACTCCCATTGTACACGTACAAACACACACACACAGAAATGCTGGTGTCATAAAGGAAAAGAGAAAGCCCGAGCAACATTAGGCTAAGCGGTGAAGGGAGGGGAGTCCTTATGAAAATGACTATTAGAAGCTCTGGTTTTGTTAAAGAAAGGGGAAATTTATAATAGTAGAGATAGCCCGTACAACTCATGGCCATGCAGCTATTACGAAAAAGGGAAATTTTTTGACAAATTTTAGAAATCACTCAAGTTGTGCACGTACAAACACATAGAAATGCTGGTGTCATGAGGAAAAGAGAAAGCCCGAGCAACACCGGGATAAGCCGTGAAGGGAGGGAGTCATTATGAATGAGTATTATAAACTCTAGTTTTGTGAAAGAAAGGGAAAATTTATAACATTAGAGATAGCCCGTGCAACGTTGGGTCATGCAGCTATTACGAAAAAGGGAAATTTTTTGACACAATTTTAGAAATCACATAAGTTGTGCACGTACAAACACACAGTTATGATGGTGTCATGAGGAAAAGAGAAAGCCCGAGCAACACCGGGCAAAGCGGTGAAGGAGGGGAGTCATTATGAAAATAATTATTAGTAGCTCTGATTTTGTGAAAGAAAAGGAATATTTATAACAGTAGAGATAGCCCGTGCAACGTTGGGTCATGCAGCTCTTTCGAAATAGGGAAATTTTTTTACACAATTTTAGAAATCACTCAAGTTGTGCACATACAAACACACAGAAATGCTGGTGTCATGAGGAAAAGAGAAAGCCCTAGCAACAAGCGGGCTAAGCGGTGAAGGCGGCGGAAGTCATTATGAAAATGAGTATTAGAAGCTAGGTTTTTAAGCTCTAAGAAAGGGAAAATTTATAACAGTAGAGATAGGCTGTGCAACGCCGGGCCATGCAGTTATTTCGAAAAAGGGAAATATTTTGCCACAATTTTAGATATCACTCAAGTGGTGCACATACAAACACACAGAAATGCTGGTGTCATGAGGAAAATAGAAAGCCCGAGCAACACCGGCTTAGCGGTGAAGGGGGGAGGAGTCATTATGAAAATAATTATTAGTAGCTCTGATTTTGTGAAAGAAAGGGAACATTTATATTAGTAGAGATAGCCCGTGCAACTTTGGGTCATGCAGCTATTTTCAAATAGGGAAATTTTTTTGACACAATTTTAGAAATCACTCACATTGTGCACGTACAAACACACAGAAATGCTTGTGTCATGAGCAGAAGAGAAAACCCGAGCAAAACCGGGCTAAGCGGTGAAGGGGGGATTCATTAGGAAAATAAGTATTAGAAGCTCTGATTTTGTGAAAGAAAGGGAAAATTTATAATAGTAGACATAGCCAATGCAACGCCGGGCCATGCTCCTATTTCGAAAAAGGGAAATTTTTTGACACAATTTTAGAAATCACTCACATTGTGCACGTACAAACACACACACACAGAAATGCTGGTGTCATGAGGAAAAGAGAAAGCCCGAGCAACACCGGCTTAGCGGTGAACGGGGATTGAAAATGAGTATTAGAAGCTCTGATTTTGTGAAAGAAAGGGGAAATTTATAACGGTAGAGATAGCCCGTGCAACGCAGGGCCATGCAGCTATATCGAAAAAGGGAAATTTTTGACACAATATTAGAAATCACTCACATTGTGCACGTACAAACACACAGAAATGCTGGTGTCATGAGCAGAAGAGAAAGCCCGAGCAACACCGGGCTACGCAGTGAAGGGGTTGATCATTATGAAAATGAGTATTAGAAGCTCTGTATTTTGTGAAAGAAAGGAAAATTTATAATAGTAGACATAGCCAATGCAACGCCGGGCCATGCAGCTTTTCGAAAAAAAGGAAATTTTTTGACACAATTTTAGAAATCACTCACATTGTGCACTTACAAACACACACACACAGAAATGCTGTTGTCGTGAGGAAAGAGAATGCCCGAGCAACACCGGGCTAAGGAATGAAGGGTGGAGGTAAAATGAGTATTACATGCTCTGATTTTGTGAAAGAAAGGAAAAATTTATAACAGTAGAGATATCCAGTGCAACGCCGGGCCATGCAGTTATTTCGAAAAAGGGAAATTTTTTTACACAATTTTAGAAATCACTCGCATTGTGCACGTAAAAACACACAGAAATGCTGTTGTCATGAGGAAAGAGAAATGCCCGAGCAATACCGGGCTAAGGGGTGAAGGGTGGAGGTAAAATGAGTATTAGATGCTCTGATTTTGTGAAAGAAAGGGAAAATTTATAACAGTAGAGATAGCCCATGCAACGTTGGGTTATGCAGCTATTTCGAAATAGGGAAATTTTTTGACACAATTTTAGAAATCACTCACATTGGGCACGTACAAACACACAAACACAGAAATGCTGGTGTCATGAGAAAAAGAGAAAGCCCGAGCAACACCGGGCTAAGCGGTGAAGGAGGGGGGAAGTCATTATGAAAATGAGTATTAGAAGCTCTGGTTTTGTTAAAAAAAGGGGAAATTTATAACAGTAGAGATAGTCCGTGGAACACCCGGCCATGCAGCTATTACGAAAAAGGGAAATTTTTTGACACAATGTTAGAAATCACTCTAGTTTTAAACGTACAAACACACAGAAATGCTGGTGTCATGAGGAAAAGAGAAAGCCCGAGCAACACCGGGCTAAGCCGTGAAGGGATGGAGTCATTACGAAAATGAGTATTATAAACTCTAGTTTTGTGAAAGAAAGGGAAAATTTATAACATTAGAGATAGCTCGTGCAACGTTGGGTCATGCAGCTATTACGAAAAGGGAAATTTTTTGACACAATTTTAGAAATCACATAAGTTGTGCACGTACAAACACACAGTTATGATGGTGTCATGAGGAAAAGAGAAAGCCCGAGCAACACCGGGCAAAGCGGTGAAGGGGGGGGAGTCATTATGAAAATGAGTATTAGAAGCTCTGATTTTGTGAAAGAAAGGGAATATTTATAACAGTAGAGATAGCCCGTGCAACGCCGGGCCATGCAGCTATTTCGAAAAAGGGAAATTTTTTGACACAATTTTAGAAATCACTCAATTGTGCACATACAAACACACAGAAATGCTGGTGTCATGAGGAAAAGAAAAGCCCTAGCAACAAGCGGGCTAAGCGGTGAAGGCGGGGGAGTCATTATGAAAATGAGTATTAGAAGCTCTGGTTTTGTTAAAGAAAGGGAAAATTTATAACAGTAGAGATAGCCCGTGCAACGTTGGCCATGCAGCTATTTCGAAAAAGGGAAATTTTTGACACAATTTTAGAAATCACTCAATTGTGCACGTACAAACACACAGAAATGCTGGTGTCATGAGCAGAAGAGAAAGCCCGAGCAACACCGGGCTAAGCGGTGAAAGGAGGGGATTCATTATGAAAATGAGTATTAGAAGCTCTGATTTTGTGAAAGAAAGGAAAATTTATAACAGTAGAGATAGCCCGTGCAACGTTGGGTCATGCAGCTATTTCGAAAAAGGGAAATTTTTTGACACAATTTTAGAAATCACTCAAGTTGTGCACGTACAAACACACAGAAATGCTGGTGTCATGAGGAAAAGAGAAAGCCCGAGCAACACCGGGCTAAGCGGTGAAGGAGGGGAGTCATTATGAAAATGAGTATTAGAAGCTCTGATTTTGTGAAAGAAAGGGAAAATTTATAACAGTAGAGATAGCCCGTGCAACGCCGGGTCATGCAGCTATTTCGAAAAGGGAAATTTTTTTGACACAATTTTAGAAATCACATCAAGTTGTGCACGTACAAACACACAGAAATGCTGGTGTCATGAGGAAAAGAGAAAGCCCGAGCAACACCGGGCAAAGCGGTGAAGGAGGGGAGTCATTATGAAAATGAGTATTAGAAGCTCTGGTTTTGTTAAAGAAAGGGAAAATTTATAACAGTAGAGATAGGCTGTGCAACGCCGGGCCATGCAGCTATTTCGAAAAAGGGAAATTTTTTGACAAATTTTAGAAATCACTCAATTGTGCACGTACAAACACAAAGAAATGCTGGTGTCATGAGGAAAAGAGAAAGCCCGAGCAACACCGGGCTAAGCGGTGAAGGGGGGAGTCATTATGAAAATAATTATTAGAAGCTCTGATTTTGTGAAAGAAAGGGAAATTTATAACAGTAGAGATAGGCCGTGCAACGCCGGGCCATGCAGCTATTTCGAAAAAGGGAAATTTTTTGACACAATTTTAGAAATCACTCAATTGTGCACGTACAAACACACAGAAATGCTGGTGTCATGAGGAAAAGAGAAAGCCCGAGCAACACCGGGCTAAGCGGTGAAGGGGGGGAGTCATTATGAAAATGAGTATTAGAAGCTCTGATTTTGTGAAAGAAAGGGAAAATTTATAACAGTAGAGATAGCCCGTGCAACGCCGGGCCATGCAGCTATTTCGAAAAGGGAAATTTTTTGACACAATTTTAGAAATCACTCAAGTTGTGCACGTACAAACACACAGAAATGCTGGTGTCATGAGGAAAAGAGAAAGCCCGAGCAACACCGGGCTAAGCCGTGAAGGGAGGGAGTCATTATGAAAATGAGTATTATAAACTCTGGTTTTGTGAAAGAAAGGGAAAATTTATAACAGTAGAGATAGCGAATGCATCGCCGGGCCATGCCGCTATTTCGAAAAAGGGAAATTTTTTGACACATTTTTAGAAATCACTCACATTGTGCACGTGCATACAAACACACAGAAATGCTAGTGTCATGAGGAAAAGAGAAAGCCCGAGCAACACCGGGCTAAGCGGTGAAGGGGGGGAGTCATTATGAAAATGAGTATTAGAAGCTCTGATTTTGTGAAAGAAATGGAAAATTTATAATTACAGAGATAGCCCGTGCAACGCCGGGCCATGCAGCTATTTCGAAAATAGGATATTTTTGACGCAATTTTAGGAATCACTCACATTGTGCACATACAAACACACAGAAATGCTGGTGTCATGAGGAAAAGAGAAAGCCCGAGCAACACCGGGCTAAGCGGTGAAGGGGGGGAGTCATTATGAAAATGAATATTAGAAGCTCTGATTTTGTGAAAGAAAGGGAAAATTTATAACAGTAGAGATAGCCCGTGCAACGCCGGGTCATGCAGCTATTTCGAAAAAGGGAAATTTTTTGACACAATTTTAGAAATCACTCACAGTTGTGCACGTACAAACAACACACAGAAATGCTGGTGTCATGAGGAAAAGAGAAAGCCCGAGCAACACCGGGCTAAGCGGTGAAGGGGGGAGTCATTATGAAAATGAGTATTAGAAGCTCTGATTTTGTGAAAGAAAGGGAAAATTTATAACAGTAGAGATAGCCCGTGCAACGCCGGGCCATGCAGCTATTTCGAAAAAGGGAAATTTTGACACAATTTTAGAAATCACTCAATTGTGCACGTACAAACACACAGAAATGCTGGTGTCATGAGGAAAAGAGAAAGCCCGAGCAACACCGGGCTAAGCGGTGAAGGGGGGAGTCATTATGAAAATGAGTATTAGAAGCTCTGATTTTGTGAAAGAAAGGGAAAATTTATAACAGTAGAGATAGCCCGTGCAACGTTGGGTCATGCAGCTATTTCGAAAAAGGAAATTTTTTGACACAATTTTAGAAAACACTCAAGTTGTGCACGTACAAACACACAGAAATGCTGGTGTCATGAGGAAAAGAGAAAGCCCGAGCAACACCGGGCTAAGCGGTGAAGAGGGGGGAGTCATTATGAAAATGAGTATTAGAAGCTCTGATTTTGTTAAAGAAAGGGAAAATTTATAACAGTAGAGATAGCCCGTGCAACGCCGGGCCATGCAGCTATTACGAAAAAGGGAAATTTTTTGACAAAATTTTAGAAATCACTCAATTGTGCACGTACAAACACACAGAAATGCTGGTGTCATGAGGAAAAGAGAAAGCCCGAGCAACACCGGGCTAAGCGGTGAAGGGGGGAGTCATTATGAAAATGAGTATTAGAAGCTCTGATTTTGTGAAAGAAAGGGAAAATTTATAACAGTAGAGATAGCCCGTGCAACGCCGGGCCATGCAGCTATTTCAAAAAAGGGAAATTTTTTGACACAATTTTAGAAAACACTCAATTGTGCACATACAAACACACAGAAATGCTGGTGTCATGATGAAAAGAGAAAGCCCGAGCAACACCGGGCTAAGTGGTGAAGGGGGGTGAGTCATTATGAAAATGAGTATTAGAAGCTCTGATTTTGTGAAAGAAAGGAAAATTTATAACAGTAGAGATAGCCCGTGCAACGCCGGGCCATGCAGCTATTTCGAAAAAGGGAAATTTTTTGACACAATTTTAGAAATCACTCAATTGTGCACGTACAAACACACAGAAATGCTGGTGTCATGAGGAAAAGAGAAAGCCCGAGCAACACCGGGCTAAGCGGTGAAGGGGGGAGTCATTATGAAAATGATTATTAGAAGCTCTGATTTTGTGAAAGAAAGGGAAAATTTATAACAGTAGAGATAGCCCGTGCAACGTTGGGTCATGCAGCTATTTTCGAAAAGGGAAATTTTTTGACACAATTTTAGAAATCACTCACATTGTGCACATACAAACACACAGAAATGCTGGTGTCATGAGGAAAGAGAAAGCCCGAGCAACACCGGGCTAAGCGGTGAAGGGGGAAGTCATTATGAAAATAAGTGATATTAGAAGCTCTGATTTTGTGAAAGAAAGGGAAAATTTATAACAGTAGAGATAGCCCGTGCAACGCCGGGCCATGCAGCTATTTCGAAAAAGGGAAATTTTTTGACAAAATTTTAGAAATCACTCAAGTTGTGCACGTACAAACACACAGAAACGCTGGTGTCATGAGCAGAAGAGAAAGCCCGAGCAACACCGGGCTAAGTGGTGAAGGGGGGAGTCATTATGAAAATGAATTATTAGAAGCTCTGATTTTGTGAAAGAAAGGGAAAATTTATAACAGTAGAGATAGCCCGTGCAACGCCGGGCCATGCAGCTATTTCTAAAAAGGGAAATTTTTTGACACAATTTTAGAAATCACTCATTGTGCACGTACAAACACACAGAAAAATGCTGGTGTCATGAGGAAAAGAGAAAGCCCGAGCAACACCGGGCTAAGCGGTGAAGGGGGGGAGTCATTATGAAAATAGTATTAGAAGCTCTGATTTTGTGAAAGAAAGGGAAAATTTATAACAGTAGAGATAGCCCGTGCAACGCCGGGCCATGCAGCTATTTCGAAAAAGGGAAATTTTTTGACACAATTTTAGAAATCACTCACATTGTGCACGTACAAACACACAGAAATGCTGGTGTCATGAGCAGAAGAGAAAGCCCGAGCAACACCGGGCTAAGCGGTGAAGGGGGGGAGTCATTATGAAAATAGTATTAGAAGCTCTGATTTTGTGAAAGAAAGGGAAAATTTATAACAGTAGAGATAGCCCGTGCAACGCCGGGCCATGCAGCTATTTCGAAAAAGGGAAATTTTTTGACACAATTTTAGAAATCACTCACATTGTGCACGTACAAACACACAGAAATGCTGGTGTCATGAGGAAAAGAGAAAGCCCGAGCAACACCGGGCTCAGCGGTGAAGGGGGAGTCATTATGAAAATGAGTATTAGAAGCTCTGATTTTGTGAAAGAAAGGGAAATTTATAACAGTAGAGATAGCCCGTGCAACGCCGGGTCATGCAGCTATTTCGAAAAGGGGAAATTTTTTGACACAATTTTAGAAATCACTCACATTGTGCACGTACAAACACACAGAAATGCTGGTGTCATGAGGAAAGAGAAAGCCCGAGCAACACCGGGCTAAGCGGTGAAGGGGGGGGAGTCATTATGAAAATGAGTATTAGAAGCTCTGATTTTGTGAAAGAAAGGGAAAATTTATAACAGTAGAGATAGCCAATGCAACGCCGGGCCATGCAGCTATTTCGAAAAAGGGAAATTTTTTGACACAATTTTAGAAATCACTCACATTGTGCAACGTACAAACACACACACAGAAATGCTGGTGTCATGAGGAAAAGAGAAAGCCCGAGCAACACCGGGCTAAGCGGTGAAGGGGGGAGTCATTATGAAAATGAGTATTAGAAGCTCTGATTTTGTGAAAGAAAGGAAAATTTATAACAGTAGAGATAGCCCGTGCAACGCCGGGCCATGCAGCTATTACGAAAAGGGAAATTTTTGACACAATTTTAGAAATCACTCACATTGTGCACGTACAAACACACACAGAAATGCTGGTGTCATGAGGAAAAGAGAAAGCCCGAGCAACACCGGGCTAAGCGGTGAAGGGGGGGAGTCATTATTAAAATAAGTATTAGAAGCTCTGGTTTTGTGAAAGAAAGGGAAAATTTATAAAAGTAGAGGTAGCCCGTGCAACGCCGGGCCATGCAGCTATTTCGAAAAAAGGGAAATTTTTTGACACAATTTTAGAAATCACTCACATTGTGCACGTACAAACACACAGAAATGCTGGTGTCATGAGGAAAGAGAAAGCCCGAGCAACACCGGGCTAAGCGGTGAAGGGGGGAGTCATTATGAAAATGAGTATTAGAAGCTCTGATTTTGTTAAAGAAAGGAAAATTTATAACAGTAGAGATAGCCCGTGCAACGCCGGGCCATGCAGTTATTTCGAAAAAGGAAATTTTTGACACAATTTTAGAAATCACTCAATTGTGCACATACAAACACACAGAAATGCTGGTGTCATGAGGAAAATAGAAAGCCCGAGCTTCACCGGGCTAAGCGGTGAAGGGGGGAAGTCATTATGAAAATAAGTATTAGAAGCTCTGATTTTGTGAAAGAAAGGGAAAATTTATAACGGTAGAGGTAGCCCGTGCAACGCCGGGCCTTGCAGCTATTACGAAAAAGGGATATTTTTTGACACTTTTTTAGAAATCACTCACTTTGGGCACGTACAAACACACAAACACAGAAATGCTGGTGTCATGAGGAAAGAGAAAGCCCGAGCAACACCGGGCTAAGCGGTGAAGGGGGAGTCATTATGAAAATGAGTATTAGAAACTCTGATTTTGTGAAAGAAAGGGAAAATTTATAACAGTAGAGATAGCCCGTGCAACGTTGGGCCATGCAGCTATTACGAAAAAGGGAAATTTTTTGACACAATTTTAGAAATCACTCACATTGTGCACGTACAAACACACAGAAATGCTGGTGTCATGAGGAAAGAGAAAGCCCGAGCAACACCGGGCTAAGCGGTGAAGGGGGGGAGTTATTATGAAAATAAGTATTAGAAGCTCTGATTTTGTGAAAGAAAGGGAAAATTTATAACAGTAGAGATAGCCCGTGCAACGCCGGGCCATGCAGCTATTTCGAAAAAGGGAAATTTTTTGACACAATTTTAGAAATCACTCACATTGTGCACGTACAAACACACAGAAATGCTGGTGTCATGAGGAAAAGAGAAAGCCCGAGCAACACCGGGCTAAGCGGTGAAGGGGGGGAGTCATTATGAAAATGAGTATTAGAAGCTCTGATTTTGTTAAAGAAAGGAAAATTTATAACAGTAGAGATAGCCGTGCAACGCCGGGCCATGCAGCTATTTCGAAAAGGGAAATTTTTGACACAATTTTAGAAATCACTCAATTGTGCACGTACAAACACACAGAAATGCTGGTGTCATGAGGAAAAGAGAAAAGCCCGAGCAACACCGGGCTAAGCGGTGAAGGGGGGAGTCATTATGAAAATAAGTATTAGAAGCTCTGATTTTGTGAAAGAAAGGGAAATTTATAACAGTAGAGATAGCCCGTGCAACGTTGGGTCATGCAGCTATTTCGAAATAGGGAAATTTTTTTACACAATTTTAGAAATCACTCACATTGTGCACGTACAAACACACAGAAATGCTGGTGTCATGAGGAAAAAGAGAAAGCCCTAGCAACAAGGGCTAAGCGGTGAAGGCGGGGAGAGTCATTATGAAAATGAGTATTAGAAGCTCTGGTTTTGTTAAAGAAAGGAAAATTTATAACAGTAGAGATAGGCCGTGCAACGCCGGGCCATGCAGCTATTTCGAAAAGGGAAATTTTTTTACACAATTTTAGAAATCACTCAATTTGTGCACGTACAAACACACAGAAATGCTGGTGTCATGAGGAAAATAGAGAAAGCCCGAGCAACACCGGGCTAAGCGGTGAAGGGGGGGAGTCATTATGAAAATAATTATTAGTAAACTCTGATTTTTGTGAAAGAAAGGGAAATTTATAACAGTAGAGATAGCCTGTGCAACTCATTGGGTCATGCAGCTATTTTCAAATAGGGAAATTTTTTTACACAATTTTAGAAATCACTCAATTGTGCACATACAAACACACAGAAATGCTGGTGTCATGAGGAAAAGAGAAAGCCCGAGCAAAACCGGGCTAAGCGGTGAAGGCGGGGAGTCATTATGAAAATAAGTATTAGAAGCTCTGATTTTGTGAAAGAAAGGGAAAATTTATAACAGTAGAGATAGCCCGTGCAACGCCGGGCCATGCAGCTATTTCGAAAAGGGAAATTTTGACACAATTTTAGAAATCACTCAATTGTGCACGTACAAACACACAGAAATGCTGGTGTCATGAGGAAAGAGAAAGCCCGAGCAACACCGGGCTTAAGCGGTGAAGGGGGAGGGAGTCATTATGAAAATAAGTATTAGAAGCTCTGATTTTGTGAAAGAAAGGAAAATTTATAACAGTAGAGATAGCCCGTGCAACGCAGGGTCATGCAGCTATTTCGAAAAAGGGAAATTTTTTGACACAATTTTAGAAATCACTCACATTGTGCACGTACAAACACACAGAAATGCTGGTGTCATGAGGAAAGAGAAAGCCCGAGCAACACCGGGCTAAGCGGTGAAGGGGGGGAGTCATTATGAAAATGAGTATTAGAAGCTCTGATTTTGTGAAAGAAAGGAAAATTTATAACAGTAGAGATAGCCCGTGCAACGCCGGGCCATGCAGCTATTACGAAAAAGGGAAATTTTTGACACAATTTTAGAAATCACTCAAGTTGTGCACGTACAAACACACAGAAATGCTGGTGTCATGAGGAAAAAGAGAAAGCCCGAGCAACACCGGCTTAGCGGTGAAGGGGGGAGTCATTATGAAAATAAGTATTAGTAGCTCTGATTTTGTGAAAGAAAGGAAAATTTATAACAGTAGAGATAGCCCGTGCAACGTTGGGTCATGCAGCTATTTCGAAATAGGGAAATTTTTTGACACAATTTTAGAAATCACTCAATTGTGCACGTACAAACACACAGAAATGCTGGTGTCATGAGCAAAAGAAAGCCCGAGCAACACCGGGCTAAGCGGTGAAGGGGGGGATCATTATGAAAATGAGTATTAGAAGCTCTGATTTTGTGAAAGAAAGGGAAAATTTATAATAGTAGAGACATAGCCAATGCAACGCCGGGCCATGCAGCTATTACGAAAAAGGGAAATTTTTGACACAATTTTAGAAATCACTCACATTGTGCACGTACAAACACACAGAAATGCTGGTGTCATGAGGAAAAGAGAAAGCCCGAGCAACACCGGGCTAGCGGTGAAGGGGGGAGTCATTAAAATGAGTATTAGAAGCTCTGATTTTGTGAAAGAAAGGAAAATTTATAACAGTAGAGATATCCAGTGCAACGCCGGGTCATGCAGTTATTTCGAAAAAGGGAAATTTTTTTACACAATTTTAGAAATCACTCAATTGTGCACATACAAACACACAGAAATGCTGGTGTCATGAGGAAAAGAGAAAGCCCGAGCAACACCGGGCTAAAGTGGTGAAGGGAGGGAGTCATTATGAAAATGAGTATTAGAAGCTCTGATTTTGTTAAAGAAAGGGAAAATTTATAACAGTAGAGATAGCCCGTGCAACGCCGGGCCATGCAGCTATTTCGAAATAGGGAAATTTTTTGACACAATTTTAGAAATCACTCACATTGTGCACGTACAAACACACAAACACAGAAATGCTGGTGTCATGAGGAAAGAGAAAGCCCGAGCAACACCGGGCTAAGCGGTGAAGGAGGGGAGTCATTATGAAAATAAGTATTAGAAGCTCTGATTTTGTGAAAGAAAGGGAAAATTTATAACAGTAGAGATAGGCCGTGCAACGCCCGGCCATGCAGCTATTACGAAAAAGGAAATTTTTTGACACAATTTTAGAAATCACTCACATTTTAAACGTACAAACACACAGAAATGCTGGTGTCATGAGGAAGAGAAAGCCCGAGCAACACCGGGCTAAGCGGTGAAGGGGGAGTCATTATGAAAATGAGTATTAGAAGCTCTGATTTTATGAAAGAAAGGGAAAATTTATAACAGTAGACATAGCCCGTGCAACGCCGGGCCATGCAGCTATTTCAAAAAAGGGAAATTTTTTGACAAATTTTAGAAATCACTCACATTGTGCACGTACAAACACACAGAAATGCTGGTGTCATGAGGAAAAGAGAAAGCCCGAGCAACACCGGGCTAAGCCGTGAAGGGGGGAGTCATTATGAAAATGAGTATTATAAACTCTGTTTTGTGAAAGAAAGGGAAAATTTATAACAGTAGAGATAGCCTGCAACGTTGGGTCATGCAGCTATTTAGAAAAGGGAAATTTTTGACACAATTTTAGAAATCACTCAAGTGGTGCACATACAAACACACAGAAATGCTGGTGTCATGAGGAAAAGAGAAAGCCCGAGCAACACCGGGCTAAGCGGTGAAGGAGGGGGGAGTCATTATGAAAATGAGTATTAGTAGCTCTGATTTTGTGAAAGAAAAGGAAAATTTATAACAGTAGAGATAGCCCGTGCAACGTTGGGCCATGCAGCTATTACGAAAAAGGGAAATTTTTGACAAATTTTAGAAATCACTCAAGTTGTGCACGTACAAACAACACACACAGAAATGCTGGTGTCATGAGGAAAAGAGAAGCCCGAGCAACATTAAGCGGTGAAAGGAGGGTGAAGGGAGAAAGAGTCATTATGAAAATGAGTATTTAAAAATAAATTTTTGAAGCTCTGATTTTGTGAAAGAAAGGAAAATTTATAACAGTAGAGATAGCCCGTGCAACGCCGGGCCATGCAGCTATTACGAAAAAGGAAATTTTTGACAAATTTTAGAAATCACTCAAGTTGTGCACGTACAAACACACAGAAATGCTGGTGTCATGAGGAAAAGAGAAAGCCCGAACAACACCGGGCTAAGCGGTGAAAGGAGGGGATTAATTATGAAAATAAGTATTAGAACCTCTGATTTTGTGAAAGAAAAAGGAAAATTTATAACAGTAGAGATAGGCCGTGCAACGCCGGCCATGCAGCTCTTTACGAAATAAAATTTTTTTACAATTTTAGAAATCACTTAAGTAGTGCACACGTACAAACACACAGTTATGATGGTGTCATGAGGGAAAAGAAAGCCCGAGCAACAATTTAAGGGGGAGTCATTATGAAGATAAGTATTAGAAGCCCTGATTTTATAAAAAGGGAAAATTTATAACAGTAGACATACTGGGCCACGCCGGGCCCATGCAGCTATTTTGAAAAAGGGAAATTTTTGACACAATTTTAGAAATCACTCATTGGGCACGTACAAACACACAGAAATGCTGGTGTCATGAGGAAAATGAGAAAGCCCGAGCAACACCGGGCTAAGCGGTGAAGGGAGTTCATTATGAAAATAAGTATTAGTAGCTCTGATTTTGTGAAAGAAAGGGAAAATTTATAACGGTAGAGAGTGGCCCGTGCAACTTTGGGCCATGCAGCTATTTTCGAAAAGGGGATATTTTGACACTTTTTAGAAATCACTCACTTTGGGCACGTACAAACACACAAACACAGAAATGCTGGTGTCATGAGGAAAAGAATAGCCCGAGCAACAAAGGGCTAAGCGGTGAAGGGGGGGAGTCATTATGAAAATGAGTATTAGAAGCTCTGATTTTGTTAAAGAAAAGGAAAATTTATAACAGTAGACATAGCCCGTGCAACGCCGGGTCATGCTCCTATTACGAAAAAGGGATATTTTTTGACACTTTTTTAGAAATCACTCACTTTGGGCACGTACAAACACACAAACACAGAAATGCTGGTGTCAGAAGGAAAAGAATAGCTCGACAACACCGGCTAAGCGGTGAAGGGAGGGGAGGGATTATGAAAATAATTATTAGTAGCTCTGATTTTGTGAAAGAAAGGGAAATTTATAACGGTAGAATTGCCGTGCAACGCCGGGCCTTGCAGCTATTACGAAAAAGGGAAATTTTTGACAATTTTTAGAAATCACTCAATTGTGCACGTGCAAACACACAGAAATGCTGGTGTCATGAGGAAAGAGAAAGCCCGAGTGACACCGGGCTACGCGTGAAGGGAGGAGTCATTATGAAAATGAGTATTATAAACTCTAGTTTTGTGAAAGAAAGGGAAAATTTATAACAGTAGAGATATCCAGTGCAACGCCGGGCGATGCAGCTTTTCTAAAGAATTTTTGACACAATTTTAGAAATTTATCGCATTAATGCACGTACAAACACACAGAAATGCTGTTGTCATGAGGAAATGAGAATG
>BMAU01010119.1:0-23219 GCA_019973935.1 Trichonephila clavipes | reverse complement strand
TACAAACACACAGAAATGATGGTTTCATGAGCAAAAGAAAAAGCCCGAGCAACACCAGGCTGAGCGGTGAAAAGGGGGAGTCATTATGAAGATTAGTATTAGAAGCCCATTTTATGAAAAAAGGAAAAATTTATAACAGAAGACATAGCCGTGCAACGCCGGGCCATGCAGCTATTTCAAAAGGGAAATTTTTGACACAAAATTTTAGAAATCACCAAGTAGTGCACATACAAACACACAGAAATGATGGTGTCAAGAGGAAAGAGAAAGCCCGAGCAACAAAGCTGGTAAAGGGGGGAGTCATTATGTAGAAAATAGTATTAGAAGCCTGATTTTATGAAAAAAGGGAAAGTTTATAACACTAGACATAGCCTGGGCAACGCCGGGCCATGCAGCTATTTAAAAGGGAAATTTTGACACAATTTTAGAAATCACTCGCAAATGGGCACGTACAAACAAACACACAGAAATGCTGGTGTCATGAGGAAAAAGAAAAAGCCCGAGCATATAAGCGGTGAAGGGGGAGTCATTAAAAATAATAAAAGAAGCTCTGATTTTGTGAAAAGAAAGGGAAAATTTATAACAGAGATAGGCCGTGCAACGCCTGGTTTAAAAATTCACTTAAGTAGCACGTACAAACACACAGTTATGATGGTGTCATGAGGAAAAAGAGATAGCCCGAGCAACATCGGGCTTATTAAGAAAAGGGAAGAAGCCCTTTTTATGACAAATTTTAGAAATCATTGCAGCTTTACAAAAGGGAAAATTTTGCACGTACAAACACACAGAAATGCTGGTGTCATGAGGAAAAGAGATAAAGCTTATGAAAATAAGCAACACCGGTCAAAGCTAAAATTTATAACGGTAGATAAGGACGCCGGGCACGGGGAGTCATTTGAAATAACTTTTTAGAAATTATTTTGGGCAGTACAAACACACAAACACAGATTTGTGAAAGAAAAGGAAAATTTATAACAGTAGAGATAGCCCGTGCAACGTAGAGATGGGCCATCATGCAGCTATTTCGAAATAGGGAAATTTTTTTGACACAATTTTTAGAAATCACTCACATTGTACATACAAACACACACAGAAATGCTGGTGTCATGAGGAAAAGAGAAAGCTCGAGCAACACCGGGCTAAGCGGTGAAGGAGGGGAGTCATTATGAAAATAGTATTAGAAGCTCTGATTTTGTGAAAGAAAGGGAAAGTTTATAACACTAGACATAGCCTGGGCAACACCGGGCCATGCAGCTATTAAAAAAAAGGGAAATTTTTTGACACAATTTTAGAAATCACTCAAGTGGTGCACATACAAACACACAGAAATGCTGGTGTCATGAGGAAAAGAGAAGCCCGAGCAACACCGGCTAGCAAAAGTGAAGGGGAGAAGTCATTATGAAAATAAGTATTAGTAAGCTCTGATTTTGTGAAAGAAAGGGAAATTTATAACAGTAGAGATAGCCCGTGCAACGCCGGGTCATGCAGCTATTTCGAAAAGGGAATTTTTGACACAATTTTAGAAATCACTCACATTGTGCACGTACAAACACACAGAAATGCTGGTGTCATGAGCAAAAGAGAAAGCCTGAGCAACACCGGGCTAAGCGGTGAAGGGGGGAATCATTATGAAAATAAGTATTAGAAGCTCTGATTTTGTGAAAAAAAGGGAAAATTTATAACAGTAGACATAGCCCGTGCAACGCCGGGCCATGCAGCTATTTCAAAAGGAAATTTTTTGACAAATTTTTAGAAATCACTCAAGTTGTGCACGTACAAACACACACACAGAAATGCTGGTGTCATGAGGAAAAGAGAAAGCCCGAGCAACACCGGGAAAAAGCGGTGAAGGGAGGGAGTCATTATGAAAATGAGTATTATAAACTCTGGTTTTGTGAAAGAAAGGGAAAATTTATAACAGTAGAGATATCCAGTGCAACGCCGGGCGATGCAGTTATTTCGAAAAAGGGAATTTTTGACACACAATTTTTAGAAATCACTCAATTGTGCACGTACAAACACAGAAATGCTGGTGTCATGAGGAAATGAGAAAGCCCGAGCAACACCGGGCTAAGCGGTGAAGGGGGGAATCATTATGAAAATGAGTATTAAGAACTCTGATTTTGTTAAAGAAAGGAAAATTTATAACAGTAGAGATAGCCCGTGCAACGCCGGGCCATGCAGCTATTTCGAAATAGGGAAATTTTTGACACAATTTTAGAAATCACTCAATTGTGCACGTACAAACACACACACACAGAAATGCTGTTGTCGTGAGGAAAAGAGAATGCCCGAGCAACATCGGGCTAAGCGGTTAAGAGGGGGAGCTATTATGAAAATAAGTATTAGAAGCTCTGATTTTGTGAAAGAAAGGGAAAATTTATAACAGTAGAGATAGCCCGTGCAACGCCGGGCCATGCAGCTATTTCGAAAAAGGGAAATTTTTTGACACAATTTTAGAAATCACTCGCAGTTGTGCACGTACAAACACACAGAAATGCTGGTGTCATGAGGAAAAGAGAAAGCCCGAGCAACACCGGGCTTAGCTGGTGAAGAGGGGAGTCATTATGAAAATAAGTATTAGAAGCCCTGATTTTGTGAAAAAAAGGAAAATTTATAACAGTAGACATAGCCCGTGCAACGCCGGGCCATGCAGCTATTTCAAAAAGGGAAATTTTTGACACAATTTTAGAAATCACTCACATTGTGCACGTACAAACACACAGAAATGCTGGTGTCATGAGGAAAAGAGAAAGCCCGAGCAACACCGGGCTAAGTGGTGAAGGGGGAGTCATTATGAAAATGAGTATTAGAAGCCTGATTTTGTGAAAGAAAGGGAAAATTTATAACAGTAGAGATAGCCAATGCAACGCTGGGCCATGCAGCTATTTCGAAAAGGGAAATTTTTGACACAATTTTAGAAATCACTCACATTGTGCACGTACAAACACACAGAAATGCTGGTGTCATGATGAAAGAGAAAGCCCGAGCAAACCGGGCTGTGGTGAAGGGGGAGAGTCATTATGAAAATGAGTATTAGAAGCTCTGATTTTGTGAAAGAAAGGGACAATTTATAATAGTAGAGATAGCCAATGCAACGCTGGGCCATGCAGCTATTTCGAAAAAGGAAATTTTGACACAATTTTAGAAATCACTCACATTGGGCACGTACAAACACACAGAAATGCTGGTGTCATGAAGAAAAGAGAAAGCCCGAGCAACACCGGGCTCAGCGGTGAAGCGGGAGGAGTCATTATGAAAATAAGTATTAGAAGCTCTGATTTTGTGAAAGAAAGGGAAAATTTATAATAGCAGAGATAGCCCGTGCAACGCCAGGCCATGCAGCTATTTCGAAAAAGGGAAATATTTTGACACAATTTTAGAAATTACTCACATTATGCACGTACAAACACACAGAAATGCTGGTGTCATGAGCAAAAGAAAAAGCCCGAGCAACACCGGGCTGAGCGGTGAAAGGGGGAGTCATTATGAAGATTAGTATTTGAAGCCCTAATTTTATGAAAAAAGGGAAAATTTATAACAGAAGACATAGCCCGTGCAACGCCGGCCATGCAGCTATTTCAAAAAAGGGAAATTTTTAGACAAATTTTAGAAATCACTCAAGTTGTGCACGTACAAACACACAGAAATGCTGGTGTCATGAGGAAAAGAGAAATCCCGAGCAACACCGGGAAAAGCCGTGAAGGGAGGGAGTCAATATGAAAATGAGTATTATAAACTCTAGTTTTGTGAAAGAAAGGAAAATTTAGAACAGTAGAGATAGCCCGTGCAACGTTGGGTCATGCAGCTATTTCGAAATAGGGAAATGTTTTGACACAATTTTAGAAATCACTCACTTTGGTGCACATACAAACACACAAACACAGAAATGCTGGTGTCAAGAAAAGAGATAGCTCGAGCAACACCGGCTAAGCGGTGAAGGCGGGGAAGTCATTATGAAAATAATGGTTAGAAGCTCTGATTTTGTGAAAGAAAGGAAAATTTATAACGGTAGAGATAGCCCGTGCAACGCCGGGCCATGCAGCTATTACGAAAAAGGGAAATTTTTGACAAATTTTAGAAATCACTCAAGTTGTGCACGTACAAACACACAGAAATGCTGGTGTCATGAGGAAAGAGAAAGCCCGAGCGACACCGGGAAAAGCCGTGAAGGGAGGGAGTCATTATGAAAATGAGTATTATAAACTCTGATTTTGTGAAAGAAAGGAAAATTTATAATAGTAGAGATAGCCCGTGCAACGCCGGGCCATGCAGCTATTTAAAAATAGGGAAATTTTTTGACACAATTTTAGAAATCACTCAAGTGGTGCACATACAAACACACACTCACACAGAACTGCTGGTGTCATGAGGAAAAGAGAATGCCCGAGGAACACCAGGCTAAGCGGTGAAGGGGGGAGTCATTATTAAAATAAGTATTAGAAGCTTTGATTTTGTGAAAGAAAGGAAAATTTATAACAGTAGAGATATCCAGTGCAACGCCGGGCGATGCAGCTATTTAAAAATAGGGAAATTTTTTGACACAATTTTAGAAATCATTCGCATTGTGCACGTACAAACACACAGAAATGCTGTTGTCATGAGGAAATGAGAAAGCCCGAACAACACCGGGCTAAGCGGTGAAAGGAGGGGATTAATTATGAAAATAAGTATTAGAACCTCTGATTTTGTGAAAGAAAGGGGAATTTTATTATAGTACACATAGCCCGTGCAACGCCGGGCCATGCAGCTATTTCGAAAAAGGAAATTTTTGACAAAATTTCAGAAATCACTCACATTGGGCACGTACAAACACACAAACACACAGAAATGCTGGTGTCATGAGGAAATGAGAAAGCCCGAGCAACACCGGGCTAAGCGGTGAAGGGGGGGAGTCATTATTAAAATAAGTATTAGAAGCTCTGATTTTGTGAAAGAAAGGGAAAATTTATAACAGTAGAGATAGCCCGTGCAACGCCCGGCCATGCAGCTATTACGAAAAAGGGAAATATTTTGACAAAATTTTAGAAATCACTCAAGTTGTGCACGTACAAACACACAGAAATGCTGGTGTCATGAGGAAAAGAAAAGCCCGAGCAACACCGGGCTAAAGCGGTGAAAGGGGGGAGTCATTATGAAAATAAGTATTAGAACCTCTGATTTTGTGAAAGAAAGGGAAATTTATAACAGTAGACATAGCCCGTGCAACGCCGGGCCATGCAGCTATTAAAAAAAGGGAAATTTTTGACAAAATTTTAGAAATCACTCACATTGGGCACGTACAAACACACACACACAGAAATGCTGGTGTCATGAGGAAAAGAGAAAGCCCGAGCAACACCGGGCTGTGGTGAAGGGAAGGAATCATTATGAAAATGAGTATTAGAAGCTCTGATTTTGTGAAAGAAAGGAAAATTTATAAAAGTAGACATAGCCAATGCAACGCTGGGCCATGCAGCTATTTCGAAAAAGGGAAATTTTTGACACAATTTTAGAAATCACTCAATTATGCACGTACAAACACACAGAAATGATGGTGTCATGAGCAAAGAGAAAGCCCGAGCAACACCGGGCTGCGTGAAGGTGGGGAGAGTCATTATGAAAATAAGTATTAGAAGCTCTGATTTTGTGAAAGAAAGGGAAAATTTATAACAGTAGAGATAGCCCGTGCAACGCCGGCCATGCAGCTATTTCAAAAGGGAAATTTTTTGACACAATTTTAGAAATCACTCAATTGTGCACGTACAAACACACAGAAATGCTGGTGTCATGAGGAAAGAGAAAGCCCGAGCAACACCGGGCTAAGCGGTGAAGGGGGGAGTCATTATGAAAATGAGTATTAGAAGCTCTGATTTTGTGAAAGAAAGGGAAAATTTATAACAGTAGACATAGCCAATGCAACGCCGGGCCATGCAGCTATTTCAAAAAAGGGAAATTTTTGACACAATTTTAGAAATCACTCACATTGTGCACGTACAAACACACAGAAATGCTGGTGTCATGAGGAAAAGAGAAAGCCCGAACAACACCGGGCTAAGCGGTGAAAGGGGGAGTTCATTATGAAAATAAGTATTAGAAGCTCTGATTTTGTGAAAGAAAGGAAAATTTATAATAGTACACATAGCCCGTGCAACGCCGGGCCATGCAGCTATTTCGAAAAAGGGAAATTTTTTGACAAAATTTTAGAAATCACTCACATTGTGCACGTACAAACACACACAGAAATGCTGGTGTCATGAGGAAATTGCAACACCGGGTTCAGCGGTGAAAGGGAGTCATTATGAAAATAAGTATTAGAAGCTCTGATTTTGTGAAAAAAGGGAAAATTTATAACAGAGAGATAGCCCGTGCAACGCCGGGCCATGCAGCTATTTCGAAAAAGGGAAATTTTTTGACAAATTTTAGAAATCACTCACATTGTGCACGTACAAACACACAGAAATGCTGGTGTCATGAGGAAAAGAGAAAGCCCGAGCAACACCGGGCTAAGCGCCGTGAAGGGAGGGAGTCATTATGAAAATGAGTATTATAAACTCTAGTTTTGTGAAAGAAAGGGAAAATTTATAACAGTAGAGATAGCCCGTGCAACGGGGGGTCATGCAGCTATTTAGAAATAGGGAAATTTTTGACACAATTTTAGAAATCACTCAAGTTGTGCACGTACAAACACAAAAAATGCTGGTGTCATGAGGAAAAAGAAAAGCCCGAGCAACACCGGGCTAAAGCGGTGAAGGGGGGAGTCATTATGAAAATGAGTATTAGAAGCTCTGATTTTGTGAAAGAAAGGGAAATTTATAACAGTAGAGATAGCCCGTGCAACGCAACAGGTCATGCAGCTATTTCGAAAAAGGGAAATTTTTGACACAATTTTAGAAATCACTCACATTGTGCACGTACAAACACACAGAAATGCTGGTGTCATGAGGAAAAGAGAAAGCCCGAGCAACACCGGGCTTAGCGGTGAAGCGGGGGGATTCATTATTAAAATAAGTATTAGAACCTCTGATTTTGTGAAAGAAAGGGGAAATTTATAATAGTAGACATAGCCCGTGCAACGCCGGGTCATGCAGCTGTTTCTAAAAAGGGAAATATTTAGACAAATTTTAGAAATCACTCAAGTTGTGCACGTACAAACACACAGAAATGCTGGTGTCATGAGGAAAAAAGAGAAAGCCCGAGCAACACCGGGAAAAGCCGTGAAGGGAGGAGTCATTATGAAAATGAGTATTATAAACTCTAGTTTTGTGAAAGAAAGGGAAAATTTATAACAGTAGAGATAGCCCGTGCAACGTTGGGTCATGCAGCTATTTAGAAATAGGGAAATTTTTTGACACAATTTTAGAAATCACTCAAGTTGTGCACATACAAACACAAAGAAATGCTGGTGTCAAGAGGAAAAGAGAAATCCCGAGCAACAAAAGGGCTAAGCGGTGAAGGCGGGGAGTCATTATGAAAATAAGTATTAGAACCTCTGATTTTGTGAAAGAAAGGGAAAATTTATAACAGTAGAGATAGCCCGTGCAACGTTGGGCCATGCAGCTATTTCGAAAATAGGGAAATTTTTGACACAATTTTAGAAATCACTCACACGTACAAACACACAGACAATTATGATGGTGTCATGAGGAAAAGAGAATGTCCGAGGAACACCAGGCTAAGCGGTGAAGGGGGGGAGTCATTATTAAAATAAGTATTAGAAGCTCTGATTTTGTGAAAGAAAGGGAAAATTTATAACAGTAGAGATAGGCCGTGCAACGCCGGGCCATGCAGCTATTACGAAAAAGGGAAATTTTTTGACACAATTTTAGAAATCACTTAAGTTGTGCACGTACAAACACACAGTTATGATGGTGTCATGAGGAAAAGAGAAAGCCCGAGCAACACCGGGCTTAGCTGTGAAGGGGGGAGTCATTATGAAGATTAGTATTAGAAGCCCTGATTTTATGAAAAAAAGGGAAAATTTATAACAGTAGACATAGCCTGAGCAACGCCGGGCCATGCAGCTATTACAAAAAAGGAAATTTTTTGACACAATTTTAGAAATCACTCACATTGTGCACGTACAAACACACAGAAATGCTGGTGTCATGAGCAAAAGAAAAAACCCGAGCAACACCGGGCTGTGGTGAAGGAAGGATTCATTATGAAAATGAGTATTAGAACCTCTGATTTTGTGAAAGAAAGGAAAATTTATAATAGTAGACATAGCCAATGCAACGCTGGGCCATGCAGCTATTTCGAAATAGGGAAATTTTGACACAATTTTAGAAATCACTCACATTGTGCACGTACAAACACACACAAAAAATGCTGGTGTCATGAGCAAAAGAGAAAGCCCGAGCAACACCGGGCTGTGGTGAAGGGAAGGATTCATTATGAAAATGAGTATTAGAAGCTCTGATTTTGTGAAAAAGAAAGGTAAAATTTATAATAGTAGACATAGCCAATGCAACGCTGGGCCATGCAGCTATTTCGAAAAAGGGAAATATTTGACACAATTTTAGAAATCACTCAAATTGTGCACGTACAAACACACAAAAATGCTGGTGCCATGGTGAAAAGCGAAAGCCCGAGCAACACCGGGCAAAGTGGTGAAGGGGGGGAGTCATTATGAAAATAATTATTAGTAGCTCTGATTTTGTGAAAGAAAGGGACAATTTATAACAGTAGAGATAGCCCGTGCAACGCCAGGCCATGCAGCTATTTCGAAAAAGGGAAATATTTTGACACAATTTTAGAAATTACTCACATTATGCACGTACAAACACAAAGAAATGCTGGTGTCATGAGCAAAAGAAAAAGCCCGAGCAACACCGGGCTGAGCGGTGAAAGGGGGGGAGTCATTATGAAGATTAGTATTTGAAGCCCTAATTTTATGAAAAAAAGGGGAAATTTATAACAGAAGACATAGCCCGTGCAACGCAGGGCCATGCAGCTATTTCAAAAAAGGGAAATTTTTAGACAAATTTTAGAAATCACTCAAGTTGTGCACGTACAAACACACAGAAATGCTGGTGTCATGAGGAAAAGAGAAATCCCGAGCAACACCGGGAAAAGCCGTGAAGGGAGGGAGTCAATATGAAAATGAGTATTATAAACTCTAGTTTTGTGAAAGAAAGGGAAAATTTATAACAGTAGAGATAGCCCGTGCAACGTTGGGTCATGCAGCTATTTAGAAATAGGGAAATTTTTTGACACAATTTTAGAAATCACTCAAGTGGTGCACATACAAACACAAAGAAATGCTGGTGTCAAGAGGAAAAGAGAAATCCCGAGCAACAAAAGAGCTAAGCGGTGAAGGCGGGGGAGTCATTATGAAAATGAGTATTAGAAGCTCTGCTTTTGTTAAAGAAAAGGAATATTTATAACGGTAGAGATAGCCCGTGCAACGCCGGGCCATGCAGCTATTACGAAAAAGGGAAATATTTTGACAAATTTTAGAAATCACTCAAGTTGTGCACGTACAAACACACAGAAATGCTGGTGTCATGAGGAAAAGAGAAAGCCCGAGCAACACCGGGAAAAGCCGTGAAGGGAGGGGAGTCATTATGAAAATGAGTATTATAAACTCTAGTTTTGTGAAAGAAAGGGAAAATTTATAACAGTAGAGATAGCCCGTGCAACGTTGGGTCATGCAGCTATTTAAAAATAGGGAAATTTTTTGACACAATTTTAGAAATCACTCAAGTGGTGCACATACAAACACACACACACACAGAACTGCTAGTGTCATGAGGAAAAAAGAAATGCCCGAGGAACACCATTTATAAGCGGTGAAGGGGGAGTCATTATGAAAATAAGTATTAGAAGCTCTGATTTTGTGAAAGAAAGGGAAAATTTATAACAGTAGAGATATCCAGTGCAACGCCGGGCGATGCAGTTATTTCGAAAAAGGGAATTTTTGACACAATTTTAGAAATCATTCGCATTGTGCACGTACAAACACACAGAAATGCTGTTGTCATGAGGAAATGAGAAAGCCCGAACAACACCGGGCTAAGCGGTGAAAGGAGGGGATTAATTATGAAAATAAGTATTAGAACCTCTGATTTTGTGAAAGAAAGGGGAATTTTATTATAGTACACATAGCCCGTGCAACGCCGGGCCATGCAGCTATTTCGAAAAAGGGAAATTTTTTGACAAAATTTTAGAAATCACTCACATTGGGCACGTACAAACACACACACACAGAAATGCTGGTGTCATGAGGAAAAGAGAAAGCCCGAGCATCACCGGGCTAAGCGGTGAAGGGGGAGTCATTATTAAAATAAGTATTAGAAGCTCTGATTTTGTGAAAGAAAGGGAAAATTTATAACAGTAGAGATAGGCCGTGCAACGCCCGGCCATGCAGCTATTACGAAAAAGGGAAATTTTTTGACACAATTTTAGAAATCACTTAAGTAGTGCACGTACAAACACACAGTTATGATGGTGTCATGAGGAAAAGAAAGCCCGAGCAACACCGGGCTTAGCTGTGAAAGGGAGTCATTATGAAGATTAGTATTAGAAGCCCTGATTTTATGAAAAAAAGGAAAATTTATAACAGTAGACATAGCCTGGGCAACGCCGGGCCATGCAGCTATTACAAAAAAGGGAAATTTTTGACACAATTTTAGAAATCACTCACATTGTGCACGTACAAACACACAGAAACGCTGGTGTCATGAGCAGAAGAGAAAGCCCGAGCAACACCGGGCTAAGTGGTGAAGGGGGGGATTCATTATGAAAATGAGTATTAGAAGCTCTGATTTTGTGAAAGAAATTTAAAATTTATAATAGTAGACATAGCCAATGCAACGCTGGGTCATGCAGCTATTTCGAAAAAGGGAAATTTTTGACACAATTTTAGAAATCACTCAAATTGTGCACGTAAAACACACAAAATGCTGGTGTCATGAGGAAAAGCGAAAAGCCCGAGCAACACCGGGCTAAGCGGTGAAGGGGGGAGTCATTATGAAAATAAGTATTAGAAGCTCTGATTTTGTGAAAGAAAGGGAAATTTATAACAGTAGAGATAGCCCGTGCAACGCCGGGCCATGCAGCTATTTCGAAAAAGGAAAATTTTTGACACAATTTTAGAAATCACTCACATTGTGCACGTACAAACACACAGAAATGCTGGTGTCATGAGGAAAAGAGAAAGCCCGAGCAACACCGGGCTAAGTGGTGAAGGGGGGAGTCATTATGAAAATTAGTATTAGAAGCTCTGATTTTGTGAAAAAAAAAGGGAAATTTATAACAGTAGACATAGCCCGTGCAACGCCGGGCCATGCAGCTATTTCGAAAAAATTATTTCTTTTTGAAAAATTTTAGAAATCACTCACAGTTGTCACGTACAAACACACAGAAATGCTGGTGTCATGAGGAAAAGAGAAAGCCCGAGCAACACCGGGCTAAGCGGTGAAGGGGGGAGTCAATTATGAAAATAAGTATTAGAAACTCTGATTTTGTGAAAGAAAGGGGAATTTTATAACAGTAGAGATAGCCCGTGCAACGCCAGGCCATGCAGCTATTTCGAAAAAGGGAAATATTTTGACACAATTTTAGAAATCACTCACATTATGCACGTACAAACACACAGAAATGCTGGTGTCATGAGCAAAAGAAAAAGCCCGAGCAACACCGGGCTGAGCGGTGAAGGGGGGAGTCATTATGAAAATTAGTATTAGAAGCCCTAATTTTGTGAAAAAAAGGAAAATTTATAACAGAAGACATAGCCCGTGCAACGCCGGGCCATGCAGCTATTTCAAAAAGGGAAATTTTTAGACAAATTTTAGAAATCACTCAAGTTGTGCACGTACAAACACACAGAAATGCTGGTGTCATGAGGAAAAGAGAAAGCCCGAGCAACACCGGGAAAGCCGTGAAGGGGGGAGTCATTATGAAAATGAGTATTATAAACTCTGAGTTTTGTGAAAGAAAGGGAAAATTTATAACAGTAGAGATAGCCCGTGCAACGCCGGGTCATGCAGCTATTTAAAAAAGGGAAATTTTTTGACACAATTTTAGAAATCACTCAAGTTGGTGCACATACAAACACACAGAAATGCTGGTGTCATGAGGAAAGAGAAAGCCCGAGCAACACCGGGCTAAGCGGTGAAGGGGGGGAGTCATTATGAAAATGAGTATTAGAAGCTCTGATTTTGTGAAAGAAAGGGAAAATTTATAACAGTAGAGATAGCCCGTGCAACGTTGGGTCATGCAGCTATTTCGAAATAGGGAAATTTTTTGACACAATTTTAGAAATCACTCAAGTTGTGCACGTACAAACACACAAACACAGAAATGCTGGTGTCATGAGGAAAAGAGATAGCCCGAGCAACACCGGCTAAGCGGTGAAGGGGGGAGTCATTATGAAAATAATGTATTAGAAGCTCTGATTTTGTGAAAGAAAGGGAAAATTTATAACGGTAGAGATAGCCCGTGCAACGCCGGGCCATGCAGCTATTACGAAAAAGGGAAATTTTTTGACAAATTTTAGAAATCACTCAAGTTGTGCACGTACAAACACACAGAAATGCTGGTGTCATGAGGAAAAGAGAAAGCCCGAGCAACACCGGGCTAAGCGGTGAAGGGAGGGGAGTCATTATGAAAATAAGTATTATAAACTCTGATTTTGTGAAAGAAAGGGAAAATTTATAACAGTAGAGATAGCCCGTGCAACGCCGGGCCATGCAGCTATTTAAAAATAGGGAAATTTTTTGACACAATTTTAGAAATCACTCAATTGGTGCACATACAAACAACACACACACACAGAAATGCTGGTGTCATGAGGAAAAAAGAGAAAAGCCCGAGGAACACCATGGGCTAAGCGGTGAAGGGGGAGTCATTATTAAAATAAGTATTAGAAGCTCTGATTTTGTGAAAGAAAGGGAAAATTTATAACAGTAGAGATATCCAGTGCAACGCCGGGCGATGCAGTTATTTCGAAAAAGGGAATTTTTTGACACAATTTTAGAAATCATTCGCATTGTGCACGTACAAACACACAGAAATGCTGTTGTCATGAGGAAATGAGAAAGCCCGAACAACACCGGGCTAAGCGGTGAAAGGAGGGGATTAATTATGAAAATAAGTATTAGAACCTCTGATTTTGTGAAAGAAAGGGAAAATTTATAACAGTAGAGATAGCCCGTGCAACGCCGGGCCATGCAGCTATTACAAAAAAGGGAAATTTTTGACAAAATTTTAGAAATCACTCACATTGGGCACGTACAAACACACACACACAGAAATGCTGGTGTCATGAGGAAAAGAGAAAGCCCGAGCAACACCGGGCTAAGCGGTGAAGGGGGGGAGTCATTATGAAAATAAGTATTAGAAGCTCTGATTTTGTGAAAGAAAGGGAAAATTTATAACAGTAGAGATAGCCGTGCAACGCCGGCCATGCAGCTATTTCGAAAAAGGGAAATTTTTTGACACAATTTTAGAAATCACTCACATTATGCACGTACAAACACACAGAAATGCTGGTGTCATGAGCAGAAGAGAAAGCCCGAGCAACACCGGGCTGAGCGGTGAAGGGGGGATCATTATGAAAATTAGTATTAGAAGCTCTGATTTTGTGAAAAAAAGGAAAATTTATAACAGTAGACATAGCCCGTGCAACGCCGGGCCATGCAGCTATTTCAAAAAGGGAAATTTTTGACAAATTTTAGAAATCACTCACATTGTGCACGTACAAACACACAGAAATGCTGGTGTCATGAGGAAAAGAGAAAGCCCGAGCAACACCGGGCTAAGTGGTGAAGGGAGGGAGTCATTATGAAAATAAGTATTAGAAACTCTGATTTTGTGAAAGAAAGGAAAATTTATAACAGTAGAGATAGCCCGTGCAACGTTGGGTCATGCAGCTATTTAAAATAGGGAAATTTTTGACACAATTTTAGAAATCACTCACTTGTGCACGTACAAACACACACAAACACAGAAATGCTGGTGTCATGAAGGAAAAGAGAAAAACCCGAGCAACACCGGGCTAAGCGGTGAAGGAGGGGAGAGTCATTATGAAAATAAGTATTAGAAGCTCTGATTTTGTGAAAGAAAGGGAAAATTTATAACAGTAGAGATAGCCCGTGCAACGCCGGGCGATGCAGCTATTTCGAAAAAGGGAAATTTTTGACACAATTTTAGAAATCACTCAATTGTGCACGTACAAACACACAGAAATGCTGGTGTCATGAGGAAATGAGAATGCCCGAACAACACCGGGCTAAGCGGTGAAAGGAGGGGATTAATTATGAAAATAAGTATTAGAACCTCTGATTTTGTGAAAGAAAGGGGAATTTTATTATAGTACACATAGCCCGTGCAACGCCGGGCCATGCAGCTATTTCGAAAAAGGGAAATTTTTGACAAAATTTTAGAAATCACTCACATTGGGCACGTACAAACACACACACACAGAAATGCTGGTGTCATGAGGAAAAGAGAAAGCCCGAGCATCACCGGGCTAAGCGGTGAAGGGGGGGAGTCATTATGAAAATAAGTATTAGAAGCTCTGATTTTGTGAAAGAAAGGGAAAATTTATAACAGTAGAGATAGGCCGTGCAACGCCCGGCCATGCAGCTATTACGAAAAAGGGAAATTTTTTGACACAATTTTAGAAATCACTTAAGTAGTGCACGTACAAACACACAGTTATGATGGTGTCATGAGGAAAAGAGAAAGCCCGAGCAACACCGGGCTTAGCTGTGAAGGGGGGAGTCATTATGAAGATTAGTATTAGAAGCCCTGATTTTATGAAAAAAAGGGAAAATTTATAACAGTAGACATAGCCGAGCAACGCCGGGCCATGCAGCTATTACAAAAAAGGGAAATTTTTTGACACAATTTTAGAAATCACTCACATTGTGCACGTACAAACACACAGAAATGCTGGTGTCATGAGCAGAAGAGAAAGCCCGAGCAACACCGGGCTGTGGTGAAGGGAAGGATTCATTATGAAAATGAGTATTAGAAGCTCTGATTTTGTGAAAAAGAAAGGTAAAATTTATAATAGTAGACATAGCCAATGCAACGCTGGGCCATGCAGCTATTTCGAAAAAGGGAAATATTTTGACACAATTTTAGAAATCACTCAAATTGTGCACGTACAAACACACAGAAATGCTGGTGTCATGAGGAAAAGAGAAAGCCCGAGCAACACCGGGCAAAGTGGTGAAGGGGGGAGTCATTATGAAAATAAGTATTAGAAGCTCTGATTTTGTGAAAGAAAGGGAAAATTTATAACAGTAGAGATAGCCCGTGCAACGCCGGGCCATGCAGCTATTTCGAAAAAGGGAAATTTTTTGACACAATTTTAGAAATCACTCACATTATGCACGTACAAACACACAGAAATGCTGGTGTCATGAGCAAAAGAAAAGCCCGAGCAACACCGGGCTAAGCGGTGAAGGGGGAGTCATTATGAAAATTAGTATTAGAAGCTCTGATTTTGTGAAAAAAAGGAAAATTTATAACAGAAGACATAGCCCGTGCAACGCAGGGCCATGCAGCTATTTCAAAAAGGGAAATTTTTAGACACAATTTTAGAAATCACTCACATTGTGCACGTACAAACACACAGAAATGCTGGTGTCATGAGGAAAAGAGAAATCCCGAGCAACACCGGGCTAAGCCGGTGAAGGGGGGAGTCATTATGAAAATGAGTATTATAAACTCTGATTTTGTGAAAGAAAGGGAATATTTATAACAGTAGAGATAGCCCGTGCAACGTTGGGTCATGCAGCTATTTCGAAATAGGGAAATTTTTTGACACAATTTTAGAAATCACTCACTTTGCACGTACAAACACACAGAAATGCTGGTGTCAAGAGGAAAAGAGAAATCCCGAGCAACAAAAGAGCTAAGCGGTGAAGGCGGGGGGAGTCATTATGAAAATGAGTATTAGAAGCTCTGATTTTGTGAAAGAAAAGGAAAATTTATAACGGTAGAGATAGCCCGTGCAACGCCGGGCCATGCAGCTATTACGAAAAAGGGAAATATTTTGACAAATTTTAGAAATCACTCAAGTTGTGCACGTACAAACACACAGAAATGCTGGTGTCATGAGGAAAAGAGAAAGCCCGAGCGACACCGGGAAAAGCCGTGAAGGGAGGGAGTCATTATGAAAATGAGTATTATAAACTCTAGTTTTGTGAAAGAAAGGGAAAATTTATAACAGTAGAGATAGCCCGTGCAACGCCGGGCATGCAGCTATTTAAAAATAGGGAAATTTTTTGACACAATTTTAGAAATCACTCAAGTGGTGCACATACAAACACACACACACACAGAACTGCTAGTGTCATGAGAAAAAGAGAATGCCCGAGGAACACCATGTTAAGCGGTGAAGGGCGGGAGTCATTATTAAAATAAGTAGTAGAAGCTCTGATTTTGTGAAAGAAAGGGAAAATTTATAACAGTAGAGATAGGCCGTGCAACGCCGGGTCATGCAGCTATTACAAAAAAGGGAAATTTTTTGACACAATTTTAGAAATCACTCACATTGTGCACGTACAAACACACAGAAATGCTGGTGTCATGAGCAGAAGAGAAAGCCCGAGCAACACCGGGCTGTGGTGAAGGGAAGGATTCATTATGAAAATGAGTATTAGAAGCTCTGATTTTGTGAAAAAGAAAGGTAAAATTTATAATAGTAGACATAGCCAATGCAACGCTGGGCCATGCAGCTATTTCGAAAAAGGGAAATATTTGACACAATTTTAGAAATCACTCAACTTGTGCACGTACAAACACACAGAAATGCTGGTGTCATGGTGAAAAGAGAAAGCCCGAGCAACACCGGGCAAAGTGGTGAAGAAGGGGAAGTCATTATGAAAATAATTATTAGTAGCTCTGATTTTGTGAAAGAAAGGGACAATTTATAACAGTAGAGATAGCCCGTGCAACGTTGAGTCATGCAGCTATTTAGAAATAGGGAAATTGTTTGACACAATTTTAGAAATCACTCACATTGGGCACGTACAAACACACACACACACAGAAATGCTGGTGTCATGAAGAAAAGAGAAAGCCCGAGCAACACCGGGCTCAGCGGTGAAGCGGTAGGAGTCATTATGAAAATAAGTATTAGAAGCTCTGATTTTGTGAAAGAAAGGGAAAATTTATAACAGTAGAGATAGGCCGTGCAACGCCGGGTCATGCAGCTATTACAAAAAAGGGAAATTTTTTGACACAATTTTAGAAATCACTACTATTGTGCACGTACAAACACACAGAAATGCTGGTTTCATGAGCAGAAGAGAAAGCCCGAGCAACACCGGGCTGTGGTGAAGGGAAGGATTCATTATGAAAATGAGTATTAGAAGCTCTGATTTTGTGAAAAAGAAAGGTAAAATTTATAATAGTAGACATAGCCAATGCAACGCTGGGCCATGCAGCTATTTCGAAATAGGGAAATATTTTGACACAATTTTAGAAATCACTCACATTATGCACGTACAAACACACAGAAATGATGGTGTCATGAGCAAAAGAAAAAGCCCGAGCAACACCGGGCTGAGCGGTGAAAGGGGGGGGAGTCATTATGAAAATTTGTATTAGAAGCCTGATTTTGTGAAAAAAAAGGAAAATTTATAACAGAGAGATAGCCCGTGCAACGCCGGGCCATGCAGCTATTACGAAAAAGGGAAATTTTTTGACACAATTTTAGAAATTACTCACATTGTGCACGTACAAACACACAGAAATGCTGGTGTCATGAGGAAAAGAGAAAGCCCGAGCAACACCGGGCTAAGCGGTGAAGGGGAGGAGTCATTATGAAAATAAGTATTAGAAGCTCTGATTTTGTGAAAGAAAGGGAAATTTATAACAGTAGAGATAGCCCGTGCAACGCTGGCCATGCAGCTATTTCGAAAAAGGGAAATATTTTGACACAATTTTAGAAATTACTCACATTATGCACGTACAAACACACAGAAATGCTGGTGTCATGAGCAAAAGAAAAAGCCCGAGCAACACCGGGCTGAGCGGTGAAAGGGGGGAGTCATTATGAAGATTAGTATTTGAAGCCCTAATTTTATGAAAAAAAGGGAAAATTTATAACAGAAGACATAGCCCGTGCAACGCCGGGCCATGCAGCTATTTCAAAAAAGGGAAATTTTTAGACAAATTTTAGAAATCACTCAAGTTGTGCACGTACAAACACACAGAAATGCTGGTGTCATGAGGAAAAGAGAAATCCCGAGCAACACCGGGCTAAGCGGTGAAGGGGGGGAGTCATTATGAAAATGAGTATTAGAAGCTCTGCTTTTGTTAAAGAAAAGGAATATTTATAACAGTAGAGATAGCCCGTGCAACGTTGGGTCATGCAGCTATTTCGAAATAGGGAAATTTTTGACACAATTTTAGAAATCACTCACTTTGGGCACGTACAAACACACAAACACAGAAATGCTGGTGTCAGAAGGAAAAGAGATAGCTCGAGCAACACCGGCTAAGCGGTGAAGGAGGGGAGAAGTCATTATGAAAATAATGGTTAGTAGCTCTGATTTTGTGAAAGAAAGGGAAAATTTATAACGGTAGAGATAGCCCGTGCAACGCCGGGCCATGCAGCTATTACGAAAAAGGGAAATTTTTTGACAAATTTTAGAAATCACTCAAGTTGTGCACGTACAAACACACAGAAATGCTGGTGTCATGAGGAAAAGAGAAAGCCCGAGCGACACCGGGAAAAGCCGTGAAGGGAGGGAGTCATTATGAAAATGAGTATTATAAACTCTAGTTTTGTGAAAGAAAGGGAAAATTTATAACAGTAGAGATAGCCCGTGCAACGTTGGGTCATGCAGCTATTTAAAAATAGGGAAATTTTTTGACACAATTTTAGAAATCACTCAAGTGGTGCACATACAAACACACACACACACAGAACTGCTGGTGTCATGAGGAAAAGAGAATGCCCGAGGAACACCAGGCTAAGCGGTGAAGGGGGGAGTCATTATTAAAATAAGTATTAGAAGCTCTGATTTTGTGAAAGAAAGGGAAAATTTATAACAGTAGAGATATCCAGTGCAACGCCGGGCGATGCAGTTATTTCGAAAAAGGGAATTTTTTGACACAATTTTAGAAATCATTCGCATTGTGCACGTACAAACACACAGAAATGCTGTTGTCATGAGGAAATGAGAAAGCCCGAACAACACCGGGCTAAGCGGTGAAAGGAGGGGATTAATTATGAAAATAAGTATTAGAACCTCTGATTTTGTGAAAGAAAGGGGAATTTTATTATAGTACACATAGCCCGTGCAACGCCGGGCCATGCAGCTATTTCGAAAAAGGGAAATTTTTGACAAAATTTTAGAAATCACTCACATTGGGCACGTACAAACACACACACACAGAAATGCTGGTGTCATGAGGAAAAGAGAAAGCCCGAGCATCACCGGGCTAAGCGGTGAAGGGGGGAGTCATTATTAAAATAAGTATTAGAAGCTCTGATTTTGTGAAAGAAAGGGAAAATTTATAACAGTAGAGATAGGCCGTGCAACGCCGGCCATGCAGCTATTACGAAAAAGGGAAATTTTTTGACACAATTTTAGAAATCACTTAAGTAGTGCACGTACAAACACACAGAAATGATGGTGTCATGAGGAAAGAGAAAGCCCGAGCAACACCGGGCTTAGCTGTGAAGGGGGGGGAGTCATTATGAAGATTAGTATTAGAAGCTCTGATTTTGTGAAAGAAAGGGAAAATTTATAACAGTAGAGATATCCAGTGCAACGCCGGGCGATGCAGTTATTTCGAAAAAGGGAATTTTTTGACACAATTTTAGAAATCATTCGCATTGTGCACGTACAAACACACAGAAATGCTGTTGTCATGAGGAAATGAGAAAGCCCGAACAACACCGGGCTAAGCGGTGAAAGGAGGGGATTAATTATGAAAATAAGTATTAGAACCTCTGATTTTGTGATAGAAAGGGGAATTTTATAACAGTAGAGATAGCCCGTGCAACGTTGAGTCATGCAGCTATTTCGAAATAGGGAAATATTTTGACACAATTTTGGAAATCACTCACATTACGCACGTACAAACACACAGAAATGATGGTGTCAAGAGCAAAAGAAAAAGCCCGAGCAACACCGGGCTGAGCGGTGAAAGGGGGGAGGGAGTCATTATGAAGATTAGTATTAGAAGCCCTAATTTTATGAAAAAAAGGGAAAATTTATAACAGAAGACATAGCCTGTGCAAAGCCGGGCCATGCAGCTATTTCAAAAAAGGGAAATTTTTTGACACAATTTTAGAAATCACTCACATTGTGCACGTACAAACACACAGAAATGCTGGTGTCATGAGCAGAAGAGAAAGCCCGAGCAACACCGGCCTAAGCGGTGAAGGGGGAGGATTCATTATGAAAATGAGTATTAGAAGCTCTGATTTTGTGAAAGAAAGGGAAAATTTATAATAGTAGACATAGCCAATGCAACGCTGGGCCATGCAGCTATTTCGAAAAAGGGAAATATTTTGACACAATTTTAGAAATCACTCACATTGTGCACGTACAAACACACAGAAATGATGGTTTCATGAGCAAAGAGAAAGCCCGAGCAACACCGGGCTGAGATGCTGGTGTCATGAGGAAAAAGAGAAAGCCCGAGCAACACCGGGCTAAGCGGTGAACGGGGATTGAAAATGAGTATTAAAAGCTCTGATTTTGTGAAAGAAAGGGGAACTTTATAACGGTAGAGATAGGCCGTGCAACGCCGTGCCATGCAGCTATTTCGAAAAAGGGAAATTCTTTGACACAATTTTAGAAATCACTCACATTGTGCACGTACAAACACACACACACGGAAATGCTAGTGTCATGAAGAAAAGAGAAAGCCCGAGCAACACCGGGCTAAGTGGTGAAGGGGGGATTCATTATGAAAATGAGTATTAAAAGCTCTGATTTTGTGAAAGAAAGGTAAAATTTATAATGGTAGACATATCCAATGCAACGCCGGTCAATGCAGCTATTTCGAAAAAGGGAAATTTTTTGGAACAATTTAAGAAATCACTCTTATTGTGCACGTACAAACACACACACACACAGACAGAAATGCTGGTGTCATGAGGAAGAGATAAAGCCCGAGCAACACCGGGTTCAGCGGTGAACGGGGGAGTGAAAATGAATATTAGAAGCTCTGATTTTGTAAAAGAAAGGGAAAATTTATAACAGTAGAGATAGCCCGTGCAGAGCCGGGCCATGCAGCTGTTTCGAAATAGGGAAATTTTTTGACAAATTTTAGAAATCATTCGTATTGTGCACGTACAAACAAACAGAAATGCTGTTGTCATGAGGAAATGAGAAAGCCCCAACAACACCGGGCTAAGCGGTGAAAGGAGGGGATTAATTATGAAAATAAGTATTAGAACCTCTGATTTTGTGATAGAAAGGGGAATTTTATAACAGTAGAGATAGCCCGTGCAACGTTGAGTCATGCAGCTATTTCGAAATAGGGAAATATTTTGACACAATTTTGAAATCACTCACATTACGCACGTACAAACACACAGAAATGATGGTGTCATGAGCAAAAGAAAAAGCCCGAGCAACACCGGGCTGAGCGGTGAAAGGGGGGAGTCATTATGAAGATTAGTATTAGAAGCCCTAATTTTATGAAAAAAAGGGAAAATTTATAACAGAAGACATAGCCTGTGCAAAGCCGGGCCATGCAGCTATTTCAAAAAAGGGAAATTTTTTGACACAATTTTAGAAATCACTCACATTGTGCACGTACAAACACACAGAAATGCTGGTGTCATGAGCAGAAGAGAAAGCCCGAGCAACACCGGCCTAAGCGGTGAAGGGGGAGGATTCATTATGAAAATGAGTATTAGAAGCTCTGATTTTGTGAAAGAAAGGGAAAATTTATATTAGTACACATATCCAATGCAACGCAGGGCCATGCTGCTATTTCAAAAAAGGGAAATTTTTTGACACAATTTTAGAAATCACTCACATTGTGCACGTACAAACACACAGAAATGCTGGTGTCATGAGCAGAAGAGAAAGCCCGAGCAACACCGGGCAAAGTGGTGAAGGGGGGGAGTCATTATGAAAATAATTATTAGTAGCTCTGATTTTGTGAAAGAAAGGGACAATTTATAACAGTAGAGATAGCCCGTGCTACGTTGAGTCATGCAGCTATTTCGTAATAGGGAAAATTTTTGACACAATTTTAGAAATCACTCACTTTGGGCACGTACAAACACACAAACACAGAAATGCTGGTGTCAGAAGGAAAAGAGATAGCTCGAGCAACACCGGCTAAGCGGTGAAGGAGGGGAGAAGTCATTATGAAAATAATGGTTAGTAGCTCTGATTTTGTGAAAGAAAGGGAAAATTTATAACGGTAGAGATAGCCCGTGCAACGCCGGACCATGCAGCTATTACGAAAAAGGGAAATTTTTTGACAAATTTTAGAAATCACTCAAGTTGTGCACGTACAAACACACAGAAATGCTGGTGTCATGAGGAAAAGAGAAAGCCCTAGCGACACCGGGAAAAGCCGTGAAGGGAGGGAGTCATTATGAAAATGAGTATTATAAACTCTAGTTTTGTGAAAGAAAGGGAAAATTTATAACAGTAGAGATATCCAGTGCAACGCCGGGCGATGCAGTTATTTCGAAAAAGGGAATTTTTTGACACAATTTTAGAAATCACTCAAGTGGTGCACTTACAAACACACACACACACAGAACTGCTGGTGTCATGAGGAAAAGAGAATGCCCGAGGAACACCATGTTAAGCGGTGAAGGGCGGGAGTCATTATTAAAATAAGTAGTAGAAGCTCTGATTTTGTGAAAGAAAGGGAAAATTTATAACAGTAGAGATATCCAGTGCAACGCCGGGCGATGCAGTTATTTCGAAAAAGGGAATTTTTGACACAATTTTAGAAATCATTCGCATTGTGCACGTACAAACACACAGAAATGCTGTTGTCATGAGGAAATGAGAAAGCCCGAACAACACCGGGCTAAGCGGTGAAAGGAGGGGATTAATTATGAAAATAAGTATTAGAACCTCTGATTTTGTGAAAGAAAGGGGAATTTTATTATAGTACACATAGCCCGTGCAACGCCGGGCCATGCAGCTATTTCGAAAAAGGGAAATTTTTTGACAAAATTTTAGAAATCACTCACATTGGGCACGTGCAAACACACACACACAGAAATGCTGGTGTCATGAGGAAAGAGAAAGCCCGAGCATCACCGGGCTAAGCGGTGA
>BMAU01010117.1:0-16239 GCA_019973935.1 Trichonephila clavipes | reverse complement strand
ACCAATCCCGTCCCCTCAGGGAGCTCACCTTCTTTAGGTGAGTGCGAGTTTCACGCTCCCGAGGTACTCTAGTGATCTTTTCCTTTTCCCAAAGGTTTTACCCTCTTTGGTAAACACCGGTGTCACGACCCCGGGGTACTCTAGTGATCCTTCTCTATTTTCGACCCTACTTCTTGTCACCCAATTTCTCTATTATTTCCTTTTTCATCTCAGGGGCTCACTTTCGGGTGAGTACGGGAGGCCACGTCCCAGAGGTACCCGAGGGAATTTTGAAAGGAAAGAAAAACCCCAAAAAATATTTGCTTGGTTAGTGTTTTAGTTACAGGTCAATATTTAACGTTATATTTAGTTCAGTTAGGGGTTGTTTTGTGGTTAGTTTTATTTTGGATATTTTAAGTTTAATTATTTCTACTATTTTAATTTTGGTTTATTTATTTGGGGTATTTAAAACAAAAAGTTTACTTTTCGATTTAAGAAATGTTAAGACTGGATTTTGAGTCTGACCCACATGTTTGCCGTGTGTGGCGACCCGTACCGGGGGAAAGTGGAGTCTGGGGTTCCTTTGGCTCATGATTCTCCGTAGACGGGAGGCAGGAGTGAGCCCGCTCCTGTCAATCGGCTGGTGATTAGTTCTGAGGATTCCAATACGGGTTCTTTTGGAGCAAGACGGTTGCTTTAGGGTTAGTATTGCAGAAAGGGGTGCTCTGGGTGAACTGGCGGATCACATCCCGAATCTGTAATACTATTCTCCAGTACTATCTCTGAGGTAAGTGCTGTGCCTGACGCATGTCAGATGACCGGCGGGCTGCCTCCCATTGTTGGGCTCCGTGGTGGGTGGAGGCGTACTGGGATGAACAGAAAAAAATACACATGGAACCCAGGAGGAAATCTCCTTCAGTGGAGCACCATTTTGAATTTCGCGATTCGTTTCGGTTTTTTTATCATAAAAACTCCTGACACCTTTACAAATATCTCACCGTTTCTAATTGGGAAAGCCATAACTGGCAGTATAGGGGAAGTCAAGTCGATTCGTAAGATGCGCTCTGGGGACATGTTCCTCGAAGTGCGAATCAAGCGACAGCCCTTATAAAACTGCAGAAGCTTGCTCACTTGGAAATTACCGTGGCTCCTCATAGTAATTTAAATTTTTCGAGTGGCGTAGTTTAGCCAGCGGATTTCTTAAACGTCTCGACTGAGGAAATCAAAGAAAATATGAAGGCCCAAAAAGTCTGTGATGTCAGGCGTATCACGATAAGGCGGGATGGACAGGTGCTGAACACAAAGCACCTCCTCCTGACCTTTTCTACACCTGACCTCCCACAGACCGTTAAAATGGCCTACATCAGATGCCCAGTTCAACCGTACATTCCAAATCCGCTGCGCTGCTTTCAGTGCCAGTGATACGGCCACTCAAAGAACGACTGTCGGGACCAGCCTACCTGCCCTTGTTGCGGGTAATCAGGCCACGACAGTTCGGATTGTATTAAGAAGGAGCAATGTGTGAGTACCCCCTAGAACGAAGGTGATTGCTAAGCCAATTAGGAAATCACCACCTCCGGCGAAAAAAAATTAAAAGGACAGAGAGCGATTCACCGAGAAGACCAAAGAGCCGAAGGGCTCATCAACGGGATCAAAAACCACCTTTAACAAGGATCCCCAAAATATCCAGAGACTTCCACCGAAAAATAGAAGAAAATACTTTGACTGGAGATTGCTCCGAAGAAGACGAAGATCTCATGGATTGTCAATCGGGCCCTTCGACTTCTAGCTCCAGAGGAGGAGCGAGTGCGGCACAATAATGGCTTCCTTCATTTCCTGGAACTGCCGTGGTTTGAGGACTAGACTCGATGATTTCAAATCCATCCTATCCCCGTACCAGCCCGCATGTGTTGCTCTTCAGGAGACTTTTCTGAAGAGAACCATGACAATGCAAGTACGTGGTTATAATTGTGTACGACGGGATGTAGATGGTGATGCATCTCCAACTGGAGGTGCATGCCTCTTCACGTCTAATCTGTATCCCAGTAATGTCGTCATACTGCACACATCTTTATAGGCTGTGGCAGTACGGATTCACATCCGTTTTTTAGTCACAGTCTGCTGTGTTTATTTACCACCCAACGATGTTGTGCCACAAGTGGATTTGAATCAATTAGTCAGTCAATTGCCAGCTGCTTTTATTTTTCTCGTTGACTTTAACGGACACAGCCCTCTGGGGGGGCACGTTGATACCAACTCTCGTGGGAGACAGATCGAACAGTTGATCTCTGATCACTGTCTCTGTCTTCTCAACAATGACGAGAAAACTTATTTCCATGCACCCACGAGGACGTTTCACACCCTCGATCTTGCCATTTGTACGCCAAGTCTACTACCGTTGTTGAATTTTGAGGTAGATCAAGATCTACATAACAGCGATCACTTCCCTCTCCTAGTTTCGCATGTTAATGGTGCGGGGGTACGAAATCGCCCTCCCACATATCGTTTTCATCGTGCAGACTGGGATAAATTCACACGGCTAGCAGTTATAACTGGCATAATGTTGCAAGGCGGGACTGTTAATGATGCAGTTTTAAACGTCACTGAAGGAAATAGGAATGCTGCCGATGCAGCAATTCCTAAGACTTCGAACTTCCATCGAAAGCTGTGCAAACCATGGTGGAATTCAGCCTGCCAACAAACAAAAAAGGAACAAAGGAGGAAGTAGGGTGTTTTCAGGAGTTACCCCACCACTGATAATCTCATAGCGTTCAAACGTGCAAAAGCGTTGGCTCGTAAAATAAGACAACAACGTCAGAGGAAATCCTGGATCCAATATGTGTCTTCGATCACATCGCCAACTACCAGTCAACAGTTGTGGAGAAAGATCAAAACAGCGAATGGCCTTTATCGGGACTTTACTGTTCCGATATTGGAAACATCGACTGCTATTTACTCGTCGCCTGTTGATGTGGCCAACTTGATTGGCCAAACATTTGCTAGTGTGTCCAGCTCCGATTCATATATCCCTGTATTTCAGGCGACTAAGAATCGTTTAGAGCGGACACCTATCAACTTCAGGTGTCTACATCCCCTACCCTACAACTGTGACTTTGACATGTGGGAATTGAAGAGAGCCTTGTCATCAGCCCCCAATACTAGTCCAGGTCCTGATGGAATATCCTATGAGTTGCTTCGCCATTTGAACGAGGATTTACTAGTAAGTCTCCTTTACCTATTCAACTGAATATGGAGGGAGCTGGTGTATCCTACTCAATGGCAAGAAGCCAAAGAGATTCCTATTCTAAAGCCTGGAAAAGATCCCAAGGACCTTCTCAGCTATCGGCCGATAGCACTCACGAGCAGCCGTTGTAAGACACTGGAACGTATGGTCAACGTCCGTTTCGTTTATCAGCTAGAAAAGAACATATGCATTCCTCTGTTTCAGAGTGGCTTCCGTAAGGGAAGGTGCACTCTCGACAATATTATCATGTTTTGAAAATAGAGTTAGAAATGCATTTGTCCGGGGGAATCATCTTGTTTCTATTTTCTTTGATATCGTACTTGGCGCTATGGAGTACTCCGCACTCTTTTTAACTTTGGTCTTCGTAGAAATTTACCTATTTTCATTCAAAATTTTGTAAATGTACGCACTTTTAAAGTGCGTTTGGGTGGCACTGTCTCTGCTTCTTTTTTACAAGCCGAGGGAGTTCCTCAGGGAAGCCTTCTGAGTGTCAACCTTTTTATTTGTCATATTTCACCCATCTTAAATATTTTATCGCCCTCTATACAGGCTTCTTTTTATGTCGACGACTTGCAGATTAGTTGTGAAGGCTCGGTATGCGCATGATTGAACGACAGTTGCAAACGGCCGTCAACAACATTTTAAAGTGGTGCGACACCAACGGTCATAGTATTTCTTCCAGCAAGAGTTTCTGCGTGCACTTTTGCCGCAAACATTCAGTATTCATCCCGACCCCGAAATATACATCCGTGATGTACAAATTCCCGTAGTTCCCAACGTACGATTCCTCGGAGTAATTTTCGACCGCCGGCTCACTTTCCTTCCGCATATTTTACAATTGCGGAAGAAGTGTGAAAAGTCTTTAAACCTCTTGAAGGTGTCAAAAAACTCTTGGGGGGCGGATCAAACATCATTACTCAGAGTGTATCAGGCAATCGTACTCTCTCGCATCGACTACGGATGTGTTGCATATGGATCAGCGTGCAACTCTACTCTGAGAAAACTCGACCCTCTCCACCATATGGCTCTAAGACAGTGCTTCTCAAACTTTCAATACTGGCGCCCCCCTTTTCGATCACAATTTTTTTCGCGCCCCCCTTATACATTAATAATGTACTGAATGCAATAATAATGAACTTTGACGCTAAAGCTACAATAGGCGATCTTATAATTATAAACCATACAAATTAGTAACATAAATATTAAATTTTGTATACTACTCTTAAGCAAAATAAATAAATAAATAAAATAATAGGATAATTATTTTGTTATTTTTCCTTTCTCTAATTTTTAAATTGAACATATTTCAAAATGCGGTAGCTGCTTAGAAGACAAAATATAGATATCTGCTAAATATAGAAAAAGAACTCAGAGGGTCAATTTCTAATCATAAGCATTCCTTATAAAAATTTTGTTTTCCAAGACAAGCTCATGGACGTCATTAATACTTATTAAACTTGTTCTTAATTTAGTATTAATTAATTATTTATAAAATATTCTGTGCAGCACTGATAAATTAAAAGTATACCGGCTGTGAAGTGCCCGCTCTTTGCACAAGTTCATTTATAAGAAAATAAAACATTATTGATATAATAGCTGAATTGTAAGGGAAGCAAAGCCAAGTGCTCGACAATGTTTACAAAAACGTAAAATGATTTTTTTAAAATGGTTGCTCACATTATAATTAGTTTTAAGCGAATTGTAATTTTAAGCCTCACAGAATTAGCATTTATAATTGACGTTAAACAGTAGCGCACACAGGAATTTTTCAAGGGGGGGTCCGGGGTCGAAAGTTCACCAATCTTGTATCAGGTTCCTTTTGATTTTGTCGATTTTCGGGAACAAAACACAGTAAAAAACTAATTCTTGAATAAATAATTAGCATTAATTAATAAAATTAATCATTAATAACAAATACTTAATTAAATTTTGCGTACTATAAACTTAGAATTATAATCAATCGGAAAAAATCAATGGTTTTGGGGGTCCGGACCCCCCCCTTGTGTGCACCACTGATGTTAAATAATGATCAATAATATAAAATATCGATGAAGAATAATTGTATTATTTTTAGTATTTAAAGCGAAAAGACTTCAACATGTTTTAACCCGGGAGCAGGCGGGCACTCGATACGGTCGGGGTTATTGAGTCACCCCAATTCTTTTTTATAATTATTTTATTGTACACGATACAAATCATGATTCCAGTGAATAATTTAATTAAGAGAAAGTTTACTTAGTTACTTTCAAGGACTTTTCAAGTTTTCTTTGGTAATAAATAAACAGTTTTGCCAGAATTAACGATTTCGTAATCTGTGTGTCCCGCGCGACCACTTCCGGGTATAAAGTATATTCATTATGATAATATGTATGTTACTGCTAAAAAAATTGCGTGAAAAGTTTTTCGTTATGCTTTATATGCTGAGAATATGTATAAAAATATGTCTTGGCCAAGTAATCATTCATGTGCTTGTGTGTGTGTGCTCTCCGTGTGGTTTTCCAAATATCTTAGAACTCTTTTGCATGGAAAAAAGCGCAACAGAGAACACATAAGAGAGGGGTCATAACTAACTGTACCAATAACTTAGAAGGTCAAACAGATTACATCTATAATGTGCAGTATTTCAAAAATAATGACAGTGATGAATTTTTTATGTTCCTAAATTTTTTCGATTCTGGGTCTGGGATCTGTTTTTCTCTGAAAGAGTAGTAAGTTAGGTTAAAAAAAGCGTTATAAAAAAATCTCTCATCATGCGATTACAGCAAATCAAATAAAAGTTTTTTGATTAGGTATTGAAGAAGTTTTTATTTTTGCTGACTTAATATCGTGCGCGTGCGCCTATAAATTATATCAGAGTAAAAGTGCATTTTTATTATGTCTGAAAGTATTTTGTTTTAATTAATTCCAGTAAACTAATTATTTTTTAAATCTTTTATTTTCCATATGCTCGCGCCCCCCTCGAAAGGTCATCGTGCCCCCCCAGGGGGGCGCGCCCCACAGTTTGAGAAACACTGCTCTAAGAATCTGCTCTGGTGCGTTTCACACATCAGCAGTGCAGATTTTCTACGTTCATTGTAATCAGCTTCCTCTAGATCTTAGACGGAGGAAGCTGTCACTTGTGTATTACTTTAAGATCTTGTCCGTGCCTTCACATCCTCTGCAAAATGTGTATATGAGTACCAGCATGAAGAGACTTTATGATACCCGGCCGTCTAACATCCGGCCATTTATAGATAGGATGAGGCTTCTTGTTTCCGAACTCGACCTCCCTAACGTGAATATCCAGCAAAGAAACGTTTTACAATTCCAACCTTGGAATACGCTACGTTTCCACTATATCAACCCTTTTGCCTCATACAGTAAATCCTCTGTAGCACCTGTCGTTATTCAACGTGTCTTCATCTACCACCGCAGTCAGTATAGAAATTTTTCACCAATCATTACAGATGGTTCGAAACGTGCGAATTACGTTGGCTGTGGACTCGTGATTGAAGATATTACGCACGGTTATAGGCTTTATACTTCCTGCAGTACTTTCACTGCAGAGGCTGTCGCCATTTGCCGTGCACTTCAATTAATCGACTCCAATATGCCCGGTAAATACTGAATCTGTACTGACAGCATGAGTGTCCAAGAAGCACTTGAAAACTACACGGACCGGTGTCCTCCAGTGGTATGTAATATACTCGACATAACCGGTCGATTGTACTACAAGGGTTTCGATATAGTATTTTACTGGCTACCAAGCCATGTAGGTATTATTGGAAACGAGCAAGCGGATAGCGAAGCTCGATCTCAACGACCTATGTGCCGCTAGCAGTACCACTTTCGGACATGAAGCATGTAATCCTGCATCATATCTTAACAACATGGCAGGAATCTTGGAGTAGGCAGTTGGATAACAAACTGCACTCTGTGAAACATGTCATAGGAGCATGACCTGTGATGCCAATGCGAAGGACTGATGTCAAATTGACTCGTCTTCGCATTGGTCATACCCGCTTTACACACAGGCATTTGTTGTTGGGGGAAAATGCTCCTGAATGGCCTTCATGCAAGGTCTCTTACACTGTGCGTCACATTTTAATCGGTTGCCCAGTTTTTAACCATCATCGCATCACCTTCTCTTTCATACATCTATTTTAACCTTATCTAACTTGGTAGGAGAAATACCCCACCAAAACCTATTTGCTTTTATAAGAAAAATTGGATTTTTATATTTAATTTGATTTTTTTAAATTTTTTAACTTTAACTTTCATTTTTATATATGTGCATGCAGGCATGCACATGTATGATTTTTATTTATATATAATTGTATTTTACATGTGTATTTTTAAAATGGTTTTTTAACAAATGTTTGGCGCAGTATGGCCGAATTCGGCTCTTGTGCCATAAAACTGCAAAATCACTCACTCACTCACTTGACCAATCCCGTACTTCTAAAGAAAACGACATACATTAATTTTTTCATTGTTCACTGTCTTTTCACATTGTCGTCGTGGGATCATCTTCAAAGACCCATACTTTGCTTTTTTGACGTGTTGGAACGGTATGTACGTTTCATCGCATTTTACAATTTAAGAAATGTTACGGTGGCCACCATAATTTAGCAATTTAAGGGTTTCTGTTCTGATTCTGATACGCTTCTCTTTTGGTGCTCAATTACATCATGGGGAATCTAACGTCAAACTTTTTTTTTTCATATGTAATTCTTCATAAAAAATTTTGTGTATGGCGGATCCAATGTTAAGTTCCTTCTGTATCATTTGGTAAGTAAAGCAATAACCATCCATTAACATTTTTTTCGTATAGCAGACACATTACCTAGGATTACTACCGACTGCAGCCTTCCTGTACGTTCTTCATCCTGAAGAAAATTGTGATGTCTGTAAAATTCTGTAAACTATTTGAATACAGTTGCACGATGCGGAGGTTCATCACCAAATGCTAATAGCTGCTGTTGAACGTATTTGTATTGATTTAATCCCGCTTTTTAAAATCATAGAAAATAAGAGCACATGATTTGCTTGCGTCACACACACAACTCCATTTCCTCTTCTATCTATAAAATTTATTCTACATTAAACAAGTAAGTCAGTAATAAATCATATCTCAAGAATATCTCATTTCTAATAAGGGGAGCATAACAAAAAAAGAAATTTTTCCCACCCAATTTATCATTGGTCATGGTAATTTCAAAAGCTACCTGAACAAATTTAATTTAGCTCCTTCATCTTTCTGTGACTGTAATATTGGTGGCGAGGAAAATGTAGAACATGCAATCATTCTGTGTTCCAAGTATGTCAGAGAGAGAAAGATCATAAGACTGGCGTTCAAGAGACTCAACATTAATTGGCCACCGAATTTTCACCAATTTCTTTCCACCAGAAATACTTCCAATAATTTCTGTAAATTTGTTGTAACTGTTTGTAATCCTTCTTAACTTCATTTTTTAATTGTTTATTTCCCTTGAATGTGTGTTTAATACTTCTGTAAGCCCCGTGTGATACTTTGTGGTGCACGGGGATTTTATAATTGTTTTCAATAAAAAAAAAAAATCATCTGTGCTAAAATACTTTGTATTTTCAAATTAAACCATTATTATTTTTTATTTTTATATTTTGTAACTTCTCGTATGCGCGTATCTCAAAAATTTCAGAGTTACCCTCGTATAATTTGGATAAATTTTATATTACCTTTCAGCAACTGCAAATGCTTTTAACATCTTAAATATATATATATAGTAAATAAAAAAATTAGATTAAAAATCTATTCATACTGCACTTAAAAGAATAAGAATAATGTGTGTGTGTGTGTGTCCGCCATATAAAGTAATTAAATAAGATAAAATTTACTTTATATCGTTATTAAAATAAGAATTATATCTACTACATATTGTGTGTAAAATAAGAATATACTTCGAAATATCGAAATAACTGTATAAAAATAAACTGAAAATAAATATTGCGAATTTTTTTTTATGTAATGTGAGTTACAAAGATTCAAATAAAAATTATAATAAATTCTAATTCTATAATATTTCAGTGCAAATAATATCTATAAGTATTTCGTTTTATTTTTGGAATCAAGCAAGCTATCCACTTATATGTATATACTTAATTTTTTAATATTAATCAAATTAGCGTGGACGCTTACCTAATAGGATTCCCATCTGCGATGAAAGAAGAAGGTGATGATATATTTATTTCTAAATTATCTGGAATTACGTTATGAAAATTAATTTTCATTAAATCTTTAAATGCGTCTCAATCTGGAATTTAAAAAATATATACAAAACTCTTTAATTTATCTAGAAGTAAGAAATAGTTATATATGTTTCAACAGCTAAATTGATAATTAAAATTTGATCTATTAATTATGTTATTATTGTATTAATATTACTTAAAAGGTTATCACTCCTATAAATACTATAAACAGGGTGTCTCAAAAATAGCCCCCAAACTTTGCATAGGAAATTTCTCGTTGGGACAGCATAAAAAATGTCTAAAGAGCTGTATCTGTGCGATTCAGAGTTTACGAGAAAGATAATGTAAATGATGATGCATGATGGGACTCTGGCGCATTCATGCATTTCTGTACGTGATTGGCTGGATGTGAAATACTTTAGTTGCTGGATCAGACACCGGTTATATGGCCGCCACGATCACCAGACTTCACACTGTTGGATTTTTTCCTATGATGCAATCTCATAAAACTACTGTGTCTAGATGTAGTGATTACACAAACGGGCTAGAAGTTCAGTGAAGGTTACTGGCAACAGATATTAGCCAATTTGCAAATACGATGATTGAGCTAGTTCATCTTTAATTCCACATCCCATTCTGAAATAATTTTGTAGACGACATACATTTAAAATTCGTTTACTTACATTTATTGCATTTACAAAGTCGATTAATTTGTCTTCAACTTATCCTTCCAGATTATTAGTTTGTATTTCTATGCACAGTTGTGAAAAATGAACAGAATGCATTCTTGTTTTCTTTCAATATTTAAAAGGTTTCTTGAAGCAAAGGAATACGAATTCCTTTTAGAAAATTTATTTACTTTTAACAGTAAAACAAATACTGAAAATGAAGATTCCAAGTAGTAAGTTCTAAAAATAGAAATCATTTTTCAATGTAAAATCTGGAAATTCGAAAGCTATTTCTATATTTTCTTTCCTTGTTGTATATGAATTTGAAAAAGTTCAATTGCATCTTAATTTTAGAATAACTATAGTAAAAAAATACAGGAAAAACTATTTTTTCGTATCTCAGTGCATGATTATGCATGAAACAAAAGTAGAAATCTCAGATTGAATATCTGTTGAAAAACTATCTCATATTTTATTTAGAGTCATTGTTTGCAGAGAAATTAGCTCCATCCTGTACTTTGAGAAATTTTTCTTTGACATTTTATTTTAAAATATCAAAGAAAATAAAAAGAATTAGAGACTTGGAATTTAATTATCAGTCTCAGAAAAAATAATTGTTTCTATTTAACTACAATACTACTAACACAAATCAGACTGAAACTAATTATTTGAAAAATCATAGAAATATGATTAAAAGAAAGAAAAAGTCCGTTAGGAAAAAGTGAGATGATCCGCGACAAGTACGTCTTACTAATTCATTCGTATAGTTGACTTATGTAAAACTTGGAAAAACGGTATACATTATTTCAGAGTTACTTCAATTGAATCAGGATTTTCAGGAAGCGGTCCGACAAAATGGAAAAAACATAACTTTAAGAAATATTAATATAGTAAGGATGGCTTTTTAAATAAAATAAAAATTTTAGCAAATAAATTTCTATAAGACTTTTCAAATTAAATTATTAAAGGAAAATAAATTAACTGGCTATTTCTAACTTTTTTTATAAAAAAAATTAAATCAAACGAATTTTCAAAACTTCATGCTATTAGTAATTAAGAAGAGTAAGAAACCTTTATACCGACAATGTTAAGTTGGCTGTTTTCGATATACCTCTTCTCAAAATTTGTTATATGTACATGTTTGAAATTTTTCATACTATTAAAGTATACTGTTTTCATTATACTGAAATGAGCTTTTAGCTATATAATTTTGAATTTTCTTATAGTTTATAAAATATTTAATCAAACATCATTAAATTTAACCCATTTTTACATAAAAAAATTTGTAAAAAATAATTTTTTCAAATTTTAAAAAGTTCTCTTTAGTATGTATTAGCCATCAATATAAATATGTTATACAAAACTTAAATATCTGAGTACATTATTTTCCCAGAAAAGGTACATCGAACATCAAAATTTGCATTTTGAGATAAATTGATTTTAATGTATACAGTGTGACTTCTCATTAGTTAGGAAATAAAAAGATAAAGGCTCAATTTACAATAAAAGATACATGGTTTGGTTTATATCAGACGTTCAACTTTTAAGCAAAAACGAAGCACTTTGTTTACATTTTTTGCCATTCATCGGCGTGATCCAGTTTTAACAATTATTTAAAAAATAAGTTTTAAGGGATTTTAATTACCCTAAAGGTTAAAGTAAGATATTTATAGAAATGTTAAAATCTATATAATATTGGAAAATGTAAAAATCTCAAGTCAAATAAATAAGATTTTAACATTCCAACACCTCTTAATAAGAAGAAATCGTGATGGATTTAGTAGCAAATTTAATAAACATTCAATTTTGTACTATGTATAATTCGATCGGAAAAAGAAAAGGTCCTTATATTACAGTTAATACTTTTAATTTAGTTCTGAACTATGAATGGGGCTGCGGTAGCCCAGTGGTTAAGGTATCCAACCATGGCAGGCATGTCATGAGTTCGATCCCAGTACCACTAAAGACCCGCCGTGTAGGGCAGCGATGCACGTTAAATCTGTCGAGAGCTGAAACGTCCTTCCGTTGGTGTGGTGTGGTAGTTAGGAGAGGGGGGTGCCAGCTCAGGTGTCGTCCTCGTCACTTGACCATGGTTCAAAATTACGTGGTCCGTCGCCAAAAGCCCTCGTGTAGCTGAACAGTGCGACGTTAATACTAACTCACTGAACTATGAATGCATGAATTCTTTTTTTCTTTCGAAATTATTTGTGAATTTTAGAAACATACAAAACTTATACCTTGATAAAGTTGCTTATTTCTCCTTTATTACATACATGTACATGGTGAAATATCATAGGAAAGAATAGGAATTTTTTTCAATTATTTTTAAGGTATCCGACTATGTTCGGAACCGAGATTTTAAAAAGCGCATAAATCGATAATTTTCATGATATTTTGTGTCACTCAGATTATAATACATACATAAAATTGTTTTAAGGACATTTTGACAAAAATAAAGTATTTAAATATAATATTTTGGCAAAAAATTCACTTAGAATAATCTTTTTTCAAATGTTATTCTTTTGTGAAAAATGGTTCTATTATAATAATGTTTTGCCTGTATATAGCTCAGATCTCTCTACAGAGGCTCAACTAGAATTTTTGAAAAATTCACATTATTTTCAGAGTTACCACCAATTGAAATAATTATTGGCGTTTTTTTCTTAAAATTGCTCCCCTCTGTTGTCGTAAAATATGAATAAACCCACTTCTAAGTTATATATTTCAAAAATTCTATTTCAGCCTCTGTAGAGAGGTCTGAGCTATACACAGGCAAAATATTATTATAATAGAAGCATTTTTCACAAAAGGAGAACATTTGGAAAAAAAATATTCTAAGTGAATTTTTTGCCAAAATATTGTATTTAAATAAATGTTTTTTGTCAAAATTTTCTTAAAACAATTTTATGCATATATTCTAATCTAAGTGACACTAAGTATCATGAAAATTATCCATTTATGCGCTTTTGCAAATTCACGGTGGTTCCAAACATATAGTCGGATACCTTAAATACTTCACAAGAAACGATATCTTTCATTTCCCCTTTCTAACTTTTAAGGTAACAGAAATGTGACCTTTGATCAAATAAAATGCACAAAATATATTCTACATAAATCCAATCTTCTTACTGAAGCACCGAAAACTTTTCCTCCGCCAGTTATATATTTTTACTATATTCTTTTTTTCTTCATTTGAATATAATCTGAAAACTTTAATTGGACAGTTCTTTCGAAAAAAATGCTTTAAAAAATACGATAGCTTGAATCCATTTTGAGAGAAATATTGTTTCATTTCGAAAAAAGGTCATATTTATTTCAAATTTAAATACTTTTATGCAATCTAAATGTATTTTTGAACTATAATGAGCGTAGCTTGACTCAAGAGTTTTCCTAGTCAAAGAAACATTGTCGCTTAAAAATGCATATTGCAGACGTAAACATCTCTTTCATAGGAACTCCAAAGCTAGAGCAACTTGATTTTAAATTGAAAGACGAAATGTTTTAAGTCTGATAAACTTCTTGCATTTCACATTTACAGGAATTTAATTTGAAACATAAATATGAATCTAAATAATTACAGAAAGAGATTTCAAGGGCCTTTCCTTTGAAGTTATTTACTGAAAATTACAAATGTTTATGAAAACAAATTAAAGTTAAATTTCGTTCTTTTAGATTTACTTTGAAAATGTATGGCATTATAATGAAAATGTTATCTTAATATATCAAAACTATCAAAATAGGGGGATGCCAGTGTGGATTTCAAAAAGAAAGATCAACTACAGATCGCATACACAGCATAAGACAAATACTTGAGAGAATACTTATCATCGTTTTGTTGACTTTAGATCAGCTTACGATAGCATCATTCGAAAGAAATTGTATCCGGCAATGTTGTGATTGGGAATCCCTAAAAAATTGGTAACCTGAAAAGAGAATGAAATTCGACGAAGTAAAATGTACAGTTGTGATGTACCTCCCCTTGAAAGTACATCCCTCGAAGTATCAGCGTGAGCTAGAAGTGTAGGGTCAACGAAAGAACTAGAATCAAACATTATCTTAATATGACTTTATTAAGATATTCAACTTAAACATTGAACAAATGTAATATTAACTAATTAATGAGAGAATCTACGATGACGCAATACGCAACACACAATATAATTTAGACCAATCTCAATAATTGAACCGCCTAATCTTCAAATACACTGCTGGACAATTGCTAAGGACGAATAACACTATCATCCATAGCAACCACAAAATGAAAGGAAGCAAAATGTGGAAATTTAGAATAAGTGCGGGATATTAGTAAGAAGAAGTATGAGTATGCAATTTTTTTCCACGTCTGTTCATCACGTGATAGAGTTCATAAGAGCTTTAAAGGTTTTGACGCGTGTGGACAGTTGTTGTTTCAAATCAAAGTTTTACAGGAAAGATTTAATAGACGAACTTAAAATTTTTGGCATGTCTTCCCGACATCACATAGATGATTTTATCCGTGGCCGAATTATTGGAAAGATCGAAGAAGGGCGAAAAATAACAGATGTTGCCAGGGAGTTTGACATCGCTCTCAGCGTTGTTACACGGCTGTGGAAGTCATTTAAAACTACTGGAATGTGTAGTAGACAGCACGGGGGAGGTTGTGTTAGAAGTACGACGCCTGCAGAAGACAGATATATCGTCCTATCAGCAAAAAGGAACAGGCGCACCACAGCTCAGCAGGTGGCAAATCAGTTTCTTGCTGCCTCAGGAAAGCAGATCTCCCGAAAAACTGTTGACAGACGTTTCAGGGGAGGAGGACTATACGCACGCAGACCTGTTGTGTGTGTCCCATTGAGCAGACAGCACCGTACTGCCGGTTTCAATGGTGTCGTGAGCATCACAATTGGACTGAACAGGACTGGGCATGCGTACTATTCTCAGATGAGAATAGGTTCAGTCTGTCATCGGATTGTAGACGCCAACTGATCTGGCGCGAGAGTGGTACTGCTTATCGTCCAGAAAATATCCAGGAAAAGGACCGATATCCGACATGCAGTATCATGGTGTGGGCCGGTATCATGATCAATGGCCGCACACGCCTACATGTGGTTGCGAATGGGACTAGGATGGGCCAACGATACATTGATGAAGTTCTACTTCCTCATGTTCGTCTTTTCCGTGGTGCTGTCGGTGATAAATTTGATTTTATGGACGACAACGCAACATGTCATCGAACACTCGCTGTTCAGGATTGTCTAGACAGCGAGGGTATTCAACGTCTCGTATGGCCAGCGCGTTCTCCAGATCTAAACCCCATTGAAAATGTGTGGGATGCTTTGGGGAGGCAAGTTGCTGGTCGAAACTGTCCTCCGACAAACAATAACACCCTCATTCGTGCATTCACAGAGGAATGGGATAAATTGCCTCAACAGCTGCTGGATAATATTGTGCAAAGTATGTTACGACGTGTGGAATGTTGCATCACACTCCACGGTGGACATATCCCGTACTGATACCTTTCTTTAAGGTGCCTGCTGACTTTTAGATGCATTGTTCCATTTCTCCGTACGCGGATCAAATGGACAGTTTTTTTTCTTTCATATGTTTCACAGCTTTTGTATTTTCCAGAACAATAAATATTCTTTATTCTAATGTCTGAACAGTGTGGCAACTATATTTTATCCTACTAGGCCTCATGTCTCACTTAATGTTATGCTACATAGCAATTTGTGATCTGTCCTTAACAATTGTCCAGCAGTGTATAATAATAATAAGTAATCAATCCTACCTTATATTATTCTGTAATAAACTTGTCTTTATCTAGAATGGTATGTAGGTTTACGTTTAATTTCTAATCGATCTCCAATATGTTTATCCACGACACGTAGAACTTGATTCTTTGAACGACGAACTTCAACAATCCTTCACAGCCACAATGCACGTCAATTGTCTAACATTCCTTTACACTACCATTACATTGCCATTACGCTTACTCTAAGATCCTATATTTATCCTATATTATTTGCATCTCTTTACTTCTCGTTTCTTAGATTTGATTGGAAAAGAGTTGCTTTTGCCCATTAATTCTTCCAAAAAGAACCCAAAGGACTTGTTAAAAGAAAAGACGCGTAAAAGACGTCACAGGTAAAAGTTAGAGTCAGA
>BMAU01010116.1:0-14091 GCA_019973935.1 Trichonephila clavipes | reverse complement strand
GATCATGGTCATTGATGCGAATGTCAAGAATTTCATGTAATTTTAAATTCAGACATTAAGATATTGATGTAGAAAATATAAAACGACCATCTAAAATACATGAAAATGCAGTCTGCTATAAAATGATCTTGACAAACAAAATCCGGCATTTTCACTTACTATGGCAGAGCCGGCTTAGTCAGGGGGCGATCTGGAAAACAGAGAGAGAACCGCAGTTTTGATGGATGCCGCTCTAGCTTTTAAAGTTCCCAGGAAAAAAATTATATATATAAATTATAAATGCAAAAATAAATGTTGTAATTTTCCATACATTTTTATAACAACGAATTGTGGAATTGGCTTCCAATACATTGTTGTGTTTGACAATATGTAAGGTAACCAACCCTACTTTAGATAGATTTGTACTACTATTTCGTAACCGTATTCCTTTTAAAATTAATTCGTGCAGCCGAAATACACCTTTTTCACCCTTAAAAATTTATGTAAACTATAACGGTTAATTTTAATTTATGCAACTTGTGAAATGTTCATAATTAACCATTTCCGTCTAAACAGTTTACATGAAAAAAAAAGTTTGGACTCCCGCATTCATTAGGGATTTATATAAGATTCTAACATTAAATTTTATTTTTCATCGATTAGGATCGAGCGGTAGTGTATAGTGCTTCCACACCACAGGTCTGGGGTTCTATTAACGGACTGCGGAAGGTCGACTCTGCCTTTCATCCCTGCTACATTGTGTCGATAAATGAGTACCAAGCTTGCTTCGGGTCTTAAACACTGAAGGTCTCTCTTCAGACAGACCACCAAATCGGGACATATGTTCATGCACCTCAGCGTCCAATGGTCACGTGTATTATGATGGACACAGTAGTTCCTGGCCCTCATGCATTGTTGTGCCACTGAGTTTGAGTCTTAAGTTTGAGGATTACCTCACTTTTTGGGGATACCCCTTAGATAAACATGTATTTCCACTCATTTGCAATTAAACATTTTTCTTTCAATTACGTTTATTTCAGAAGGAAGTTTGATTTTTTAAATGTATTTGGTTAATAACATGTATATTTGTGTATTATATTAAAAATTTGATCAATCCAAAATTACATGTTTTTAGCTCCTCTAAAAAAGCTTTTTTTGATTTTACAACTGATCTTACAATCAATATACGTTTTATAGTAGTATATTTAAAAATGATAAAGACATTTTTACGACTGTGTGAGCTTTTATGACTTGTTTATAAATATAAAAAATTGCATTCAGCTACAGTTTTTAAAATGTACTGAAATAAGTGGAGGAATAGGATACTTACATATTATGAATATTTTTGACTGCAGTAAGATATATTTATATTTCAGTTTCTTTACTATTTGAATAGAAGTTGTAAGCCACACACACACATTTTGCAAATAGTTTGATATTGAGTATAAACCCATAGGCTGTTTAATATTGTAAAGTGTTTTACATTGATACCAGCACACATTAAAATATGGCTCATTTGCAGTTATATGATCAGCTTCAGTGATATATAAATTTTCAAAAATAGTCTACACGTACGAAAACATTCTTTCACAACCGCACACCACATCTCATACTATATCTTCCCTACAGCAGGAAATATCTGTGTATACTGAAAAATTTAATACAGGATACATTTCCAAGTGTTAAATTTGTTTTTAAAATTTGGTATGAATACATTGTGGAACTGTCGGTTAACTTCACTGAACAAAATTGTTTTAAGTGTACTGTTTTGAAAGACAAAATTAATTAGGGAGAACTTTTCTCACAATAGAATTTGTAATGACTGAATTGTGTGAAAATGTAGTTATCGATGTGTGACATTTTTCCTTGTAATAAAAGAAACAGAAAGATAAGAAATTTAACTTGAGTAGAAAATGGTTAGAAGTACTGTCATGCGCATTTGAAGAAGTATATCCCCCATTAAAATTAAAAAGTATTGACTGAATGTGTGTTATGTCCATCACAAATGCCGATGTAGAAAAGGAATTTTTATTTAATACAAGAAGTTCGAAAAGGAGAATACTAGGAAGGAAAATTAAAATTTTTTCCGAAAAATATTCAGTTAACATAAAAATATCATTTATATGATTTAAATTTAAATAAATTAAAAGTATTGAAATCCTTTTTTATGCTATTTTAAATTAAAAATATAACTGAATAGAGAAAGATCGGTTTTATTTCATAAATATAATCATCGTATGTATATCACCGTATGCACAATTTGTGTTATTGTTTAAAAATGAGATAGGGCCTTTGCTCTTACCTCATTACTTTTTTAAAAAAACAGGAAAGTGAGCGCGTTTTCTTACTCTCATATTCAAAAATGAATACAGGATGCTTTTTTCTGGTTCAAATCGCAGTACCAAAACATATTTTTTTTTAATTTTTAAAAAATGACAGAAAAATAAATTTTGTTTGGAGAAAATATATTTATTTTTCAACTTCTAACATACTATTTATTTCATTTTTTCCTTTTTTTTACCCTTCATTTTGTTTTAATTTTACTGTGACTGAAGATATAGGAGAAAGAAGCATGGTCTTCCACTACAGCTTTCATACAAGATTGCCCAAGGCAACTTAACAGCTAGCTGTAAACGATTGATCTCTTGGTTCTTACTTGGCAAAGGAACCGAACTAGGTCATAAAATTGTCCCCGTTCGACCTCCCAAGTTCTAAAAGGGGAAAGGAAAGAAGTCTGTTGCATTTTTAAAGGAAACTTGAAAATAAGAGTTAACGCTTTCGGAATAACTTTTCAGGAGGAAGGTATCCACTTAGAGGGTTAACATAAGGGCTTTTGGCGACAGACCTCGTAATCTTGAACTGTGGTCAAATGATGAGGACGAGACCTGTGTTGGCACCCTCCTCTCCTAACTGCCACACCAGCAGGAGGACATTTGATCTCTTGACAAATTTAAAGTACATCGCTATCCTACACAGCAGTGCGGGTTTTCAGCAGCACTAGGCTCGAACTCGTGACACACCAGCCACGAGTTTGTTACCTTGACCACTAAGCTACCATGGCCACCACGTCTTGCTGAAGTTAACATTTATAAAAAGTACTGTTCAAAAAATACCCTCGTTGGAACAATATATACATTTTGGGAGCTAATTTGTTATTTCTTTACACGCAAAACGTCTTTTAGGTGCGGTTTTGAAATCACTGCAAATAAGATTTTGGAATCTAATAGTTTTCAATCCAAGAAGGTGGTCTCACACTAAGAACTCAACATGTAAGTAATTTAAAAAGAATAGCCTATTCCTGACAAAAGAGGAATTACATTAATTTAAAAAAAAAAAGTAAAAATGTAAGTGCTATTATTGAAGAAAACCAGTTATAGAAAATATGAGTACCAGGATTTATAAAGAAATAGAACACAAAGATTTAGAAATGCCGGGAAAAGAAGCAGAAGAAAAATGGAAGAATAACTGTTAAAACTAAAAAAAAATTCAAACCAAAAAATGAAATCAATATCAGGATGTGAAAAGATTAATGGTGGAATGTTATAAATCCGATTCTTTTAATGTTTTTTTTTATATTCGTGGGATTTGAATATATTGAAAATAATTCGAATAATTTTCAATATATCCAAAAATTCCAAGTTTTATTTGTGAATTTTGACCAAGGAACATTTAAAAATGCATTAATTAAAAATAAAGTTGTAGTAAAATTACAATTTGCTGCCTGTGAAAAATAATTATTTCCGATAGATTTGTAAAAGACAGTTTTTGTAGAGATTTTCTCTCACTAGATAGCTGCACCTGTCAGCTGTTTCCGAATCAGCGAAACGTGGTATGGTGTAAGATAGTCCAAATTAATTCTATTCAAATAAATGTTAAACTTAAATAATAATTGTTAAACTTATTTTATATAAATGCCCTTAATTTCTGTTAATTTTTAATATGATCCTCATAATTTATATTTCAGTTTTTATATTTTTACTTGTGTACTTGTATCGATTATATATATGCTTAACTGCAACATAACTGTATTAATAACTGAAAACGCGTGGCATTTTCTGTACAACGTTTTGAGATTTGCTTTGCTGACGGTGTTGAATGAACACGCTTAATAAATTTCCAGTAGATATTGATAAAGTCTGAATTATGAATTTAATGAAAACTCAACACTTTGAGTATTTATTAGAGTGCTATGAAACAAGCACCTAATAGATTTACTATGGTGACCATGCAAATTTACATTGTAAACATCTGCAATAAAACATACAGTTGTCAAATTATTTAACCTGTCTGTAAACTGTTTTCATTTTGCTGCCATGCTTATCACATTTCATAATGGCCAAAATAAGCAAAATCTCTATCTAGAATAAGAATTTTTGAAAGAAAAAAAAAAAGATTATTAGAAAATAAAGTGCAAATTTAGTAATCCTTTTAGTCCATAAAAATTGAATACATAGTCCATAAAAATTGAATAATATTCTTTTAATAAAAGATTTAGTTAACACCAATAATATTTGAAATGTCTATTTATGAATAAAGGACAGAAGACTAAAACTGCAATCTAGACAACGGGAAGCATGGAAATGTTTGTCTGTGAAAAAAAAATCTACTTAAAATTGTCTGAAATTAATAAGGATACTGCCATAAATATAATTCAGTAAAAAATTCGTTTTAATATACTATAATAATAATATACATAATAAATTAAAATTACAAACGGGAATAAAATTTAAAAATGTAATAAAAGAAAAATAATGGATGGCAACCACAGAACCAAATTTAAAGGTATTGGTAACCATATTGTAATGTTATCGCCCAACTTGACAATTGTCAACAACAACACTTGGTACGTTGAGTACCGATATCAAATTAGAACATTAATTTCAATACTCAAAAACTAAAAATGCCAAGCTGTCTCCTTTCCCCTCCAACCTGAAATACACTCTGTCGCAAAAAATATATGCACCCAGAAGAAATTGAGCTACATTCACGAAATTTAGTATGCATGTAGTGTATATGAAAATAAACAAATGATTAAAAATTCAGAACAAAATATCATTTTATTAAGCGGTTACAGCTTGCAAAAAGGTTAAAAATCAGTAAGTTGTAAAGCCACCTCTGGCAGCTATACAAGCCGAAATTCGGCGTGGCATCGATTCAATTAGATCACTTATGACCCCCTGTGGAAGATCCTGCCATAGTCTTTGCATCTGCGCAGTTAATTCTCCTGTATCTCGGGACGGCTGCAGTTGCCTTCCCAGCGCGTCCCAGACATACTCTATTGGCGAAAGATCTGGTGACCTGGCAGGCCATGGTAGGACGTCATATCCTTGAAGACATTGTTGGGAGAGTCGCGCAGTATGTGGACGAGCATTATCCTGTTGATAAATGGCACCTGGGCGACTTGATAGCATGGGTAGCACAATCGGCGTTAAAATATCGTCCACGTATCTGCGAGCTGTCAAAGTGCCTTGAAGGACCACTAAAGATGATCGTGTGTCCCAAGAAATTGCTCCCCACACTGTCACACCTTGTGAAATTGCTGTATGCCGCTCGACAATAAATGCCGGATCGGACCGCTGGCCGGTGCGCCTCCAGACACGTGTGCGGTGGTCATCAGCACTGAGACTGAATCGGGATTCATCACTGAAGATGACACGTCTCCAGTCTGTCACACTCCAAGTTGCCCGAGGTCGGCAAAAATCCAGTCGACACTGCCTATGATGTGGGGTCAGTGGTAAGCGTCTTAGCGGACGTCGGTTCCTCAAGCCAACTTCGGTCAGTCGTCTCCTTATGGTTTCTCTTGATGGCACTGGATGTCTGGAAGGAGGTAAGTGGCGTTGAATCGATGCTAGCGACGTTGTTGGTGCCGAAGTGGCCACTCTTCTGATTGCACGATCCTCGCGATCATTTGTGTTCCTGGGACGTCCTGACCCTCCGCGACGGTACACTCTACCTTCTGTGATCCACTGTTGCCAACACCGAGCAACTACCATATCGCTCCAACCGAGGTGGCGGCCGATACGTCTATTCAACCAACCTGCTCCTCTGAGGCCTATTATTCGGCCCCTATCAAAGTCCGTCAGCTGCTCGTACTGCCGCCGGTTACGTCTTAGAGGCATCCTAAGTCTCAATATCGTCCATCAAAGTCATCAGATTCGTTTGGATAGCCGTACGGCGCTCGTACTCATGCTTTTAAACTCTCCTAGTTGCGAAACTAATATGCGCATAGCACACTTAGCCTTGTCTCATTGGCTTCGAAATTTTAATCATTTGCATATCTCTTACCAGACTACATTCTTGCCGAGTTTCGTGATTGTAGCTTGATTTCTTCTGGGTGCATATATTTTTTTGTGACAGAGTGTATAAAAAAAGTCATGTAAGGATGGTTTCTACTACCTATCTTTTTTTTTCTACTTTTGTATTTCCATGGAAGAAAACTTGATATTAATAGCTGACAAGTATAATTGAATATGAATTAATATTATGAGATAATTTTCTGAGATAGAAGTCTTTCACTTTTTTCCCCCTGAAACAATCGAAGGCCAGCTTTACGAATTAGTGTTCAACGTCTCATTATCTAAAAAGAAGAAATGTTCTTCATTTATGCTTTAATCTGTTAAAAAAATATTTATGTCAATAAGTATATTTTTCCAACTAATGCAGTAGAAATAAAAACACAGAAATCTTGGTCTACCTGAAAAAATACAAAATCTATAAAAAAATTACTTGTTTTATTATTATGGTGCTTCCTGTATGTAAATTCATATAAAATCTTTGCTGTAATAAAATACAGGACACACCAGTATGATCACAGGACTCAGAAAGGGGAAAACGTAATCTCACATATGATACCATGTTCCCTGAAGTGATCACATATATGTAATCATGGTCCTGGACGAATAAATAAATAAAAGCGTAAAATATACTTATAATCGGGTTAAATATCAAGAATCTGATGTATATCTCATTCATTTTAATCCAAATAAACAAAACACTATGGTCACATTAACCCTCTAAGTGGATACCTTCCTCCTGAAAAGTTATTCCGAAAGCGTTTTACTCTTATTTTGATATTCCCTTCAAAAATGCAACAGACTTCAATTCTTTCCCCCTTTTAAAACTTGGGAGGTCGAAAGGGGACAATTTTATGACTTAGTACGGCGTTTTTGTTCAGTGAGAACCAGGATAGCAATCGTTTACAGATAGCTGTTAAGTTGCCTTGGGCAATCTTGTATGAAAACCGTAGTTCTACTCTGTCGTTTTCCCCATAGATTCAGTCACAGTAAAAGTTAAACAAAAAGTAGGGTAAAAAAACATGAAATAAATGGTGTGTTAAAAGTTAAAAAATAGTTATATTTTCTTCAAACAAAATTTATTTTTCTGACATTTTTTAAAAATTAAAAAAAATATTTTGGTATTGCGATTTGAACCAGAAAAAAGCATCCTGTATTCATTTTTGAATATGAGAGTAAAAAAACGCGCTCACTTTCCTGTTTTTAAAAAAATTTATGAGGTAAAAAGAGTAAAGGCCCTATCTTTTTTTTAAAACAATAAGACAATAAATGGTGCATACGATGATTATATTTATGAAATAAAACAGATCTTTCTCTATTCAATTATATTTTTAATTTAGAACAACGTAAAAAATGATTTCAATACTTTTAATTTATTTAAATTTAAATCCTATAAATGATATTTTTATGTTAACTGAATATTTTTCGGAAAAAATCTAAATTTTCATTCCTAGTGCTCTCCTTTTCGAACTCCTTGTATTAAATAAAAATTCCTTTTCTACATCGGATTTTGTGATGGACATAACACACATTCAGTCAATAATTTTTAATTTTAATGGGGAATATACTTCTTCAAATGCGCATGACAGTACTTCTAACCATTTTCTACTCAAGTTAAATTTCTTATCTTTCTGTTTCTTTTATTACAAGGAAAAATGTCACACATCGATAACTACATTTTCACACAATTCAGTCATTACAAATTCTATTGTGAGAAAAGTTCTCCCTAATTAATTTTGTCTTTCAAAACAGTACACTTAAAACAATTTTGTTCAGTGAAGTTAACCGACAGTTCCACAATGTATTCATACCAAATTTTAAAAACAAATTTAACACTTGGAAATGTATCCTGTATCAAATTTTTCAGTATACACAAATATTTCCTGCTGTAGGGAAAATATAGTATGAGATGTGGTGTGTGGTTGTGAAAGAATGTTTTCGTACGTGCAGACTATTTTTGAAAATTTAAATATCACTGAAGCTGATCATATAACTGCAAATGAGCCTTATTTTAATGTGTGCTGGTATAAAGTAAAACACTTTACAATATTAAACAGCCTATGGGTTTATACTCAATATCAAACTATTCGCAAAATGGCTTACAACTTCTATTCAAATTATAAAGAAACTGAAATATAAATATATCTTACTGCAGTCAAAAATATTCATAATATGTAAGTATCCTATTTCCCCACTTATTTCAGTACATTTTAAAAACTGTAGCTGACTGCAATTTTTTATATTTATAAACGAGTCATAAAAGCTCACACAGTCATAAAAATGTCTTTATCATTTTTAAATATACTACTATAAAACGTATATGGATTGAAAGATCAGTTGTAAAATCCTAAAAGCTTTTATAGGATCTAAAAACATGTAATTTTCGATTGATCAAATTTTTAATATAATACACAAATATACATGTTATTAAGCAAATACATTTGAAAAAGCAAACTTCCTTCTGAAATAAACGTAACTGAAAGAAAACTGTTCAATTGCAAATGAGTGGAAATACATGTTTATCTAAGGGATATCCCCAAAGTGAGTTAATCCTCTAACTTAAGACTCAAACTCAGTGGCACAACAATCCATGAGGGCCAGGAACTACTGTGCCCATCATAATACACGTGACCATTAGACGCTGAGGTGCACGAACATATGTCCCGATTTGGTGGTCTGTCTGAAGAGAGACCTTCAGTGTTTAAGACCCGAAGCAAGCTTGGTACTGATTTATCGACACAATGTAGCAGGGATGAAAGGCAGAGTCGACCTTGCGCAGTCCGTTAATAGAACCCCAGACCTGTGGTGTGGAAGCACTATACACTACCGCTGGATCCTATTCGGTGAAAAATAAAATTTAAAGTTAGAATCTTATATAAATCCCTAATGAATGCGGGAGTCCAAATTTTTTTTTTCATGTAAACTGTTTAGACGGAAATGGTTAATTATGAACATTTCACAAGTTGCATAAATTAAAATTAACCGTTATAGTTTACATAAATTTTTAAGGGTGAAAAAGGTGTATTTCGGCTGCACGAATTAATTTTAAAAGGAATACGGTTATGAAATAGTAGTACAAATCTATCTAAAGTAGGGTTGGTTACCTTACATATTGTCAAACACAACAATGTATTGGAAGCCAATTCCACAATTCGTTGTTATAAAAATGTATGGAAAATTACAACATTTATTTTTGCATTTATAATTTATATATATAATTTTTTTCCTGGGAACTTTAAAAGCTAGAGCGGCATCCATCAAAACTGCGGTTCTCTCTCTGTTTTTCCAGATCGCCCCTGACTAAGCCGGCTCTGCCATAGTAAGTGAAAATGCCGGATTTTGTTTGTCAAGATCATTTTATAGCAGACTGCATTTTTCATGTATTTTAGATGGTCGTTTTATATTTTCTACATCAATATCTTAATGTCTGAATTTAAAATTACATAAAATTCTTGACATTCGCATCAATGACCATGATCATTTTTATTTGTATATGAATGTGTCATCAAACGATTACATGACTAACATTAATATATTATTTTAACCATTTAATTAATATTAAGTATAACACATAACGCAGACAAATTTTCTGAACTTTAAAATAAATATTTCGAAAACTACTTCAGATATACTCAAAATTTTTCATTCCTACGCTTTGGCTTCTCAGTTTTGCTTCTATGTAAGAATTTATTGTAATTGTATATTCATCAATTTTTTTAGTATAATTTTTGCTCTTAGCATGCAGTTTTCAACTGAATTGTATGAAATCTTCGAAATATATTAAAAGATACCAAAGAAGCTATATAATAAAATTTGAAATTTTTATTATTCTCAAACAATTGCTAAAACTTATGGTAAATAATTTTTAACTGCGCGATGCATTTTTTTTTCGAAATTTCAAATGGAATTTCTAACATAAAATTTCTAGCTTTATACGGTCGAGATTTCAAAAAATATCCAGATTTTAATTACTTATTCAATTAGCCTTTAAAAAAGATAAATGTTGAGGTATTTTGTATAGATATTTTTGAACAATAATTCGAATGTTTTGAATAGCTCGAATTTAAAATTGAATTTTATGTTTATTTATATGCATAAATGTCTACTGTAAATGTTTCCGTATATTTTTGATTACCATCTATTCAAACATTCAAGTTATAAAAAAAATGTGTGAAAATCTTCATTCATGTTGTCTTTGATGTAAACTGAAGTTCTAGCACTTAAAATTCAAATATAATCCGGTGTATTTTAACAATATATAACTAGGCACTGTACTTAAACTTCCCTTAACACTTGGGCTTTGAAATCTAAAAAAAAAAAAAAAAAACTAATAAATCTTAATTAGTTTTTTTTTCTTTATTATTTTTATCAAAGTGTAAGAAAATGTTTCAAATGATTTGATGAAGTTTAGATTTATTCATTTTTAGTGGTTGGAAAATTGAAAACGTTTCAAATTTTAAAGAGTTTGGTGTTTTAATTTTTTCGGTATCTTATAATAAAATAATCATGTTTCAAAAACTGAAAGCTTTGATTAAAATAAGAAAAATGAAGCGAAAGAATATACTTAAAGAAAGATAATTTGTCTAACTATATAAAATAGCAGATTGCACTGACACGCCCCAACTTGTTACAGTTTCAAATTAATATGAAACCAACAGGGAATTGTAACATATTTTACTTATGCGTTGGGACTTTTCAAAACTTTTAAAATAGGAGGTAACAAATAAACACTTCCTGGGGTCTAAAGAAATTTCCCCTCGATTTTTTACGATTGCCCCAGGGTCAAAACACGGGGTTTGCTGCGAGCCATAAAACTTCCTATCAGTGTCCTGCTGTGTTGCTTCCACCGTCCCCAATTATCTTTCAAGATGTTAAACCTTTAAAAGGGGGAAAGGATTTCAGAAAAGTGCGGCTAATCCGCTTTTGAAAACGTTACTTGAAGGCAGAAAAATCCGTGCAATGCATTTTCGAAGCATTTTTACACTGACGGAATTTTCCGTGCTATCCGGTTAGAGGGTTCAAGGTGTGTTATAAACCAGAAAATCAATATGTTGTGAATTAAAACTTACTTGGACTGGGCTTGTGTGTTTATTATTATAAAAAATATCAGATTAATAAGATTTTTTAGAAACATCACAATAGTTTTCAATCAGAGCAAAGTATTACTGTCATGAAAGTATAGCCTTTCTGCAGTGGCGTAGCGTACACCCTCATATTGCGGGGTGCCCTGGGTCCTAGGGAGCTCAAAGCCTGACAGTCGCCAAGTACCTACCCTTTGCAAAATCTAACTTGGGGGCCCAAAACCTGACTTTGCGGGGGGCAAATGTCCTCTGTTACACCATTGCCTTTCTGTACTATGTTATAAGATAAATCGGTACTTACATATTATGGCAGATTTCTTGGATGTTTCTGTTCATGTACAATTTACCTGCATACAGAAGTTTTTGTACCAAAGCTTGATTAATTTTTGGTACTTACATATTATATCACAACTGTTTTGGCGAGATTGTATGAAATGAAGCACATGGTCGTGTCAATTGAGCATGTAGAACATATGGAAAATCAAGGCTGCCAACTTGGCAAATTATTTTGAATGTTGGCCTTGTTGCGATAATATGTAAGTACCTAAATCTTATCTACCTTTCTTTTCTTTAACTCGTTCAGGTCCAGTTGATTTTTGCTGTTAAGCCTAACTCCATTTCGAAATTTATATAAAATCTTTGCTGTGATAAAACCTTTGCCAAAATGTATGGTTTATAAGCATTCCAAATCCAGATAGCATTGGTATAATCACGGGATTCAGAAAGGGGAAGACACAATCACATGTATGATACCGTGTTCGCTGAAGTAATAGCAAAAATGTAATCATGGTCCTGAACGGTTAAATAAATAAAAGCGTAAAATATACGAAATCAGGTTAGATATTAAAAAATCTGATACATATCTCATTTATTTTCATCCAAATAAACAAAACACTATGGTCACATTAAAGGTGTGTTATAAACCAGAACAATATGTTGTGAATTAAAACTTACTTTGACTGAGCTTGTGTGTTTATTATTATAAAAAATACTAGATTAATAAGATTTTTTAGAAATATCACAATAGTTTTCAATCAGAGCAAAGTATTACGGTCATGAAAGTATAGCCTTTCTACAGTGGCGTAATGTACACCCCCATATTGTGGGATGCCCTGGGTTCCAGGGGGCCCAAAGCCTGACAGTCGCCAAGTACCTACCCTTTGCAAAATCTAACTTGGGGGCCAAAAACCTGACTTTGCAGGGGTGGCCAAATGTTCTCTGTTACGTCACTGCCTTTCTGCACTATGTTATAAGACAAATCGGTACTTACATATTATGGTAACAACTGCCAACGTTCAAGATAACTCGCCAAGTTGACAATACCAATTTTGCATGTGTTGTGTTCGCTGAATTGGCAATCTGATGTGTTTCGTTTCATATAATGTTACCAAAAAGCTGTTTTAATATGTATATAAGTACTGTAATAAATCTAATTTAAACAATGCAGATCAGTTATTAATAAGACAAAATATCCATTAAATATTAGTAGTTAAGTAGATTTAATTTTTATACTTAATGTTTAATACCGAAAAGTAAAAAACATTCTTAAAATATAATTTAATTATGGGAACTTTTAAGACATTTTCCATAACTTAATTAATAAGCTAAAAAAGTACTTTAAAAGTTTCAAGAAATTAGTCTCCTAAAAAGAGTAATAATTGTCAACAAAAGCTTATTTTGTAAACTTGCCTTTTTCAAGACAGTCTCTCACAACATGCAAGTCATTTTAGAATTTAGTATGAAAATAAAACTAAAATTATTCCAAACTAGAAAAAGAATACTTCAATTATATTTGCCTATAAACGAATGCTTTGGGGGCAAAAATATATTGCACGAAGAAATAAAGTAATTTTTGTGGGTTTTGAAAATGTAGTAAAATTTAAATAAATCCTGAATTTTTTTTTGTATTGATTTTGATTCAATGTGGGTTGTCGTAAGTTGTATTTATTCCTACATTCAAGGCACCTTCTACTAAGTGTTAATTGATAAAAACTTAATACCATGTTCAGTCCATAAAATCATATTGCATATTCAAACATGTTAATTCATACAACAATTCATTCTACTGCAAAATAATAGCACTACTACTGCAAACTTCATGCAACATAATGGTCATTGGTTGACCACCTTTCAAAGCAGAATCAAAAATGGGGTTTTAGTAGTTGGCTATGTGTAATGACATAGATAAAAGTTTTTCCAATTTTGGGTTAAAGCGTAGAATTGTGGCCCTTTGGATTTGGTGACCGGAATTGATCGCCAAACAACTTAACTTTAATGCATTACTGGTAACTTTTACTATTTTTTTTATTTCTCATTAACATTTATTTACATTGGAAAAATCCGCTTCGTAATTTCTCGTAACACCTATCGTTAAATGAAGTTGCTTGGCGCCAATTTTGATTGCTACAAAATTAACTTTGCGAAGCCCCCCCCCTCCCTATTCTACACTTGAACCCAGGATAAGTTTTATAAGAATGTTGCTTACAGTTGTTTAGTTTTGGCCTGAATAAATCAAACAATTGACTTATGAATCAAGTAAATTGTAGTAAATTAATAACACGTCTTTTTTTAAATAATCCCCTAATATAAAGTAAACATTTATCACATAGCTAAATTGGCCGTCAATCATATAGAGGGTGTTATTAATAAATTTACCAGCATATTAAACTCATATTAAAAACAAGTCACGTACTTTTAGATTTATATATATATATATACAAACAAGAGAAAATCAGAAA
>BMAU01010115.1:0-107497 GCA_019973935.1 Trichonephila clavipes | reverse complement strand
GGAAAGAATAAGTGAATAAAGCTTAAGTTTTGGTATATATGTATTAATAAAAGAGTTAATTTATGTTCTCAGACTTTAATGTAAAATTATATAAAATCGGAATAAAGTAATATTTTTCAAAAATTTTCCTTGTTTCGATAAATCAGATAAATAGATAGAAGCAGTTTTTAACAATGGATTGCAAAAAAACGTGTTCTTTATTTATTTATTATTATTATTTTTTACATGTCGTAAATATGACATTGACATTAAATTTACCATCAATAAAAAAATCCTGAATTATGAGGAAACTCAAAATGTGTAGCATTGTATGTGTATATTTTTATGAATATTCATCATTTTTTTCTTTTACGGTTTAAATTTTTAGTTTCTTTTATACTAGTCACTGAAATGTATTACATTTTAAGTTATAATTTTAACATAATATTAGCTTAATTTAAAACAATTTAAACCATAAAACCAGAATTTAGCTCAGGAATATTGAAAAAGATTAAATAGGCTTAGTTTTGATTGAAATGCTTTTAACCCTTTATCTACCGACGCTACTTATAAGTACTACTCATTTTAAAATTGCATAGAATAATCATTTTTACGAATACTCTGACAATAGTTTTAGCAGGAATATTCTTTGAAATACACTCTTCCAAGGTATATGGCAGCACAGGTTCTATGATGAGTATTTTAGTGGGGAAGGCGAATAGTTTTATAGCAGAAATTGAGTTTTCAGGTGACGGCGTTTTCAGTGGATTGCGAAGATTGTCAATTTTGCTCGAAAAAATAGTTAATGTCGAAAGGTAAGTGTCTTATTTTTTTGTATGTTAAAGAAGGCCTTAGAAAACGATTTGACTATTTATTTTTAGTGAACAGTGTATATTATTAATTCTACAGTTGAATATCTTTAATTAATTAGCTGTAGCGGATTAAATTTCCCAAAATTGAGCCCTTAATTTTCAATGTAGTTATTAAAAAAAATATTCCATGAAAAAAACTACAGTAAATCATAATGCTGTAGATAAAGGGTTAAAGTGTAAAATAACGAAAAAAAAATGATCCGTAAGAAAAAAAAAATATTATTCTGCCTCAAAGAACAAATAAATGAATAAATATTAAGATAAATAAATGTCATAAAAATGAAAAGATGTAATGATCTCTAAAAAATAAAAAAACATTCTTTGGATAAGGACATGAAATCTTGCGACATTATATCACCAGAGCTAAGAAAAAATCGCTTCAAAATTAAATTAGAGAAGCAAAAAAAAAAAAATCCCCACTAATGTGAATTTCAAACACATTTCTTCGAGATGTACGAAATCATCACTTTTAGTTTCAGCACATTTAATTCAGCGTGACTAGGTCTTTCTATTTTTGTGTTACATCGCACACACATACACAAACTCTTCCTTTTATCATTAAACAGATAAGTCAAATAGATAGAGAGGGGCTCGTAATTTTGTCGTAATAGGTTAAAATCTTCTTTTTGATATTGATGGGGAAAATATTAGCTTTGTGTGGACCACTCAAATCTCATATTCATACATTTTCTATAATAAAAATATAAATTTTTTCAAAAGCTTTAAATTTGACTCTTAAGAATTTTGTATTAGAAAATTAATTCTAATATTAAAAAAAAATTACAAAAACATTATTCCAACAAAACGTTCTTTTTTCAATTTTTCAATTTTGTTTATTATAACATAAAATGTAGAATGAAAGTAGCGTAGTTGTATGAAACAAAAAGAGAGAAAAATTTCTTCCATAATTGCATAAATATAAATGTTTTAAAGCTCTTAAGAATCAATGATGACTTACGGATTAAATTTAAAAACTTCATGAACAATATTAATGCAAACCATTCGCATAAAGGGATAATAGAACATGAGTAAGACTTAAACAAAGCATTTTTAATTTTTATTTTGTGCAATTTTAAGTGACTCTTATTTCAAATTTTGAAAAATTGAATCTTTTATGAAGGCATAAAATCACCCTAAATTAAGAGAAGTGGAGTTTGGTTACAATTAACCCTCTGGCCAGAACATTAATTTTTTTGTCTCTCTTAGAAACATCTGTCTGACAACGAGTACGCAAATTTTTTCGAATTTTATTAGAAAAATGGCACATATCGTGAGTTGAAAAAAATCGCCAAGTACCACCACGTGATCCTCTAAGTAGGTGGAGTCCAAATAAAGATCTCAAGGCAACCCACCCCAAAAAATCACACCACAGCGTTATCTACAGGCATCAAAGCAAATTATCCCCGTCTGAGAGACGGATGTTCCCGGTCAGATGGACAAGAAAAAGGATGGCCATGTTCGTGAACTTGTGGGTGGTGTTACTAAATAAACTATTTTTCTTTTCCTGATTGTAATTCACTTGGCAAAAACCCTAAATTAAAATTTTCAGATTTAAATGAAATTTTTCTAAAACTTTTCTTGCCTTCTTATTTGATTTTAATTTAAGTCGCCCTTCTAAAGCAAAACAAGAGGTGTTGGCGTTGTGACTCGTAATTTTGCACCAAGGTCAAATGACAAGGACGACACCTGAGCTTGAACATCCCTCTCCTAAATTCCACAGTACACCAACGTGAGGGCTTTAAGTCTCGACAAATTTAGCCTGCATTGACCCCTCTACACGGCAGGTCTTCAGTGGCATCAGGTTTCGAAACGGTGGATGGACATCACCGACGACGAGTTCACGACGATGACCGCTCGGCTACTGTGACCCTTTTTTTGCATCAAGTAATTGCTAAGATCGGAATAAGTTTCATTTAATACATTTTTTTGAAAAAAATTCTATGCTTAATTTATAAAAATTAGAAGTTCAATCTCGTATGAGGCATTATTTTATTAATGAATGACAGTTTCAAAATATATAATAACATTACAAAAATAATAATTTCTTTACGAAATTTATTATTTCACTGAAGGAAAATAAAAGTACGTTTTCCAATGAGAACTAACACTTTTTTTCTCTTCGGATATTATAATTTGTATTGAAAAAATTTGGCTTTATGAATTTCAACGATGTCGTATCTTCGTATGTGTTATTGTGGCGGTAGTAGTGGAGTTATGACGGCTCTATCCGCGATCTTTCAACTAATAGTCCTCTTGGGGAACTTTTGGTCTTTAAAAAATTTTTTTTATAAAGCTTCCTCTCGAAGAAGAAAACTTGAGCATGCAAATTAAGTCTAGTATTTAAAGTCTAAGCTTTCAGGTTAAAAGGAGAGAGATAGGGTAGACTGCTAGCGGAGCAGTGATTAATCAATTTGAAGTGAGGCGCAGATATTTAGTAATTGATAATTATTAAACGTAAGTTGACGATCTTTCCCTTTCGATTTAATCTAGATTAGGTAGCTAAGTCAGAGCGATTGAACTGACTTAAGTGTTCTAAGTAATTAAAAACTTCTCATATCTCGCGTACCTCGTTAACTGTCTTCTTATTTAATACTTGGGTGCATCTCTTAGCTTTGGTTGATTGAACTTCTGTTGTATTTTGTGCTGTGAATAAATTGAGGGATTTTGAATATGGCTAGTCTTCCTTCGAATTCTCCCACACCTTTGGGAGCAGAGGCAAGACCTTTACAGAGTGTTCGTCATTGTCTCTGGCGAGTAGTGAATTCAAGTCTTAGTGCCACTAAAAATCCACCTTATCGATGAGAACGGCTTGAGGCCCTGGGCCCCAACACGAATGTAGGCTCCTCCTATGATCCTTAAAATTAGACAGTGCGTTGTCAAATACTCGTACAAACAATAACACGAAACAAGTACGACTTAACAATCGCACAGATCGGCTCGGCCGACTGCCACCTTTTGACTGATTGAGTAATGATGGTGTATGGAGGTAGGCGTGGGCCTATTCATGGATGACGATTATCACATGTAATCAGTTGACAAATCGTTCAAAATTTCCAGTTTTTTGGAAAATACAACCGGAAATAACATTTGACCTTTGAAATTATTCGAACTAGGGATGGTGATCTGAGATCAATTAATCGAAAAATTGATTTATTGGGCAAAACAATCAATTTTTTAAATCGATATGTAGCCCTGGACCGATTCAGTGAATCGACATTTCATCCTAGAAAATCGACATTCGATTTTTTTTTCTGCTTTGGTAAAAACCATAAAATTGGTAAAAACGAAGGATTTAAGGCATATTTGATAAAAACGAAGAATTTAAACACTATTTATCGCAGGCAGTTGTGCACCTGAAGTATGATCCTATACTTTAATGGCACAAGAACAAAAAAACTCTATTTATCATCACGTTCACTCAATAGCCATGATGTATCTGAGTATCGTGGGATCATCTGTTCCTTGTGAGCGCTCTTTTTCGATTGCCGGCAACATCGCAAGTAATGAGCGGAACCGCTTGAATCCCAGTAGACTTCACAGACTGTTATTATTAAAAAGCTCAGATTCTAAGCATTGAGAACTATAAGCTATATTATCTATTTTCTAAACTTTTTATGTAACAAATACATTTAGAAAATAAATGCTTTCTTTTATACCTGATACTTCGATATGATAATCAAAATAATTACAACTGTCGAATTCGCTGAACTAAAAAAATTCCCTGATTTTACTGATAAGAGAACGTTTATTATGGTATCTTTCTTGTTTTTTTTTTATAAAATAGATCAATACTTACATTGTAAATGCAGACTTGGAAAAAAAATCAATCTTTTAGAAATCGATCTTTCAGACCTCGATTTTTTTTTTTGCGAATCGATTCATCAGGTTACGATTCGAATCGATTTAAAAATCAATAAATGATCTTATTGAGGCTGAGTCGATAACGAAATGAAGCTTCAGTGACGTAACGTACACCCCCGCATTGAGAGGGGCCCAGGAACTTTAGAGGTCCCAAAACTTGCTGACGCTAAGTACATATTTGGGCTTGGGGCCCAATACCTAAGTTTGCAGGGGGCTAATATTCTCCATTACGCCATTGCGAGGCTCCCATTGTGATAGAGACCCCATGTCTTGAGACATTTCTTATTGCCGAGGGTCTGATGCTCATTAAATCTGTCCATGCACAAATACTCGGGTGAAAATCAGAGTGCGATGTCAGATCAGATGTCATCCTCCTGACGTACCATGGTCACTATATTGAGATACGTCGCCAAAATAGCTAGAGTAGCTTCGAAGTGAATCGTTAATAAATAAATCAGTCGCATGTGTATCACGTTCTCCTTGACTTTAAGGTAAAGGTTTGTTTTTGTCAAATTATAATGAGGTTATTTTATTATCAAATAAATTTAACGGCAATAAACAGCCCATAAACATAAAACTTTAAGAAAAAAACAAATTAAATTGAAAATGGATTCGAATATTGAGCTCCACAAAGTTGTTATTGTAGGGCAAATATGTATTTTAATTATTAATAACAGTAAGAAATAAGGTTTAATTGTTTTCAAGCGCGTATTTACAGCCATATATAATGCATCATTGTACGTAATATTTTTTAATAAGAATGAAAAAGACTTTCTACAAATTGGTATTTAAATGTGACAAAGATGAATAAAAGGTTAAAAGAATATTGCTAAGCATTACAACACAATTTTGAATTATTTGCTTCAATACTTGGCAACAATTTTATTTCTTAGAATTTTTATTTAGGAAACAAGATGAAACATTCCAAATTTTTTTTTTTATATTTTGTTTGTGTGTGAGTAGTATCTTCAAAAATAAAAGTCTGTACTTACGGTTAAAATATGTTTGTACATCTGATTCTGTTGGAAATTTTTTTATTAATACATTCTTGCTAATAAGTATTGTACATGTCTTCTCATGTCCAGAAATTCATGTACATACATTCAATACTTAAATATGCAAAAAAGATTCATATTTCTGATATTCAAAAAGACCTTCTCAGTTCTAAATACAAAACGAGTTTAGTTCCAGAAATTTTAAATTTTTCAAATCTTAAGCGATATAAAAATCGCAACATATAGTTTTCCTTTACATAGAAACAAAAAATTAAAATAATTCTTTATAGGTACATTATTTTAAAAAGCTTATTAGTTTTCATTCCTTTCTATTTTATTTTTTATTAAAGAATAATACTTATTATTTTTTATACAATTTATACTTTCTGAGCAATATTTAAAATAACAGTATTTCCCAGGAAATCTTTCATCATAAATACAAAGTTACACACACACACACACACAAACATACATATCATATGTATATATATATATATATGACATAAAAAGGCAACGGACCAAATTTCGCCGTGTGGGGCGAAATTGCATATCCACATTAGGGTAAGCCAAAAAAAAATCTTTTTTGATTGCTCTTCCTTAGAAAAGTTGTTTTTCACCTATTAGCTAAGAAGAAAATCAAAAAATATCTCTCGTTTGGGAGATTTTTGTTGTATTTTTTATTTTGTTTATAATTATTTAAACTACGATTATATTATAACACTACTGCTATAAATGCGTTTGGAATATGTGGAGCGAGAACAAAAATTACGACTGTTTAAAAATAAATTACAATTATTAAAAAAATTTTGGGGGGGCATAGAACTTAAAAAACTTTTTTGTGAGTATTAGCAATATTTTGTTTTTTTTTACTCGACTTTATTTGTTCACCTTTAACACACAAAATTTAGCCAATCGTAACTATATCAAAACAATTTGAATATTTTAACAGTATATGTGGACCTATTATTAAGTATAACTTTAAAAATATTCAATATTTTTATTCAGATAATGTATTTTAAAGTTACATTTTTGAAAAAATTAAGAGTATTGATCTCAGCCTTTCATTCCTTCAGTGGGTCGATAAATGAGCAAAGCTTGCTTGGGAACTGAACATAGGGGGTTTCACGTTAGACCGACCACTTGACCGAAACATCTGCACATGCACCCCAGAACCTAAGGTCACGTACACTGAGATAGGCGCAGTAGGTCTTGGCCCTCATGGGCTGTTGCGCTACTGAGTTCAGTTCAGTGAGTGAATATTAAAGTCGCACTGTTCAGCAACACGAGTAGCTTTTGGCGACGGATCACGTAATTTTGAACCATGGTCAAGTAACGTGGACGACACCTGAGCTGGCACCCCCTCTCCTAACTACTACACCACACCAAGAGTTCAGTTCAGAGTATTGACCTTGTTAATAAGAGTCACCCTTACTTTAAAACCACACATTTTTCAAAATGCTTTTGTCTTATGTTTGTCGCAGCATTCCAATACTTGGTTGCGATGGACAAACTTTGAAAATATATATCTGAGAAGTTTACAAAACCATTACCTTGAAAAACAGTGGAAGCGATCGCAGCTGTTGCTCCGTCAGAGATTCCATTGTGAACACTGACCAATGATGTTCTAAGGATGACCAATAATGTACTTGGTTAGGAATACGAGGAACCGGATTATGTGTGTCTGATCGGCACTCCTATTGTCCTTACCACTTAATTACAACCTGAATTGTCCTTGCTAGTTAGTGATCAGACGAGAAATCGGGACATCAACGACTACAACGACCCTCCATAAGCGACTCAGGGAATGGGAACAGGTCAAGGAAGGCTATTGAAGCGACTGCCTTTCACTGTTGCACACTACTAGGAGCGTTTCGACGTGGAATCTGACTTACTGGAGTACAATTGTTTTTAGTAAAGAGTCTTGTTTCGCATTAATCTCGGATGATCAGCAAAAAGGTATTTGGGAACGTTCAAGATAGCAGTGAAATACTTATCTGACTGTTGTTAACTTCACGGACCGAACGCAAAGAGTTATGATATGGGATGTCATTTCATTTATCCCTTTGATTGTCATTCGTGGCACCCTTACAAAACGGTGTTGGTCGTCGAGATTCTACGCCCCGTAGAGTTGCCCTTCCATTCCCTGGGCTTGCATTTCGACAGAATAAGGCCCGGCTGTTCACGATAGGTCTTTCATTTGCTTGTCTTCGTGATTCTCTAACACATCTCAACAGTGACGTTCCAGAAAATCTTAGGGCTCTCCCCCTTCAAACTCAGGTTATGGTCCCCAAGCCGGATCTTACAAAGGGTACTTGGGATCAGTCAGGCTTTGGGCCCCCTTGCGACGAAGGGGTGTACGTTACGCCACTGTATCTCAAGATAACTCGCACACACACACAATCGTCAGATCTCTTCCTAGTAGATCCCTTTCGGGTTATGATGAACAGGCGTTTACGAACTTTACTGGATCCCGTCGATCTAATTCGACAGTTGGAAAATGCATTACAAGGCCTTCTTGCAAGAAAATATCCACCGACTCTACGATTCATTGCCCAGCCGAATAATAGTTGGCTTCAGGACCACAGGAGTGCCAATGCATTATTGATTTTTTTTTTGCTCATGCAGCTGTGTGTCCTGAATAAAACATTAAAAATTTCTGTGATACCTTAAGCGTTTCGTTTTAAATACATGCAATCCACATCTACTGATGTTCGTTTGATTCAAATAAATATTTAGTACTTCGCTTTCCATGTTCTATGTACACTGCTGGCCTCCGTAAAGGCAATACCAATAAAGACAAGAGATAGAACAACAAAATTTATTTTGTAGATAACATGTTGACCAAGTATCAAAAGTGATTAAATTTATAGACTTCTGTGAAGTGTGGTTCCTGCCAGAATCGGTAGTCAGAGTAGCCGCCATTGTTGGAGATCACCACTGCCACACGCCTAGGCATTGATTCAAAGAGACTTTGGATGCGTTCTTGGGGTACAGCAGACCAAGCAGCTTCCACACGTTGCCAAAGTTGATCTGGTGTGGCAGCTGGGGTGTAATCTGAGTCAATCGTTGAGCAACCATATACCACATGTTTTCTATCGGCGAAAGATTTGGAGAGCGAGCAGGCCAGGGAAGCAATTTAATCTGGTGATTGACGAAGAACCTTTGGATAATGCGTGCCACGTGTGGTCCCACATTATCCTGTTGAAATATGGCTGTGGCCATGTCCTGAAGGTAAGGAAGGACAACTGGCTCCAACACCTCGGAGATGAAGCGCTGGCTGTTTAAAGTACCGGCAATGAGTACTAGAGGAGTGCGAGAGGGATATCCAATACCGTCCCATACCGTAATACCCGGTGCAGGACCAGTGTGACGGTGCATAACGCAGCTGTTTCGCATCCTCTCTCCACGGTGTCTCCAGACTCGAATCCGACTATCGTGATGTTGCAGACAGTTGCGTGATTCGTCAGTAAAGACAACTTCATTCCATTCTGCCGTCCACATCCTTCTTTCATCGCATCATTGGTAGCAGAGACGTCTGTGGTTCTGTGTCAAGGGTAAGCCAAGCAATGGACGTCTTGCGGACAGACCACTCTGCTGTAAACTTCGTCGAATGGTACGCGCAAACACTAAATGATGCGTTACAGACTCAATGTGATGTGCTACGGTTCGTGGTGTGACTCAGCGATCCGTCACTGCTATGCGCACAATTTTCCTGTCCTCACGTGAAGTGGTGCACTGAGGTGGATGCGATCGACCACGTCGGTCCGTCGTACCCTCCTGCATCCAACGGTCACATATCCGCATTACAGTTGTGAAAGATAATCCACAATCTCGGTAGTCCACTATCCTTCCTCTGTCGAACTGGGATACTTGATCAAAAACTGATCGCTGTTTTCAACGAGACATAACTGATCGTTTTTTGATAAAAACACAAGAAAAACACAATTGCCGAACATGAAATCGTCGAAATCTCCAAGCCTTAAATAGCGCTTTGAAGTGGCACCACAGGCGCGCATGATGTGTGTCTGTGCTGAAATTCTAATCATTTGTATAACTCTCCTCCGCTAATGCATGTTGTAAATTTTATGTTATTTGCATGCTTTCTTCAGGGTGTTGTATTTACGGTGGCCAGCAGTGTATATTCAACTGTTATATATGGTGTGAAAGAACATAAAATTACTTGTTTCATTTAAAATTTCAATTATTTTTCAATCATTATTTCAAATATTTACAAATAACAAAATTTTATTCTTTTTCAGACAACAATGATTCCATGCTCTAAAGAAAAATTCTTTTATTGGCCTTGATACTCGCAATCTTCTACTTACATCGTCGGAGATAAAATAAAATCCATTTGTTCAAACAAAGCCAATCGTTAAAAAGAATGATGGCGCGAATATTTTATGAATCAAACCTATTTTATGATATCTAACTCGTGAGAAGAAAAACATAAAATATTATTCGTAGCATAGCCTATAATTTTTATACATGTGAGTGTGGATACGAGTAAAATATTCTAATTTCGAATAGCTTTTTGTCGTATGAGCTAAAAGGAATTATAGTCTGCTGAAAGAAATAAAAGAAATCCCAATCGGTATATAAAATAAGAATTATGCTAACCGAAGCGCATGTTTCTAACTAAATAAGTTTGAACATTTTATCTGGTAGTAACTTTATGGGTCTTGTATGTATGCAAATTTAATTAAGATATAAAAGTAGGTTAGGTTTAGGTATTTTAGCTTTCTACTCCTAAAACGGCATGAATTAAGGAGCCAGAACGAGCTTAATATTTAAGTTGTTATTGCGAGTTTCATTGAAAATTGTATTTAAAGGGAAGTTGAAAATAAAAGTTAACGAAATGAAATTGGAACTCGTAACCGGTTTTAGATAGATCTCATCTATAATACTTCTATACTAAGAGCGTGTATGTGGTGTTCAGTAACTGTACGATTTAAGGTATCCGACTACCCTAAAACCATGATTTTTTTTCAAAAATTGACAATTTTTTTTCTGACTTTATTTTATAGACCATTTTATTAGCTTAATAACAATACCAAAAGTATTTTATTTTTCCTCCACTAGAACAAAAACTACAAGTGTTTTAGTAAAAGCAAATGCCATAACTTTACACAAGATAACAATCTTTAAAATGCGTTTTACTCGAAATGTGTTTTTTTCGAAAAACTCAAACGGGGACAGTGATTGCTCAAAAAGTTTTGAAAATAATTAGCTGAATTTTTTTGCTTATGTTCTGCATAACAGTAGAAGTGTTTTGATCTTCAGATTTATCAATAACTATTTTATTTCAAAATTTTCAGTCCTTTATGTGAATATAGTCAATGTTTTTTTAAGCAATTTCGTATAATCACTAAGATAAAGTGCTCTAGTTTTTGTAAAAATTAAAATATCTCTTATCCTGAAGGTCACTTCAAACAGGAATAACAAAGTAACACATCAAAATTGAAAAATTGAGAATTTGTTCATAAAATCTTTGTACAGAGCGGGCCCCGTTTATGTAATTTTTTGTACGTTTTTACTAGTTTTTCCCCATTTTAATAATAATAATTTTTTTTCTTTTACCAATTTTAGAATTTTTTCCTTAAAATATACTAAATAAACATAAAAATCACAAAAAAATCTAAATATCTTCTTTTTTTCAAAAACATTTGTCGCAAGTAGTCGGATACCTTAACTCGTACGTTTCATATTATTCGGCTAGGCTAATTACCGTAAAATCCGGGGTATAACACACATCTATACTTTCAAGCTGCATTTTTCAATTTTTAGGTACATTCGCCGTATAACGCTCACCCCCTTTTTTACGAAGAAATCCGACATGTTAGTATATAATGCTCTTATATTTTGAAGTCATTTATTCAAAATGTATTATCCTAGAATTTTGAAAAAGTAGTATACTTCTGGAACTATAACCCTTTCAGTTCATAAGGCATGTCATTTCTTTTAAATAAACAGTATTTCGATATGTATAGAAGAAATTTTTTTATGCTCATCTCTTTTACTAAAGGGTGTTTTTTAGAGGTACAGAACTTTAAATTGCAATAAAACAACGATGTATTATTCGATTGACATGAATTTTTTTTTATTCGAAAGATAATCTTGTGGCATTACATTTTAAATATGATTTCTGGCATATGACTGCCACGGCTGTCTCGGATGTAGTCCAATCTGGACGTCCAATTTTCGATGACTTTTTTTCCAACATTTGTGGCCGTATATCGGCAATAACACGGCGAATGTTGTCTTCCAAATGGCCAAGCGTTTGTGGCTTATCCGCATAGACCAATGACTTTACATAGCCCTACAGAAAATAGTTTAGCGGTGTTACATCACAAGATCTTGGAGGCCAATTCACAGGTCCAAAACGTGAAATTAGGCGGTCACCAAACGTGCCTTTCAATAAATCGATTGTGGCACGAGCTGTGTGACATGTTGCGCCGTCTTGTTGGAACCACAGCTCCTGGACATCATGACTGTTCAATTCAGGAATGAAAAAGTTAGTAATCATGGCTCTATACCGATCACCATTGACTGTAACGTTGTGGCCTTCATCGTTTTTGAAGAAGTACGGACCAATGATTCCACCAACCCATAAAGCGCACCAAACAGTCAGTTTTTCTGGATGTAACGGTGTTTCGACATACACTTGTGGATTAGCACTTGTGGTTTTGGGCCCATTCGACGCATCTACGCCTTGCTTGATGATCGTTTTGATGAATTGCCAAACCAAACTGAGAATAAATCACTTGACAGCTGTTAAATAGGTCGCCATCTTGGAAAGTAATGCCAACTTAAACTTCTATACCTGGAAAAAACCACTCTTTATTTTTAGAGCTATCGTTTTTATACCCGACGTACAATGCGCACCCTTAAACTTCGGTTTTAATTTTTGTATTAAAAGTGCGCGTTATACGCCGGATTTTACGATACTTCGTTGTCCGACCAAGAAGCAGGTGTGTACAATAGAGCACGTTTTGACTTTGCTGGAAATCAGTTATATTTTTGCTTATGATAAAATAAACAACTCAAGCGCTAAAAAAATTAATACGAGATTTAAGAAATTAACTATATTTTCCGAAGAAATGTTAGAAAAGAATCAATCATATATCATTATATTACTAACTCTATTGTTAGGTCAATGAATCATTATTCTTATGTCTGTAAGTTATTCAGTTAGTGTATTTCTAATGACACGTACATTTACAAACATTTCTATTAACACAATGTTTTCAATGCCTAAACCTGAATTCAGGAATTATTTTCCTAAGGAACATTGTTTCTCTTTCTTTGCCATGAGCATTTTCATTTAACACAAAATAAGGATGCATATTAAACTATCTTTCACTTATATATGCAGAAGAGACAGCCGTTTTGGAAATCCCTTATCTTATGGCGTCATTCTCATTGATTTAAAAATTAAGTATTCGTTCCCTCGGGAAGAAGTGGGACAATATAGTTCTCAATCTACACTATTAAAATCCGTAGGTAAACGAACGTATCTATCCATCTTTGTTTCTGCGTGCGTCTATCTTCTCACGAACCGCACGAAACAAAAACTCGCCAAAAGTTCGGAAATGATCCGAGGAATCCGTTTTGATCATTTATATTCCGATATTACAATTAGTTAAAAGATATTAATGAAAAACCTTCGTTTTATTCCTGCGTGTTATTTCTACCGCAGAACAGAATGAAAAACCGGGAGGTTTTTTTTTTATCCCCGGCGTTTTTAAAACACGATTTAATTTTTTTTATGAGGATCAGACAAAAAAATAATTACAGAATCACAGAAAGATCATTTACTTCGCCACATAGGGTATGATTTATTTTACAAAAATTTTGATATTTTCTATTTTTTTTACGATTTTTTCTAAAATAAGTCAAAATTGATACGTTTTTATGAAAATGATTTCTAAATCGTTCCGTTTTCATTTTTGTTCGCGTTAATGAAATGATATTCTACACTAAAAAAGTTCATGCTTTTCTCGTTTAAAATCAGTCATTTAAAAAAATGTCAAAAAAAAAATTTTTTTTTTACGATTTTTTAAAAAATACTAAAAATTTTATTAAAAAAACTTAATAACTTCTTTATTTATAAAAATAATCTCACGAAACTTTTCCCCCGTGTGTAGAACGGTATTAACCGTAATCTGTACAAAGATTGAAAAAATTACTTACAAATTACGGTTTTTTAAAAAAAATCGTGTTTTTCGTTTTTTTCCCCCTTTTTGCAAGATATATTTAAGCAGCATTTTTGTTACATTTTTTGTTTAAAAATTACCGTTGTTTGCAATCGATATGTGAAGTTTGAAGGCATTAACTTAAAAATGAAGCCCTAAAAAAATTTAAACTTAACAAATATCGCAATTTTACAATAGCCAACGGTTTGGCGGCGAAAACCTGTTTGGCGCCAAATGACCCTTTTCCTCTGTGCCCGTCACGTATGATGAAAGGTTACACTATAAAAGAAGATGTGCCTACAAATATTAGAATCACCAGATTTGGCAAAATTGAATATCTCTTCCTTTTATTTTAAAGGTCTTTTCACTCCGTTTTTTCCAAGAATTTCGTGGCGCGATCGGCAGTGAGCTTGATTACTACCGTTTGTACCCGGGTTCGAAACAGCAGTATCGCGTAATTTTTATGATTTCTTAAAAAATACTCAAACTTTTATTCGAGCATTTAATAATTTCGCCAGCAATTTTGTAATTGGAAAAATAATTTGTTTCGTCACGATACAGTATGTTTTTTTTTACAAAACAAGGATACTTTACATATTTTAAGATTTTTTCTAAAATGAATCAATATCGATGCGTTTATATGGAAATGACTTTGAAAAAACTCATACTTTGATCTTTTAGAGTTAGGGATTTAAAAAATAAAATTCCGAAAACTTTTTTTACGAATTTTTAAGAAATACTCAATTTTTAAATATTTAATAACTACTTATCAAATTCAAATTCTTTACAACTTCTTCATTTATAAAAATAATTGCATGGAACATTTTCTCTCGTTCTTTTTTCAAAAAATACTCACAATTTTAATTCAACATTTAATATATATAGTTGTGAAATTTTACTTTTTTCAACATACAACTATTTTTTAATAGGTACATTTTTGTTTCCGGGGCCTAAAAAGTTGCAAAGTGAGTGAGTGAATATTAAAGTCCCCCTGTTCGCTGACTCGAGAGCGTTTGGCGACGCACCTCGACATTTTGAATCATTGTCAAGTGACGAGGATGAGACTTGAGTTGGCACCCATCTCTCTTAACTACCATACCACATTAACGCTATGATGTTTAAACTCTCGACAGATTCAACAGCGGGTCTTCAGTGGTATCAAAAATTTAAAAGGGCAGTAATAATTAATTGTGGAAAATTACCACGTGAATTTTGTAATGACGTTAATATAGAAATCACACACACTTACCAGGAACGGCTGATAGCGAGAAGGGAATTTCCATGGCAATATGTTATGCATTTAAAAATATTTGTGCAACGCCGGGGAGAAATAAACCTGTCTGACAAAGAAAAGAAGCGAAAAAATTTCGAAACAGGGAATTTTAAGTTATACACTGGATATAAAGCCCGAGCAACGCCGGGCTAATCGGAGGAGGGTGGTGAAAGTCATTTTGAAAAAGAGTATTAGAAGTGCTGATGTTGTGAGGGAAAGGGAAAATTTATAAAAGTACAGAAAGCCCCTGCAACGCCGGGTCATGCAGCTAGTAATGTATTAAAATGAATGAGGTATGGATTAAATGATGATTCATCTATTGTCATATTTATTATGATATATTACTCTTATTTGTTTGCATATTTGTGGAGACAAAAGAGGCATAGCTAAAACTATTTGCGCGAAAACATTAATTTATTGTTTTTGTTCTTTTTTAGTGATAATTTTAAAAACGAAAATTATATAAGATGAAATATTATTTTTGAAGCTATAACTTCTTTAGTCGCATTTTGCTGAGGAGTGAGTCTAAATTAAGGGTCAGGTTCGTGTGCGTTTCGCTCAGTCGGTTTTACTAGGTTCCAGTCGGCAATCGTGATCGGGTCGGCGAAGCTCGTTTAGTTTTGAATGGGAAACTTTTCGGGCGCTGTTTTTTAAATAAAAGTTTCATGCACACTTTTCCCGGTTTATTTTTATTTTCTTTATTTAAATATTATTTCCATGCAGCCTATTTCCCTCAACTCCAGCGAGTGAACGAGAGAAGAGAAGTGCACGCGAAAATAATTGGGGAAAAAATTATTTTTATGCAGGAGTTCGAAAATAAGAAAAAATGAAACTTTTGGGATCTATTTTTTGGTTCAGTAGAAAGAGCATTTATATAAGAACAAAAATGTGCCAAAAGAATTAAAATCCGAAATTTTAATGAAGTTATTTGGCGAGACAGTTGCCAATGTTTTGGTTTTTATTAGGGGTGACAACTAAGAGATTACGAGAAAATAAAAGCATTAATTGTGGAAAAAGTACGAGCCTCCTCCTTTTGTTTGCTTCGAGAATTTTAAGAAAAATAAATGGCTCTCTCTCAAGGCATAAGTTTTCCTAGCCTTACATGGTACACGGCGTTATATAAGTAATTTAAACGGTACTGACGTATTATCACAACGGTATTGGCGACATCATATGTGAGAAAGCACGACATTGCTGAGATAGTACGTAAATACCAAAAAACATCTACGTAACTAATTTGCATATAAATATTTTTAAATAATGGACTAAACTCATGTGACGTCATAGTCACATGATTACTGAGACACGTGCTTTCGGCCAATCAGTTCATAAATTAATACGACGGCATAATTATATCATAAATATAATCACGCGTTTCCAGCCAATTAGTTCATGTGCTTCACTGTTGCCAACTTTGGCTTTTTGCAGGAACTTTCTTTTAGAAAGTACATATTTGTCAATGATATAATAATGCACATAGTTAAACAAAATGCACTTAATTCGTATAACGTAAGTTTTTTTTTTAATTTTGAAAACTGTTTGAAAAATTTTAACACACGTGAACTCTTTACCCAATCATCAAATTTTAAATGTTATCTAAACTTTACAAGTTGAACAACTTAGTATGTCAATTTTTAATCAATGGGAAACACGTGATTGCCGTTATCATGTGACCATTCATTCATTTAGTCCAGATCTGCTATAAGACGGGTTTTTGACAGTTTCCTAAGTTGTATATCTATTATACATAATTAATTTTTAAACTATTAGACGGAAAAAAGCGACTCACTCACAGGTGAAAATGACTGACTGACCCACTCACTGACTAATCACGTTATCTCCGGAACTATTAAACCTAAAACTTGAAATTGGTATAAGGTTCCCTTCACTGAGAAGTAGACGTCAGCTATGATGGATTTTGCAAAATTCGAACCCCAAGTGGCGTTACGAGGGTTTAAGGGGCGTTATAGATAATTATTTCCATTTTTAAACTATTAGATGTAAAATCGTGAGAAACTTGGTAATACAGATTTCTTTCAAAATTGACTCCCAGTGTTGTAGAGTATTCGTTATAGGCATAAACTGATTTTTACAAAAATCGTCCATTCATTAAGTAGAGATCCGTTGATGGGTTTTTTGCTTCGTTTCCTAAGGGCGCGTTATACATAATTATATCCATTTTTAAACTATTAGACGTACAGTCTTGAAAAATTTGATAAACGGATTCCTTTCATAGAGTACAGATCCCCTACAGAATGGGTTTTGTAAAATCGACCCCAAGTGGCGTTATAGAGAATTAAGTGGCGTTATAGGCAATTAACTCCTTTTTTAAACTATTAGACGTAAAATCTTGAAATTTCGTTAGCTGATTCCATTCATTGAGTAGAGATCCGCTATAAGATGGGTTTTGTGAAAATCGTTTCCTAAGTGGCGTTGCGAGGGCTTAAGGGGCGTTATACATAATTATTTCCATTTTTAAACTATTAGACGTACAGTCTTAAAATTTGGTAAGCTAATTCCTTTCATGGTGTAGAGATCCGCTACAAAATAGTTTTGGGGAAAATTGATCCCCAAGGGTCACTGAGGGTGATTAAGGGGCGTAATAGATAAATATTTCCGCGTTTCAACTAATAAAACCACCTGCTTGAAAATTAGAAGGTATGTTCCGTTCATGGAATAAAGTTCCTTTTACAAAGATTTGTGCGAAAACAGACCCCCAAAGGAGTGGGGTTGCGAGGGATTAAGGCGTGTTATAAAAAAATTCCTGTTTTTGAATTTAACTCATTTACTTGAAATTTGTTGAGCACTTTTCTTTATAGTTGAATAGAGTTCCACTAAGAATGGATTTTACAAAAATCAACTCCAGGGGGAAGCGGGTGAGTTATTGGGGCGTATTGATAGACAAAATTCCCGTTTTTGAACTGCTAAGACTATAATAATAAAATTTGGTTTGCATGTCTCTTTTGTTGAATTGGAATCCGCTAAGAATGCTGTCAACGAGGTATTGATGTTAAAAATTCCGTTTTTGCTCTGTTAGATTTAGACTTGAAATTCAGCACGCATGTTTATTTTATGGAGTAGAGATCCACTGAAAGTTGCTTTGGTGGAAATCCACTTGATTATTAGGTTAAGTGGGCGAAAAAAATCTTTCTACTTCGATTTTAGACATAAATAGAAATTAGATATTATAATTTATGTTCTTTTTATATCAAGGGGTGAGAGTGTAACAGCTATAAATATATTTTTCAATACAATCGAATTCTTAATGCTAGATATCAATAATTAATGTATATGTAAACAGTATTCATAAATGCAACATCGTGAAATACCCAGTGAAGCGGGTGGGTAACGGCTAGTACTCATATATAAATATATAGGAAAGTATAATTATTTAAACAATGCCCTTTACAGAAAATGGATAAAGTAAACAAATCCACCGATGAAGGGGAACGAAAAAGAGTGCTGTTTAAAGCCCGCATACGAAAATGTCACAAAAGAAAACGTGAAACATCCGAAAAATTGGATTATCTTGCCCAGAATAAATCAGAAGTTTTAACTTCTATCGTGTGAGGTCATAAGCCCACTCACAAATCTTTTATTAAATAAACTCAAGAACATTTTAAAAATTATCCATAAAAAATAACAGCCTCAAAAGCGAGGAAAGCAGGAGTAGAGTACGAGATTTTTCGTTTGATGAAATGAAGTAAGAAAGTAGATATTTAAAGTGCAATACTTAATTCAATTTAAATAAAAAAATACGGTTAAATTGTTATAGTTAAAATTTTAATTTACTAAAAGAATATTGAAAATTATTTAATAGAAATTTAATTTATATCAAAAAAATTACATGAAGTTGAATGTTCAACAACAGCTTAAAAATATTGTATTGACCCTATATTGGTTGCTGTTTCTTAAAAATGGGCAAAAGAAACTACGATGAAAAAATAAAAATTAACATTTTTAAAAGATTTTGACAGCGTTGTATAAATTTGTATTTCCTGCCTTGATACATCCGTAAGCACCTCTCTACAAGAGAATTGAATTTTGACAAAGCCCTTCTGAAATTAAGAATTAGAAGGGAAAAAAAGCGTGTAAGTATTTAAGGAAAATAAGAATCTTAATTACTAACGAAACGTTTTTGCCTATCGTTTTTAAATATTATTTCACTAGTACTGAAATATAAATACGATAGTTAGCATTAGTGTCATTCTAAAATTTTTAAAAAGTCTTAGAAGAATGTAGTAAATTGTAGTTTTTATAATTTCCAGAGAATAGTCTTAAAAATACAATATTTACCTGATTGGTGGATACGCACCGTTTAGAAACTGGTAATATAATTGAACTTTTATAAATATTCCCAAAACACAAACACAAGTATATATATAGTAACACATATAAACATGGTAATTTCATACTTATCGTTAAAATTCTTAATGTAGTTTTCTTTCTAAAATTCCTAATTACCGTGAAATACGGTATATAACGCGCACCTATACTTTAAAGATGCTATTTTTAATTTTAAGGTATATTAAGCCGTATAACGCGCATTTCCTTTTTTTAGGAAGAAACCTGAATTGTGTGGAAGTGTGAAATGTTCTTATGTTTTGAAGTCATTTATTCGAGATATTATCCTAAGATTTTAAAGAAATAAAGAGTGTTTTTTTTCCAGGTATAGAAGTTTAAGTTGGCATTACTTTTCAAGATCGCGACCGATTTAACAGCTGTCAAGTGATTTATTCTCAGTTTGGTTTGGCAATTCATCAAAACGATCAACAAGCAAGGCGTAGATTCGTCGAATGGGCCCAAAACGAGATTGCCGTTGTTCCCGATTTTCATAAGCGAATTTTGTTTACCGATGAAGCGCACTTCTGGTTGAATGGCTACGTCAACAAACAAAACTGCCGCATTTGGAGTGAAGCTAATCCACAAGTGTATGTCGAAACACCGTTACATCCAGAAAAACTGACTGTTTGGTGCGCTTTATGGGCTGGTGGAATCATTGGTCCGTACTTCTTCAAAAACGATGAAGGCCACAACGTTACAGTCAATGGTGATCGGTATAGAGCCATGATTACTAACTTTTTCATTCCTGAATTGAACAATCATGATGTCCAGGAGCTGTGGTTCCAACAAGACGGCGCAACATGTCACACAGCTCGTGCCACAATCGATTTATTGAAAGGCACGTTTGGTGACCGCCTAATTTCACGTTTTGGACCTGTGAATTGGCCTCCAAGATCTTGTGATGTAACACCGCTAGACTATTTTCTGTGGGGCTATGTAAAGTCATTGGTCTATGCGGATAAGCCACAAACGCTTGACCATTTGGAAGACAACATTAGCCGTGTTATTGCCGAGATACGGCCACAAATGTTGGAAAAAAAGTCATCGAAAATTGGACGTCCAGATTGGACTGCATCCGAGCCAGCCGTGGCAGTCATATGCCAGAAATCATATTTAAAATGTAATGCCACAAGATTATCTTTCGAATTAAAAAAAATTCATGTCAATCGAATAATACATCGTTGTTTTATTGCAATTTAAAGTTCTATACCTCTAAAGAAAACACCCTTTAGTATACTTCTAGAACAATTTAAGTTCATAAAGAATGTCACTTCTTTTAAATAAACAATATTTCGATCTATGTAGAAGCATAGCTTTTTTATGCTCATTTTTATACCCGGCGTATAATGTTCATCCATGAATTTCGATCTTATTTTTTATGCTTAAAGTGTGCGTTATACGTCAGATTTTACTATATATATATACACCATACCCAACCATACCCATAATTCTGAAACGGGTGACATTAAATTCATATAGGCATAGTGTAAAGGTCGATGAAAGCATAATAGCCTAAAAAGTAATTGTAAATATACATTATGGAACAAAGAAGGAAAAAGGTTTCAATGACAGAATGTGTTAATAATAATAATAAAAAAAAACGTTTGCCCATGAGGAAGAACAACAAACGAAAATCCCCCAGTAATGGATATGGTTTCCCCTAACTGCAATGGTTGTATGTCACCGTCTGTTCATACTCAAATTCAAGTTATCCATCGGTACTTGAGGTAAGAGTTGTCACTCTTCGAAGATCATCTGTTTCAGCTGTCTTGTGTTTTCCAGAGCAGCGGTCGCCAAACTTTTTGACCTCACGGACCAGTAAATTCATAATTTAAATCCCACGGACCACTAATAGGATTTTGTGAATGTTAAATATATTTATAAAAAATAATTGTGATCTAAACGCAACACTGTGACCAGAACATCCGTCTCTCAGACGGGGATGATTTGCTTTGATGCCTGTAGATGATGCCTGATTACGCTGTGCCGTAATTTTTGGGGTGGGCTGTCTTGACATCTTCAGTTGGACTGTACCCAGTGAGAGGATCACGTGCTGGTACTTGGTGATTCTTATTCAACTCACGATATGTGCGATTTTTCTTATCTGTCACCGTCTATCACACGGATATTCCTATAGTTTTTTCATGTTTGATATTATTTTTAATTACTTTTGCATGCATAAAAATAACTTTTAATCAGTTTTTATAAAAATACTAGTCACAATTCTAGTGATAAAAATATATTGTTGTGCTTGTTTAACCCCACACATTTTGTTTCAGCCATACTCAATTTCATGAGCTATAAGGACATTTAAAACAGTCCTTAAGGTAACAAAATTCAAAAGAAAATTTACGTATCCGTCTGTCAGACGGATGTTTTTCAGTACGGCAAAAAAACTGATGTTCCTGCCAGAGGGTTAAAACATAACTTAACGTGATAAGTGAGTATATTCCACATTTTTCTGGGGACCAGGGAAATTTTCTCGTGGACTACTAGTGGTCCACGGACCACCATTTGGGTGACTTCTGCTCCATAGGATACAATCTTAATGCCAGGTGTCTTACTATAGTATTCCATTCATGCCTAATTAAATGTAAATAAGGGAAGTACGCAGGTAAATCCATTCTGCAGACATCCTCACTTTCTAGAAGCTTTTCGACAGCAAAGGCCCATTGTGGATGCGCATTGTCATCCAGTAAAATTTAATTTTGATAAATTGCATCTCAAAATAGACGCACGTGTGGGTGGATAATTTCAAAGCATTTACCCTCTTCGGCAAGAGAGCCACTGTCGAAAATATGTACAGTGGAGCGGAGTGGGAACATTACGTTCGCACAACATAATGTTCCCACTCCGTTCAACATAATGCCTTCCCACACGAGCTCACCAGGTCCATCCCAACATTCTCTTTTTCCTGACGTTAGTGTGGAATGAAGCAGCAGACATACCTTCCTTTATACTTGAGAATCGTTGAGTTGATAATCATTATTCAGTCTGAAATTACTCCTATCAGAGTGTTAACGGGACTCCATTGATGAAATGTTCAGTCCTTGTGTTCGTGACAGCACTGTACATGGTACCGCAAATAGACTGCTATTAATGGCATGCAGCATTCAGGACGACGGGCTAAAAGGACATCTTTATGCAGACGTCTGACCGCAGTAAACTGTGATACCTGTCATCTGGTTGCCGTAAGCAATCTCTGAGCAATTTTGCCAATGTTTGGTTCTGGTCCCTTTTTGCCTTCAGTACAATATATCGATCATTACTTGTCACTGTTTCCCTCGACCGACCACACTGAACCTTTCTTACTTTTGTACCTGCTATTTGGTAGGTTTCCCAATTTTTTGAAACTACATTTTTGTTAATTTCAAAATGTTGTGCATCACTGGTCAAACTATGCCCCTCTACAAACAGCCCTATCATTCTACGTCATAGAAAGGCATCCTGATGGTTTCTTGTAGTTATTGTGAACGTACAATTTCACTTTCACTTGCAGGGAATGTCAGAAAAAGCTTTTGTTTTTCCTTTTCAAGTTGCCTTGGCAGTGTGGGTTTGCATTCCACGCGTTTGCATGCCGTGATGTCCCACTTGATGTCATGGTACTGATATTTTCAAATGCATCAACTTTTTACTGAACTGCCTTTTCCCTGTTCTGATCGCAAAAAAGGCCTTTTTCAGGAATTTCATGGTTGTATGTTAAAAAATGCATTTATTGTTTAAGTTTTGCATGCAATGTATTGTTTCGTTAAGTTAGTATAGATTGACAGAACCAGCTTAATATTTGTAATTAGTTTACTCCAGCGTTTCTCAAACCGTGGGGCGCGCCCCCCTTGAGAGGCGTGACAACTCTACAAAGGGGGCGAGAGCATATTGAAAAGTCGAGAACAAAAGATCATTTAAAAAAATTATCAATTTGTGTTGAAAGTAAACAAACAAAAATACTTTCTGATATAATAAAAAATAATATACACATTTACACTGATGTATTACATTTATAAATATATCAGTGCTACACAATGTATTTTATAATTAATTTAACAATACTAAGTTAAAAACAAGTTTATTAATTACCGGTGGCCCCATGGGCTCTTGTCATATACATAATTTTAAATAAAATTAACACTTATCTTGATAACTTTTGTACGGTTTATAATTAAAACCTTGACTGCCGATCAAAAGTTTTGCGATTCGCTTCCAAATGCCAACCGTTTTCCACGTAGACATGCGTATGTGATGTATTGGTGAAGGGGGAGGAATAAAGAAGCAAAAATAATCTGGAATAAGTAAATCCTTCGCAAACATAGTCAAGGTCCTTTTATTGCACGCTTTGGCATAGCGAGACGCTTATATACATGGAGGGGGGTGCTTAAGATGTTGAAGTCGTATCGTAGTTTTAGCGTCAAAGTATAGTAATATTGAATTTAGTACATTGTTATTGTTTGAAGGGGAAGGCGGGGCGCAATGAAAATTATGATTTAATATTGGGTCGCGAATATTGCAACTTTGAGAAGCATTGGTTTACTCAAATAAAATGTGTATCAAAAGATAGTTTAAGTAATTGGCTCAAAAAGAGAAATGCGTGATTGAATTGATCAAAATTGAATAATTTAATATAATGAATATTTTATATAATATTATAATATATTTAAAATAATTCTTACGGTTGAATATTTAACTACATCACTGAGCAAAAAATATGCAATAATCAATTATTTGCTTTTGGAACAAATTTTAATACTCAAAATTATTTTTACATCGCTTAAGATATAATATTTAGTGGTTTGAAACACTTTTTTGATTTTAAAACTAGTTTCTTATCTGAACATTAAAGACACTCAGTTTCAGGGGAACTACGTTCGGAATCGTGATTTTAAAAAACAGTATAAATGAATAATTTATTTTTGCATTTAGTGTTCTCCCTAAATTAGAATTTACATTTAAAAGTTTTTTAAAAATATTATAACGGTAAGAAATTTTTTTAAATGCAATTCTTTGGGAAAAAATGGAGAATGATGTATTTTCAAAACATTCTCCTTTTATTAAAAGAGGATCTTTAATAATATTTTGTCTTCATATATAACTAAGACTTCTGTACAAAGCCTGAACTAGTATTTTAGAAGTACATAATTTAAAAATGGATTTATTAATATTTTAATACATCTGAATAGAGAAATTTTAACAAAAAACACCGGTTATAATTTTATTTGATAGTAATTCTAAAAATAGTGTGAATTTTCCAAAAATACTTGTTTAGGCTCTGTACAAAAGTCTCAGTTATAAATGAGCAAAATATTGTTACGTAGATCCGAGGGTTCGAGGATTTTATGCAAAAACAATCACAAAGAAAAATAATCAGTTCTTTAAAAGCGATGCGAATTTATTATCGAAAATCCAATCCTTTCAATACAGGATTCATCGGCAATATTCACAGGGTAAATATCCGAAGGTCTTCACACCTTCAACAGCAATTAAACACAATAACAGTGTTTAAAAATACACGTAAGTAAAGATTATCCACAAGCACAGCCAAGCTCTAATCTCGCTAGTCAAAACAATCCTCACTACTCGCTGGCTTAATCAAGATTCCTCGCCGTACCGGCAAGCATCCTTTTTATATGAGCGACAGAAACTTTAGAAATATGACACGAGTGGAGAGATCTACTACTTTCTAGAAGGTTCGAGGGTTCCGAACTCGCCAACATGGTCACGAATGACGCCAAAATGATCGCCAACTTGGTCGCCAAAAATGATGCCAACTTGGCTCTACCGCCAAGATTTCGCCAAGTTCTCATTGAATCGCTATTATAACGTGGGGGCGGCACTGCTTGTGAATAGTACAATTTTAACATGAAATAAATATAACATAGAGTAATATAAATGCATTAAACACACAAATACAAATTATTTACACTGTTTACACAAAATTCGTAACAATATTGTTAATATCGAAGCATTTTTTTATGAAAGAAGAATGTTTTGAAAATATGTAATTTTTTCTTCTTTTTTTGCGCAAAAGTTGCTTTAAAACAATTTTTTTTACTATAATAATTTCCTTAAAACAATTATATATATATTTTAATTCAGGCGACACGACATTTTTTTTTAAAAAATTCTTCGTTTATACGCTTTAAACCTTACTTCCGAACGTTATCGGATACCTTGAACGAAATAAGTAGCTCTAGAACAGTGGTACTCAACCTTTTTTTCTGCCGGGCTGCATACATATGTCAGCTATTTCCCGCCGGCCGCAACATGAGAATCAATGGAGGAAGGGGGGGGGGAATGCTTTAAGACCAAGATAACATAGCAAGTTTAAAATATGGAAATTGATCAAAATATAAAAACTCCTGTATTTTGCTTTTTTTTATTATTATTTTTTGCATTCTTTTTATTTTTTTCACTAAATTTTTCTAGACTGGAAGTATTTAAGAATCACTCTTTCACGATTTCTGCACCAGTAAACGGCTTTATATGATTACTAATAACATAACTAATTTCATAGGTTGCTTTTGTTACTGCAATGACATTACCACTGACAAAACACTTTATTGCTGTTGTACAGATTATTCAAGAAAGCTGATTTGTCTCCTCTTGAAAGTGATCTTCGAGAAAAAGTGTCATTGAATGATTCCTGTTTATTGGTATTTTTTATATGCAACAATTTCGTTACAAATCAAACAACTACTGAACCATGCATGCTTTTCACTAGAAAATAGTCAACTTCCCAATAGTCTTGAAACAATCTATTTTCTTCGAATATTTTTCACTTGCATGATCTGAAGGATAGTTAAAAATTAGTTACACTCATAAAATACTCTCTACTCCACTGTTGTTTTATCACTAATCAGAATAAAAGAATATCAATTCGCACCCATACTACATCGACAGAAAAATACAAAATTGATACATTTAATTTTTTTATCAAAGAACTTCCCACCAAATTTTCATAAACAAATGAATTTCTCAGAGCAATGGGCCATGACAGGGCCACATAAAAAGGCCCGGTGGGCCGCATGCGTAGGTTGAGTATTGCTGCTCTGGAGAGAAAACACTAACTGCAGTGTGACCTAAGTATCTGCATTACAATCCTTAAACCTTATTTAAAAATAGTATGTGTTCTTATTGCTTTGAGATTTTAGTGTCTCAATTACTCAATTATAAATAGTCTATCGGCAATAAAACTGCTAACTATAAAGGTCATGAAAATGATAGCAAAAAAAAAAAAAAAAAAATTTAAAAATTCTAATGAATTCTCGTTGTAAGCTTTCTACATGTATGTGGGAGAGAAAACAAACATTTTTTTGATGCATAAAAAGTTTTCGTACAAAACGTGATATGCACGTCAATTGAGATCGGTTGGTATTTCTATTTGCAGAAAATTCCTCAAAACATATTACAGTTTAGAATATAAGCTACTTTATCCCATATTCTAGAACATTTTTGTAGTTATATTTTTTTATATAGAAAAATAAAGGTTATCAATTTTAATTCCTGATCACATCTCAAGATATCATACATAACGTAACATTTTAGAGACTCCGTGGTAGGGAAATCTTATCTTTATTAGTATTGGAATCATTTCCGACGTGAAATAATTGTGATCGCACAGCTGTTTAAAGAAGTTTAGTGGATAAATGATATTGTCTGCAGCTAAATTTCTGCATAACGCATTTATCCCACTTCTTTGATCAGCGGTCATATTTTGCTGTCCGGTACTAGAGCTTTTCTTAAGATGTGTGAATTCCAATATGTCTTTCCTGGAAAGCAAGTACAGTTTTCAGCCTATCCGATTAATTTTAGCAAATGTTATTAAACCGAAATTTAAATAGAGAAATGACAAGGCTTGTTTGGATAACTAAGTTATTCCCGCTTACGAATATTTAATAAGCAACAAAAATTATAATGATACAAAATGAAACGTTGAATATTTTTTTCTGAAGTATTTGGAAAGTGCTGCATAGAAAGCTGAAAATAATGTGTTCTTCATATTCACGGCAGAGGATAATATGTATGTATTATTCATTAATAATCTTAGATTAATCGTTAAAAATATATTGCGGAAAAAATAAAACTATGAAGTATTATAATTTTATCATTTTGTGTGTGTGAATAAAAAAAGTTGTATTAAACTTATGTTTATTTCTTAACATATTTAATTGTTATTTTTTTAAAAGAATGATACATATTATCGTAGAAATGTTGGAGATTAAAAATTTTATAAACCGGATTTAATTCTTTTTTTTTTTTTTTTTTTTCACTATGATTCCTTAGCACACCAAAAATGAGCATTGTCTAGTTTCTCATTCATTTGATTAAGCAATATTCATGTAATTTTTTTTAATAGTCTTGATATATTTGTATCGTAAAATTGTTGTTCTTCAAGGCTCTTGAATGGAGACTTTTTACGATATAATTTATCTGTACTAATAAAGTATAACAATGATATAATAGGACACTAAAATTTATGAAACACCTTTAGGGCCTTATCATTTTTTCTAGAAACGATAAAAGCATGTTCTTGGAACGCAGGGAAAATGTTTTCGTATTTTTTTATTATTATTGCTTTCATTTTGTTTTGAAAGCCCTGTATGAAAAAAACTCGTCAAATTTAATAAAACGTTGTAATGTTTTTTTTTCTATTTGTTTTTTTTTTGCACTCACTAGAAAAAATTATTTCTCGTGTGAATTAACTGATGACATCAGAAAGATAGATCAATATCAGAGAACAATTTAGTATTATCCTTGGTTTACATTATGGCATTTGCATACATTATGTTCATTAATAATCAAAAAACTACCGAAAATTACGTCGAAGAGTCTTCGTACACTTAACAAAAATCTCAACTTAGCATTAAATATTGTATTTCTTTCTTAATTTGGTACTTAGTGGGATATCTTTTAGTGTCCACAGCAGCTTTTAAGCGTCTTGGTATAGATTTAATCAGTTTTTTGTAATTTTTGCATCGATTTAACTCCATTCTTCTGTGATTATTTTTTTACTTCACATTTTGTGTTTATTTGTCATGTTTTCTTTTTTTTGCATCAAAATCTCACCAAATATGTTTTTCTGGGATAAATAAAGTTATTGAAGAGGTATTTTCGTAATTTGGGAATAGTTATAGAGAACCAGTGGCGTACATTGAGAGCAGTGCGCTTGGCGTCATTATCCTGTTAAAAATAAAACCGTTTCCAATATACAAATTTTGGACGGATAATTTAAAATTTCTCTTTAAAATATTTAAATAGAGCTCAAGATTCACAATATTAACAAAAAATATCAAATTACCTAATTCTGAGGCCGATTTACGCCCCCACGCAAGAATACTTCCACCTCCATGTTTTATTGATCCAACTAGATTCTTGGGATTAAGTTTCAAAAAATTCAAAATTGACAGTAAATTGATTGGGATAGCATTCAATATTTTTGGTTCCGATGGGCCTACAATAGCTTGTAAATAAAAAAAAAATAAGGAGTTTAATCCCATAAATTTATTTGGAACAAGAACTCCTCCACCTCCATGCTTTAGCATGGAATCGAAGGTGTTCTGGCGTGGGGGTGTAAATTGGCTTCAGAAATAAGTAATTTGGTATTTTTTAATGGTATTGTGAATCTTGAGCTCTATTTAAATATTTCAAAGAGGAATTTTAAATTATCAGCCCAAAATTTGGATATTGGAGAGACTTAATTTTTTAACAGGGTAATGACGCCAAGCGCACTGCTCTCAATGTACGCTACTGGTCTCTCTTTAACTGTTCCCAAATTATGAAACAACCTCCTCAATAACTTCATTTATCCCAGCAAAACATATTTGGTGAGATTTTGATGCAAAAAAAAGAAAACATGACAAATAAACACAAAATGTGAAGTAAAAATGATCAAAGAAGAATGGAGTTAAATCGATGCTGAAATTACAAAAAACTGATTAAATCTATACCAAGACGCTTAAAAGCTGCTGTGGACATTAAAAGATATACCACTAAGTACCAAATTAAGAAAGAAATATAATATTTAATGCTAAGTTGAGATTTTGTTAAGTGTACGAAGACTTTTTTTGGCGTAATTTTCGGTAGCTTTTGATTATTAATTTTTTAAAAAAATAATTATGTCATTCCATTAAGAACAAGTTGAAAATATCATAAAAATTTACAATTACAATATATTAATTTTTATTAGTCGAAAACATTAAATTTTATAAGAAATTGCAAGTGTACGAAGACTTTTGCGGCTTACTGTAAATGTTTTAAGAAGTCAGACGAATTTTATTTTTGAATTTTTAACATGATTTTTTTAAAAATCGTCTGACACACTTATTTGTATTGCTTAGTTTATTTTTCTTCCCGATTATATTGCTTAGCAACGAACAAATTATTGAACAGCTCTTCTAGATTAGAATATTTCCGCAGTTTGCATTTAAAGAAAATGTTCTGAACGAGTGAATATATTGTGAAGCTTCAAATAAGGTCTTGTTGCACAAAACGTACATTATAAAAATATCTGTGAATGATAATATGACTTTTATTAGGATTTAAAGTAATTATTTACTGTAAAGGAAGAAATATTACTAATATATTTCTTTTGGCAATTTTTTATCTGTTTGAAAGTTGAAGAAGCTTACATGAAATTGATCTTGAAAAAATATTCAGGTAATATTTTTTAATTGTATTCATGTTTATGTTAACATAAAAGTAAAAGGAGTAGGACCTTAAAATAAATCTTATGCAACTTTTCCATTTGGTTTTTGATTATATTTAAAGGAATCATAAAATTTCAAATGAATTTTTAAAGCCAAAATGTTTTTATGACCACAAAAACTATTCAATTGTTAAAATTGCCCTCTTTTTAATGCTTAAGTAAAGAAGAAAAATTTTTAAATGAATTTTTAATCGATTCAAGACGTTTCTGCGTTTTATGTGTTTTTGTGTCTCATTTAAACTCACAAACCTATTTTATTACAATGGAACTACATTTTAGTTTTTAACTATAAATTTTAATTCCGAAAAAAAGAGTATTGTTTAAAATATATTGTTATTTGAAACACATACTTCCGTTTTTAACAAAGGAATTTTAAGACAATTTTTTAAACTTGTGATCGTGCATTGATTTATAATGTCTTTTAGCAATAATTGTTAATATTTTGGAGATGATATCAGTAATTTATTTAAAAATTTAACTAACTCTATATAGTGAGTAATTATTTTAGTCTTTTTATTTCTACGATATTTTAATTTTTTTGAAATTAAGTGATATCATTCTCTCATCTTCATATTTACCTTTCAAAACAGTTTAAAACGTGATATTTAAAAATTAAAGCTACAAAATTCTGAAAACCATTTTTTTTTCAATATACAGTGGGTGATCGGTTAACGAACAGATCAGTTAACGAACACTTTCACGAAAGATTTTTGTGTTCGGATAACGAACACTTTCAAGAAAGATTTTTTTGTGTTTGGACAACGAACACATATTCGGGTAATGAACAAAACGAATTCTAATGAGCACTTCTCGGCTCTGAAAAAAAATTAATATTAAACATTTGTTATCATTTTGCATACAAAATAAGATCACTGAAAGGAGAAATGTTTAAAGCATGCTTAGTATTGATAATTACAAAATGAAACTTGAATTAACAATGAATTTAAAGGTCATTCAATAATTATTATTATGACTAAAATCAATACTCACACTTGAATACTTGAATTTCAATATGAATATCAATATTTTCTGACAGCTGATAAGTTATGGGCGAGTAGATTTGCTGACATGGCGAATAAATTAAGCGAGAATTCTTAATTTCTTCTAACAGTGCAGACTATAAAATATAAAGGTGCCGATGACGCGCTACCGCCGTAAAAATATGTGAAAGATGAGAAACGGACTAAAAATCGTTTTTCATCTCTCCTGAATCATGTTGCTTACCTATTAAACTTCAAAGTTCTATTGAAAATAAATTCAATAGAATATTCATACAAATTAGACCATCAGTTTCGGTTTTGATTTCATTCAAAACAAAAAATTATTTCATTTTGAGCGCTCCCCCCCCCTCGTTCATTCCCCGTCCCCGAAATGTGTCTCCTTCTGAACAAGACGAAGACAAAAGAGGACCAATGCCGACATCTGCCATTTAAGATCTTTTGAAAAAGTGAGAGGATGTCAGAGCAATGGTCTTAGAATGGCACCCAAACCAAGCTGATGTCAGTAGGGTTGGGGATCTTTACAACGACAATTCTATTAATTACTTCAGGAAAATCCTGAAAAAGAGAGAAAAGCAATCGGCATTGGACATGTTCTTCAACAAGCAAAAATGAAAAGGACTGATTAATATGCAAGACTATATATATGTATGTAATATTTTTTTAAAACCTTACTAAGAAATAATGCATTTTTTAAAATTTAATTTTTAGGGTCTCCAGAACGAATTAATTGATTTCGCATAGAAGTCTATGGTGAATCGATGATCGGTTAACGAACAATTCGGATAGCGAGCATAGTCTTGAAACGGATTATGTTCGTTAACCGATCACCCACTGTATTTATTTATTATGTGTTATTATTTCGTACTTAAATAACAATCCATCCAAAAAGGGGGAAAAACAGGAATTTCGTTTGTAATGAGATATCAGATGTACTTAACTTTTTTTTTATTCACTAAAGCTGTAAATACAACTGCAGATGTTTTTTTCCTCTTTGAAACAAATGGACCGTTACAATGAGAATGTAGCTTAATGAGTTTTATCCACTTAAACATTATATACATAAAAACACAGTTCATTTGTTTTAGAGCAGTAATGTGCACAGGCTTGAAATTGAAAATGCATTTTAAATTCATGCAAGGATTAGATTATGAGTGGATGAGGTAGAATATAATTTACTAATACATTGTAATTTTCAATATTAATGTTTTTCTTTTCCCGAAAATTTTTCAAGAGATTCCTAAGCCAAATTATTTTTATATATAAATGAATCATAATATAAAAATTTTTAAGATACATTTCCTTTATTTGGTACTTACGTATTATCGCATCCTATTGGCGATTTATATCAAACGAAGTACTTGGCTGCCAACTCAGCGCGTACTACCAGCACCTCCTAGATACAAGAGGTGTTGGTACTACACGTAAGAAATCGGAGTTGCCAACTTGGCGAGTTACTTATAGAGTTGGCGATTGTTGTGATAAGACGTAAGTACCCTTTATTTATTGTTTTATGTTTGAATTCATGAAAGAGAGAGAAGATGAAAGCGTTAAATATTAAAAGGGCAAGATGTTATTCAATAATTCGAAATTCTAATTTTTATATTAAATCATACCCAAATGATTTAATGTAGTTTTATAAGTTTTTTAAAATTTTAATTAGTATTTTCAATAATTATATATATTTAACAATATTCGTAAAGTTGCGTGGTAAAAAATATATTTTTCATATCAACTACATAAATAAAGTGAAAAACGTTTTATAAGAAATTATATTTTCCGCACAATCCGGCGTATAACGCACATCTATACTTTTCAAACTGCAATTTTTAATTTTTAGGTATATTCATCGTATAGCTCACTTTTTTTTGTAAATAAACCTGAACTGCACTTTTGCAATGCTCTTATCTTTTGAAGTCCAGATATAGTGCGTAAATGGATAGTAAAAATATGATTGACAGTAAACCTTATATAATTAAAAAGTTATTTAAAAATGTAGCTTAACTACAATCTAAATGGAACGGAAGATGATTATTTACTAGTGTATCTCAGAGTAACAGTGATGGTGAAAATATGAAACTGATTTTGGTGATGTGTCTGAAGGTATAAAGAAAGATGAATATAACGAACGTTTCATATTTTATTCTGTAAGGAATCTTCATGAGATATGTCATTTCTTTGAAATAAAACAGTATTCACAATCATTTCCAAAATTAAGGCGACAAACATGTTTTTGACAGAATTCTAAATTGCCTCCAGTGAAATTGATTGAATTTGTATTTTAAATGTTTTGAAGAACGGATAGTACAATATTAACTTTCAGCTTGAAAAGAAGTTGCTTAGCGTTAGTTTTTACAGATTTACTGCATTGAATATTGCATTAACACCAACAAGGTAGACTGTTTGCAGTAAGAATGACTTCTTATAATCGTTTAAAGGATTCCTTGAGATGGAGAACCTTTGTCAGGCTTAAAGCCAGTTGGTCTTAAGATACAATAAACAAAGTGATTCTTGTCGAGTCTTCATCTGTAGAGAAAAAAAAATGTGGAGCTCGTTTTCATCTCTCCTACATAACAAAAATCGTCAGATTTGGTGGCAAAGGTATCCTTGTCAGGGGCGGCGTAACGTTGGACAGTCGTGCACCAGTGTACATCTTCGATACGGGTACTGTCAACAAACAATATAGGGAAGAGGTCCTTGAAGCCTAGGTGAGATTGTTCTGGGTACTATGGCCCTGACTACATTTTTATGGAGGATAATGCGCCTCCACACAGAACTCTAATTGTTAATGAATTCCTTGATGAAGAGGATATTCGAGATATGGCTTGGACCTCGAGGTCTCCGGATCTCAATCCTATTGAACATATTTTAGATGTGGTCTAAGAAGAGCCGTTTCACAGCGTAACTCCCCCCAGGACCTTAAAGTTTGGCTTTTTGAAGAATGGGCTGCCACAAACATTTATTGACACCATCATAAACAGTATGATAGCTCATTGTGAGACTTGTGTGACGTCTTACGCGTCTTTTCATTAACAAGTCCTATGGGTTCTTTGGGCCAGAATTAATGGCAACTCTTTTCCAACCAATTCCAAGAAACGAGATGTGAAGAAGAAATGCAAATAAACCTACTTTAAATATAAGATCTTAGAGTAAGCGGGATGGCAATGTAAAGGAATGTTAGACAATTGATGTGCGTTGTGGCAGTTGATGATTATTGCAGTTCGTGGTGTAAGATTGATTAAGTTCTACGTGCCGTGGATAAACACACACACACACATATTGGTGTTCGACTAGAAGTTAACCGTCAAGCTGCATACCATTGCAGATAAAGACAAGTAGCATTACGGAATAATATAAGGTAGGATTGATTACACTTAATTAGAATTGAGGATTATAGGCGGTTCGATTATTGAGATTGGTCTGAGAGAGAGAATTAGAATTGATCATATTATAAATATAAATATATATATTGTGTGTTGCGTATTGCGTCATCGTAGATTCTCTCATATTAATTATTATAATTATATTTGTTAAAAGTTTAAATTGAATATCTTAATAAAGTCATATTCAGATAATGTTTGATCCGAGTTCTTTCGCTAACCCTACACCTCTAGCTCACGCTGATACTTCGAGGGATGTATTTCCCAAAGGAGGTACATCACACTTGTATACTGGTTGCTGCACGGTGATCGCACTTTATATTAGATGATTTTTTCCGAATTAAATGCTTTACCCTTGATTCATGAATTCCCACTTTTTGATATGCCCTGCATCTTAATTTAACATAATTTTTTTCCATACTGTTATGTTGCAATAATCTTTCTCACATTATAAAATTTCTCTAAGTCAAATTTCGTGGCAACGCAGTAAATAGTTCATCCTTTTTCACAGATTTTATGTTTGTGACCTTAATTTTGAACATGAGTGTAGATATATATACAGAAATCTAATTTTTTTTATATACTCATCTTTTCCGTATTTTTAAACCTATTTGTTTTTATATCCGCCGTATAACGCGCACTCGTAAGTTTTTATCTTATTTTTTTGTGTTAAAAGTGCGCATTATACTCCGGCATGCGCATTCATATATCCGGCACTTTTATATGCCGGATATATGGATTATACGGCATATACTTTTCGTACTCATTTATTAAACGATATTTAGAAACAATCAAGCATTACAGTATAAAACAAGACAAACAGACCTCTGATAAAAAAGGAAATTATTATGAAGTATTGCCTTAAAAATTAAGAGGGCATTTGTATTATATTTTTATTTTTCATCAGTCCCATAAACATAAAATGAACACAGTAGATCGTTTAAATCCTATCAACATCGTAACTCGTCAAAAGACATTCGTAAAAGACATTCGGAAGACTTATATTCTAGAATCTTTTCATTTGAAAACTTACCTCAAAAAGTTTATTTTCAATTTCGTAAGTTTTGCCTCATACTTTTTCATTATCTTCAATAAATATCATTAACTGGGTTTTTATTACCCAAGTACAGAAGATATATGTGTCGATAGAGCTTCTTCAGTATTATTGTATTCGATACAAGCATAAAAAATTCCTCGTGTTGTTTCAAGGTGCAAAGTTAATAAACAATCAATCAATCAAAGCAAAAAAAATTGTTTCATTTCCACAACACTTCTTTTTCTGTTCAGTTCTAGCTTTCAGAGAAGAAAAGAAACTTTTTTGATGCGTTATTACCTAAAATGATTAATACTGCTTGTTCTCTTATTTGTAAGTTGACTTTCTTCGTTTTTTAAAAAATTATCTCTCATTTCTTTTAAACTATTTGACTGTATGTGAAAGTCTAAAGTAAATGTAATAAATCGATGCAAAAATGTAATAACGGATGAAACTTGCTGTTTTAAGATATCCGAACACGTTGAAAATGACCAAATTCGGACAAGATCGATATTATTGTTTTCTATTTTATTGAATACAGCTATCTTTTGGCTTTACAAAACATACTTTGTTTTCATTCTACGCTTCTTAGAGGCCAAGTTACAATCAATTTTATTAAGTTAGAAAAACCGGAAGTGGGTCTTTGATCTACCAGAAGTGGGCATTTAAATTGTTCGAAATCTATCATGGCGAGTCTGATCACACAAGATATTACAAATGTATTTCTATAAAACTTTTTGAACCTGATATTTATGCTATTTTCTAGAGAATGTACTAAAGTATTTTTTATTGTATGAATATTTTTTGAGTTGGGGCTTGTTATTTAAATAATGGTCTCATAAAGGCGTGATTTTTCTTATAACGTTTACTCAATCAGCTCTAAAATTTTCAAATTTCAATAAAACATTAAATTTTTAGTACATTCTCTAGATAAATGCCACTAGATTGTTTTGGTAAATCTTTTACTAAAATAAATTTATTACTTTTTTCTCTATTTGCTTTGATGTTTTACAAAAATATTTCTAAAATTTCACTTATAATTGTGTTTTTTGTGAAATTCAGGCAATTTATTGTAAATATTGTTGGTTAAATATTAGTATTTATTGGTATTGAGTCCTATATAAAGCCTTTATAATGTTTAAATATGTTATTTTGTCAAAAAGTACTCTGAACGTATTCGGATACCTTAAACTGGATTCTGGCAAAGAAATAAAGATGATGAAAAAAATCAAAATTTTAAATAATGTACATGTAATTGTTGCCTTTTCCCCTTATTTATAGCAAGAATCAATTAGTTGAATCAATCGATAAAATCGATATTATCTATACTACCTGTTATATTGATTAACAATAATCTGACATTGTTCGTCATTTTTATCTTTCGAGTTAATTTTATTTATTTATTTTTTGTCTCTAATGTTTATCCATATTGAAGTATAAGTATGTAGCACGTTTTCATTTCATTTGATGTTGAGTTGATGGATTTATTGGAGAACCTGCTTCCCGCAGGGAAGCTCAATCTCTAGTCATGATGACTTGGATGAGTTAACATTAGTTCAGCTTTCACTTAGCCCTTTGCTGCTTAATTAAAAAATATTGTGTTGATTACATTTGATTTAAAACTCAAGAGGATTTGGTACCCTTTGAACATTTTCTTTATTTATGTATTTAAAATTATATTTTAGTATTTCATACAATGTTTCTATTCTAAAAAAGGATACGAGATGAAATTTTTGACATAATACTCACACAATTTTAAAATTTTTAATTTTTTTGAAGAAAATTTGGAAAATTTTAAAACCTTATTCCTTCTGTAATTAATTATTTTTGACCTGAAAATATTTTTTGTGAGATATTCTTAAGGATCATCTAAATAACTTTAGGGGTTGATTTTACACACAATAACTTAATTAATTTGCGAGAAAAAAAAAATGTTGATATCCATGCTAAAATTTAACGAAAAAGCCAATATCTCCTACATTTTACTTTTTTTTTAAAAAAAGTGTTCAAATAACATCAAAACAGATCCCTAATTTTGTTTCATGCTTTATATTAACACACAGAAAAAAATATGGAAGTGATTGGTAAATAATTGTGGAAGGAGTAGTATTTTGAATGTACTAATAAAGGGTGTTTTTTTAGAGGTATAGAACTTTAAATTGCAATAAAACAACGATGTATTATTCGATTGACATGAATTTTTTTTATTCGAAAGATAATCTTGTAGTATTACATTTTAAATATGATTTCTGGCATATGATTGCCACGGCTGTCTCGGATGTAGTCCAATCTGGACGTCCAATTTTCGATGACTTTTTTCCAACATTTGTGGCCGTATATCGGCAATAACACGGCGAATGTTGTCTTCCAAATGGTCAAGCGTTTGTGGCTTATCCGCATAGACCAATGACTTTACATAGCCCCACAGAAAATAGTCTAGTGGTGTTAAATCACAAGATCTTGGAGGCCAATTCACAGGTCCAAAACGTGAAATTAGGCGGTCACCAAACGTGTCTTTCAATAAATCGATTGTGGCACGAGTTGTGTGACATGTTGCGCCGTCTTGTTGGAACCACAGCTCCTGGACATCATGATTGTTCAATTCAGGAATGAAAAAAGTTAGTAATCATGGCTCTATACCGATCACCATTGACTGTAACGTTGTGGCCTTCATCGTTTTTGAAGAAGTACGGACCCATGATTCCACCAGCCCATAAAGCGCACCAAACAGTCAGTTTTTCTGGATGTAACGGTGTTTCGACATATACTTGTGGATTAGCTTCACTCAAAATGTGGCAGTTTTGTTTGTTGACGTAGCCATTCAACTAGAAGTGCGCTTCATCGCTAAACAAAATTAGCTTATGAAAATCGGGAACAACGGCAATCTCGTTTTGGGCCCATTCGACGAATCTACGCCTTGCTTGATCATATTTAAAATGTAATGCCACAAAATTATCTTTCGAATAAAAAAAATTCATGTCAATCGAATAATACATCGTTGTTTTATTGCAATTTAAAGTTCTATACCTCTAAAAAAACACCCTATATATCGAAGAAACTCTAACTGAGAAAAACCACTTTAAAGTGTATAGTTCTAAAAATAGTTATAATAAACTTAAAATACCACTTTAAGACATTATCTATATATTTGTCTTTTTAAAATAATTGCATTTTTGAATTTTTTCAACCCATGCATGACAGAAATTTTAGTTTTTTCTTCACATAATATTGAAGTATTATACACTCAGGAACATTGAAAATAGCGATTCAAGAAGAAAGCATCGGATTTGAATGAAATTTAATACACATAATGACGCAGATGAGAGATTCACTTGATCTCAAAAACAAGACAATTAAACGAATACAGGGTGTGCAACGACACAAATACTGGGCAACTTCAATTGCGCGTTGGACCACCTCCAGATGCAATACATGCCGCCACACAGTCCGGCATTGAGTTGATTAGACACCTTATGTTGTCCTGAGGTAGATGGGCCCACAAATCTTTAACAGCCAACTCTAAATCATGTACAGAGTGACACGATGGCATCTGCCGTTTTAGGTGATTCCACACGTGCTCTACAGGGGACAAATCGGGGGAGCGGGCTGGCCATGGAAGAGTCTGAAAATGACATAGGAAGTCTTGAGCAACTCTTGCTCTATGTGGACGAGCATTATCTTGCTGGAAAAGTGCCCCTGGGAGACCCTTTAGGATAGGTCCTACATGGGGTCGAAGAATATCATCAACGTAACGTTGGCCCGTTAAGGTTCCACGCATCACAATTTAAAGTGGACCGGCTATCATAGGCCATGGCCCCCCAGACCATTACACCAGCTGTGCGGGCAGTGTGACGTAGAACAGTGTGGGGGGAATTGTACCGCTTACCAGGGCGCCTCTACACCTGTACACGGTTATCATCTGTCCCCAAAACAAACCGGAATTCATCACTAAACACAACCTTTTACTAATCTGTGACATTCCACATTGATCTGGCGTGACACCACTGTAGACGCAGTTGCCGATGCTCCGGTGTTAAAGGGAGTACACGGAAAGGGCGCTTGGATTTAAGATTTGCTTCTGCAAGGTGTCTGGAAATTGTTTGTGGAACAATTGCTACTCCTACGTCTGCTCGTATCCTGTGGGGTCCACAAGTGCTTGCCGCACGATCCTTCGATCCTCTCTCCTCGTGGTCTTCCTGGTCGCTCCAGACCTTGTTTTCCGCGCGTGGGTACCTTCTCGTGTCCACTGCTCCCAACAATTTCTAACGGCACACTCCGAACGATCCACCTGGCCAGCAACACGGCGCGTCGATCAGCCTGTAGTTTTCATCCCGATGATCAGGCCTCTCTCAAACTTGCTTAACCGTGAGAAATGTCTTCTAGCACGTTTACCTGGCATGTTTCGCTTACCCATGTCTTCCTACAACCGGCGGGTAATCGTCACGTTTATAAATCTTCGAATTTGCGCTGGCTTATATAGCACCCTCTTCCTGATTGTAGCGCCACCTCGGCGTGTATGAGCATGCGTATTGGCACAAAACTTGGATCATTTGCATATCTCATTACGCTGCACTTATTTGCAAAGTTTCGCGATTGTACTTAGCTTCCTTCTTGGGTCGCTATTTTCAATGTTCCTGAGTGTATATTTATGAAAAACCTATGAGAAATAAAAACTGAAATTTCGAAACTGCTACTATAAAATGCCTTAACTCAAAAATTTTACAAGCACACATTTCACACAAAAAAGTTACATTATTATAATGACTCAGTATTATCCTGCTTTGTATATTACATCTTCTTTTTCAATTCCTTCTATTAGCTCACTCTTCCTGTATATATATATCTCTCTCTCTATATATATATATATATATATATATATATATTGTTCAAATTTTCAATCGTTAATAAAATACTTTCTATTCATCCAATCAAGTTCAAATAATTTTTTTTAAACTTGTAGTGGATGACACTTGTGTTGATGCAGTTTTTTCAAATATTAGTTCTATAGTTTAATTAAATTAATTACCGGTTTTTGACGCCAACTTACATTGGTCTCCATTGTTGTAACAATGTAACTGTTAAAACAATGACAAAAGTTGGCGCCGAAAATCGGTTTTTCAGCCAAACTATCCAAACCGGGTGTGCATTGTTACAACAATGCAGACAAATCATGCTCTTCATTCAATTCCTACTACTAGTTCACTCTCTCCCTATTTTATATATATATATATATATATATATATATATATATATAGTCTTATTTTGTTTTTCTACAAACAAGAGATAACATCCAACAAACAATCACATTTGAAAAACACATAGACAGTAGGAAAATCACACAATGAAGGACACATGAGCAACCGAGATTAAAAATTATAAAATGGATGCTGCAGTATTATAAACATTGCTGACTTAGGACAGAAAATCGTATATAAAATAATTTATATAAAAACCGTGGAGTTGAATATGCTTTTGGCCAACCAACAATGGAGAGTGATTCGTCCCCCGCACTTTATGTAAATAATATAGAGGTGAGCAAAAACACTGACCTGCATTGAAAACCGTAATGGATAGGAATACCATAAATTCTGCTGCTATTGGTAACAAGAGATGAGAGACCTCACCGTAACTGGAGGATAACATAAAAATGGAATGGCCAGCTTGATCTCCAGACCTGAATCCGACTTGAAAATGCAGAGCTGCTTTAAATCGCGTTACTAAATCTGGTCTTCGCTTCTATTCCGGTGTCCGAATTAAAAACTGGGAGTGCCGCCAGCATTCTGGACCCTAAAGCAGATTCAAAGCATGTGAATGGCTGAAATGTAGCACTTAACAAAAAGTGTAAAAAAACTAAAGGGAAATAAAAATGTAATAAGAGAGTTACAAATTACCATAACTTTAGTAACACTAGAGCTGCATATATAAACATTGCTGACTTAGAATAAAATAATAATAAGTAATTTTATCTAATATTAGATTATAGGCGGTAACTATAACTATGAAATATGTAATGTTTATAGTAATAAACTATTATCATTCTCAGAATTTTTAATCCTTACTTTAGTAACTTTTTGAATAAAATAATAATAAGCTTTATTCATATAAAATATTAATAAAATTAATTGGGTATTTCTGATCTTAGCAATATTTAGTAAAATGTTTATAGTTATTTATTATTTCTGATTTTTTTGACACCAGAAATTTATTGCGTTGTTTTTTATTAATAACAATATTTCTGAATATAGAAACATGTACATTAATCTCCCAATGAGGAACTTTTATAATATTGAAACTAAAATCTTCTCTTTCATCATAAATATTAGAAACTATTGCATTATCTTTTAATTTGATATGCATGTCAAGAAAATTTGCTTCATTGTTGTCACTATTTGTCTGTATTATTAAGATATTGTGGGTAAAAATTAATGTTAGGTATAAAATTGACTTGTTTGCCAAAAATGATTATGTCATCTGTATAACGATAAATATAATATTTAGAATTATTAATGTAACTACTTTCAAAATAATGTAAGAATAAATTGGCAAGACAGTTGCTTGCAGGGCCACCTTGTGGCAAATCTTTAATCTGCAGATAATGGTTACCCTTATGATATACATAGTTCTCTTTAAGTACAAACCTAAGTAGTGAACCAAATCTATCATAATTAACATTATTAAATAAATTATCTTTATGCAAATTTACAAGTATATTAATCAAATCATCAATATTAATAGAGTTAAAAAGATCTTCAAAATCTAAACTATAGACGGAATACATCTTTTTATCTTTCATTTGTTCAATAAGTGATTTACTATTTTTAAGAATGGCTGTGAATTTAAGATTATTTATTGTATCAAGTAATATTTCTCTCTCATGGAGAATTTTGCCTGTTTTGCAAATATATGTATTAAATCCATTTGTAACTAACTGTCCTAAATTTGAGTGGGTCTTTATGAAATTTGGGAGTGAGAAATATATGTGGACATTTAAAATTATTATTAATGTGAATTCTTAATTGTTTATGAAAAGCCAAAATTCAATTATTTATTTCTCTATCAGAAACAGATGACTTTATAAAAGCTGTATTATTATCAAAATAATTGTTGATAATTAAATTATAATAGTATTTACATACGAAGGCAAGATTTCCTGGCACTTTATCAACATGAACTATAATAAATTTATTTTGCAATTTTTTAATCTGATTTTTAATATTATTAAAAAAGATTTTATTATCTGTACCAAAGTTAAATTTATTAAGCTGCTGTGTAATATTATCTTTGAATTCTGTGAATGCCTCTATAGGCATACTATACTTAATGGCGATTTTGTATATAAATCGCTCAATATCATTATATAATTGATTTTTTATAATTTTATTATTATTCGAAATTATTAATCTAAAACCAGTACCTTTATTCATTATGTTTCTAAGATTATTGTCTTTTACAATATTGAGGCCACCAGTAACAACATGTTTGTGATGTTCATCAATGAATTCTTTAAATTCATTACATTTACATATTAAGTTATATTGCTTTATAGGCACATTATAGTTAAATATTGATCTACCTATTTTTTTATTGTATTTAAAGGCTTTTTAATAGTAATATTTTGTATTGGGAAAAATGACATGTGTTTATTAAAAATGCCAGAAAAATTAATATTATATGATTTATTCATATATAAAAGTGTACAATATTCTATTTGATAATCTTTATTTATATTAACTTTTATATTATGCTTAGGTTTCAAAAATTTGTGAATGTCCTTTATAATATGCAAAGCATGGCAATCTTTAATTTTATGTGAAATTTGTACATCTTCAGTAATACATAATTCTGTCTTACTTCTGTCTTCTGTATTTTATTACGACTAAAAATTTGCATATATATATACAAATTTTCAGTCGTAATAAAATATTTTCTATTCATCCATTCAAAGTAGGAATTCACTTAAATTTTTTTGTATTATTTGTTTTAGTGTTATTATTTCTCTTTTTAAAATGGATTTTTTTATAAAAGGCTTTTTTTTTTTTTGGCTTTTTCTCTAAAAAAGTGTGGTAGAATTTTCTAATTTGTTAATTTACATTTTTCAAATGAAGTTTTATCCAACTTTTAACTTTCCGACATGCAAAAGTGATACATTAATCGAAAGATAATATTGCAAATAATCGGGTTAAATAAAAATTAAAAAAAAAAAACGATAGTTCGGTCATTTTGGGGGTACCAAGTCTTCTTAATTATGTTAAAATATTTTATCATACAATATACGTTGGCAATGTTTTTCGTATTATCGTCTTTATCCTCATTTTATTACCCCCCAACAATTAATCAAATTATTTGAAGTCGATTTCCAATAGTACTCCTAATACTATTAACAATAATGTTATTGTGTAACTCTGTTGATACAATAAATAGTGATATCAATACGAAATCATTAAATCGTTTTATTATTGATTAAACCGTCAATAGACTAAAATGTACAGCATTATTTGTCGAAACTATAGATAGAATTTTGCACTAGTCATTAACACATCGATTCAATAGTCCTATAGTAATCAATAATATTGGCACTCATGCGTGAGCTATTTGTTCTTTAGGAACATTAATTTGAAATATATTACATATATTTATCTTCATCAACAAAAATTTCTTTGAAATTCTGCAAAAATTAACACGAGGTAAACCCTTATCGTTCCATGTAATTACCTTCAGATGAAGCGTATAATCCAAGGTTTCCCCTCTGGTTTCAATTTTATTTCTCAAAGATATAATATTATAACCTTTGTTTTAATTTCTTGAATGATTTCACTATTTCGAAGTTATTAGGTTTTTTTAATTGTCTAGCTGAGGAAGTGATTTGAACAAAATTCACTTGTTAGAAGTCACTCTTTCATAATTTTGTTTATTTGAGAGCCCGGTAGCTGAATGACCATGGTAACGAGTCTTGTCAGTAGGAGAATGTTTATTAACGCATTTTAAGTCGAGTGGTAATGTTCTTAACGTCTGGTGACTTAACGCTTAGTGGTCATGGTTACTAGATCGTGACCGGTGTTGTCGAATTGAGGTTCAAAACCTAACGCCACTGAAGATCCGCTGTGCAGGGGGGCTGATGTCCATTAAATCTTCCATCCTCCAACTGGCGTGGTGTGGAAATTAGGAGAGGAGGTTTCCAGTTCAGGTTTCATCTTTTAACCGTGGTTCAAAATTATGAAATCCGTCGCCAATATAGTCTTTGTTCCAATAGTCCTTCATTGTAAGACGTAAACTAAAATTAATCCACCGAAGATTTGCCGTGAAAAATAACTAAGGTATCAAACAGGCTTACTATACATTTATTGCAATTAATATAATTAATATCATATATCCCCAATATGCTATTTTACCTTTTAGTCGAAGAAACTATTGGTTTGAGCTTCATTCAAAAAAATTTTATATACCACAGATTTATTTTTCTAATTTACATCACTTAAGTTTAATAACTGTCAACCCCCCCCCCCTGCTGATAAGACGTGATTTCTACAGAATATTAAATTTATTATTATTCATGGTTTTACTTCAAATAAATGAATGTGTTCAGGTTATTTTTTAATGTTTTAAGTAACTATAAATCATTTAAGATTAAGATTAACCTACGATTGAGAGCATTTTTTGTCATGACTTAGTTGAGTTATGTTGAGTTGAGCTTAGTTGAGTTTGTCATTGAAAATGTTACTAAAACATTCCTATATTTTTGTACCAAAAAGATTTTTCATCATCATCACGTTTACATTATTGCTTTTATTACTATGTGGATCCTTATTTCTCAACAAAAGCCTAGAAGTTAAAAAAGCATTGAGGTAAAATTTTCCGCTGCAAAACTTTTGCTCAGATCAAATAAGTTTTCTGAGATAGGAATAATATTATAAGATTAAAGATGCAATGAACTCTATTGTAAAAACTTGACAATACAATATTTTTTGAGCATTTATAAGTTCCACTTCTACTTTAACTAGAAATTATGCAATATTCTGGAAAATCTTTGGCCTTTCACATTTCATGTTTTTTTTACTTAAGTTTTGAAGGAATAAAAAGGATACGTTTTCATTTTAAATGTAATCTCTTCTTAAGTTAAAATTTTTTTTGAATATTTTTAAGATTTTGTGTAAAAATTTCTAAAAATTAAATTTACCTTTAATTCTAACAACAAATGGCATACTGTAAACATTGAGTGAGTAATGGTAACACCAAGAAATTAAAAATAAAGTTCAGGCGATTCTTTTCAAAATGTTAACTGAACACGTTTATGAGTATTCTAAGTTAACCAGGCGATTTTATTTTCCTAGTCTCGTGTTTGATTAAAGAACTGTTTTTATTTGCCGTTACAGAAATGGAGGTGAGCTATTCATAATTAAAAAACAAAACGTGTGCCATAAAATTTTGCTATCGTTTGGGTAAAACAGTACCAGAAACAGTTAATGAAAGAAGCTTACGAAAGCAAATGTTCTGGTGAGTCTATGATTTTTAGACGGTATGCGAATTTCAAAAAAAGATGTTTGACTTGAGAAATGGCTCCTATGCCTGGCCGACCAGAAAGTGTTGTGAATGACCGAAATGTTAAATTTGTGTGGGAAAGCGACGAATGTCAAATGAGGAGAAAGTGGCATCAACTAACATTTCAAAAAAACTTTGATATTTCACATTATACGGAACAATTTATGTTCTTCATCGTTTATTCCAGATGGGTTCTTCATCACCTTACTAAAGCAGAAAATGCAAACAAAATTTACCATGTTGTGAGTGGGAGCAGAGATGCTTCAAAATGATCCGAATTTCCTAAAAACTATTATAACAGTTGGTGAAACTTGGGTGAATTATTTCGATCCCCTTATTAAGTTCGCAACAAGTGTATGGAAACACCCTGATTCTTCACCTCCAAAAAAATCTGACAAACTAAATCTGTTGGAAAGATCATGATGATTATTTTCCAAGATCATAAAGATATAATCTGTCAGCATGCTGGGCCTCTAAATACTACTGTGAATAGTGCAAAAAATGTTTCAGACAACACATATCGAGAAAGCGTTCATAAACTGGAAGGGAATGGGGCATTACATCACGATAATATTTGTCCGTTTGTTGCTGCTACTGTTCAGTAATATCTTAGTAAATACTATATTAAAATTGTGACGGGGATTTATCGTGCCTTCTACTAAAACCCTTATCACAAAGGTAGTGAGTAAGGTTTAATGCGCTATTTGTTAAGAATTGTAGTTTAGGTCATATCACTCCTGACCATTAGTCACCTAGACATGTGTTGCATTGCTTAATATAAATTGAGATAATAATAAACTAGTTTTATTATGGAAGCTTTGAGTGGTCAATCTTTTGTCCCCACAAACTTAGGTCACGTGGATGAAGAGATGATACCCACAGCCCGTGGGGTATCGCAAAATCAAGCCACAGATTTATTAATAACCAGATTTCGCACTATGCGATTTCTGGCCGTTTCCGACGTTGAAAAAGCTCCGTGGAAGAAAATTTAATACAGATTCACAGAGTTGCAATTATTTCAGCAGTGCAGGGTTCTTTGAAGCAGATTCCCAGGAAAAAGCTTTTCCACTTGTTTTGAAAAGTGGGTTGGTTGAACGATGGCACCGTTGCGTATCATCTAAAGAAAGACATTTTGAAAAAGAATCAGAATTTATTTTTGCTGTAAATATTATTTTTAAACGCCCTTTGTACATTCTTTGTAAATTGTTGTCCTCTTGCAACAAGAGGAGGGAAAAAATTTTCGAAATTCTGCTGTTATTATTTCCTTGTCCGTTTATATTTCTAAAAAATTCATTTGTAATAGTTATCAGAGTTCTAGAAGTTATATTGCATATCTATGCCATAAGCATTTGATATTTATTGAACTTACATATATATATATATATATATATATATATATATATATATATATATATATATATATATATTTATAATAAAACATCAGGATTAGTTCCCGAAGAAAGTAATCGAATTTTTCTCTGCTATATTACAGTTCTAATAACTATTCTATTAAAAATACATTTTTCAAAAATTTTAAACAAAGGCTTGATTTTACTATATATGACTGATAATTTTTTCTGATTTAATGCTTGAATAATTATTTGCTTCTTATAATTCTAATCACATTTATTTTAAAGAATTCTCATTGTGTATTCCAACTGATTTCTATCTCTCCTTTATAGGTCCTTTGAAACCAGAGAAAACTCCTCGACAGCAGGCCTTTATATATATAGTCCTGATTATTTGTACACTAATTCTACTATGCTTTTATTCTATTCCACTAACTTCCAATTCCAGCACTATAAAGCCCTTAAGCAGTATTATACCAACAGCTCAACTTTTAGAAGACGATTCTGCGTTTATAAAGGACGATATTATACTAACTGATGATAAATTCCTTAATGAATTCGCTGATGAAGAATCATCAACAGCATCATCATCTATCTCGATCAGCAGTTCTTATTCACCTACTACATTGAAAGGACTTAAATTAATTTCCATTGAACTGCCAATTGAAACTACTTCAAACAGTATTGAAAAAACTCAGACTCCATCCATGGAGCCTATATTGACTGATAATGAAGAATCTTCTACAATTTATTCAAAGCATTCTTCCGAGCCCACCGAGAAAACCACTATTTTTTCAAATGAAGTTAGGAGCTTGAATGGAAATAACGCTTCAAAAAATCAGTCCATACATAGTACAGAGAATAATATCAAATCTAATACAATTTATACAAAGCATTCTACTGAATCCACAGAGAAAACCACTATTTTTTCAAATGAAGTTAGGAGCCTGAATAGAAATAACGCTTCAACAAATCAGTCCATACATAGTGCAGAGAATAATATCAAATCTAATACAATTTATACAAAGCATTCTACTGAATCCACAGAGAAAACCTCTATTTTTTCAAATGAAGTTAGGAGTTTGAATGGAAATAATGCTTCTACAAATCAATTGATACATAGTACCCAGAATAATACCATTACATATGCTCCTACAACAGATGGGTTTTTAGTATATTCAGAACATTGCAAAATACCTAATATTGATCCATATCATCCAAGTATTTTAAAATACATCGAAGAGACCCCACCACTAGTATGTAAAGTAAGTAACTCGTTTTCTTTTAAATCATATCACTTTAAAATTATATGAACTGTAAAAACTAAATCCTTCACCAGGAATTATCTAGCTTCCAGATTTTCGTAAAGACTTTCTTGAGAGAATTATGTATATAAACGTAATAAAAAAATCAGGTAACTTGTTTGAAATAATAATCTCTTATAAGGTAATACGTTTTGAAATAATTAGTCTAATTCATATTGCCTTTAAGAATGATTTTAAAAAAAAAATTATCTTGTCATTTATAATAATACTTGGATTTCGCATTTATTTCTTAAAGAATTAAGTACTTTCTAAATACTTTAACAGAAAACTCAGAAAGAGAATAATAATAGAGTATATATACTGCATATCTAATTTAAAAATAAGGAGAATTTTAGTTTTATTTGTAAGTATTGATGTAAATCATAATTTGCACGTCTTTATGATTTTTTCTCGAGTTTATTTGAGAAGAATTTTTTAAGTTAAAATTCTTTCCTTCTCCATAAATTAAAAGATTTTTTTAAGTAAAAATTCTGCAGTAAATATTTTCTCTTTTTTTTAACAAACGTGCTCGTTTATATGAATAAATACAATTAATTTTCTATTTTTTGTTCCTTTTACAACATAATTAACCTTCGATTTTACGAAAATTAGTCTGATTTTACGATTCATTGTTAAAAATTAGGGGGTTCAGAAGTTATCTCATTAAAAAAATCTTTAATAAAAGAAAATTCTTCACTATATCTAAAAAGATTAAATTCCTACACAGAAGATTGCATTGTTGGAGGAAAAATATAAAACGAATTCGATAACTTTTTCTTATAATAAGTATAAATTAAATGATTAATTCTTTATAAAAAAAACAGTCCCTCTTTCTGGAAATCTGAAATTTAGTGAGAATTCTTTTGCATCCTTAAATATAGAGAAAACTTCCCATCACTAAAGAGATAAAATTACGAAATTATTATGTTCTCACTGATAATCTTGTAGTGATCCCTCATTTCTACGTTAGATCCGCGTTTATTTCATCTTTTTAAATTACACCGGATGGCGTTTCTCAAATAATGCACACTCCACAGTTATCTTTAGATATATACGTAGTTTTTTTACAGCTGTTCGTTAATTAAAATACTAAGGATCACGTACTATCCCATGAGAAACTCGCAATAGGCAGCATGCTTTCGGTTTTCCCTCTGTCGAGTGTAAATGAAAACACCACCACACCCTTACTATATATTCCAGCACTTTCAACGTGACCTCTACAGTTGAGCAATAACAATTGTATAAAGTAATGTTTCTCGTTAATTAAACTCAGAATAAAATAATATAATCACTGGCGTAGCTAGTTTTAGGGGGCCCTGTATCAAATTCCTCCAGAGGCCCTTTTTAGATATGAGAACCATATAAGTTGGACTGTAGTTACATATATTGGGGCCCCTGTAGCTTAGCGTCCCCGTGTCATTGATACGGTGGTAGCTACGCTCCTGAATATAATTGCACAATGCAAAAAATAAAAAAATAAATCAGAAAATATGATTTTCAAGAATTTCAATATTGCTAATTGATTTTTTCTTTTCTAGGAGGAAAAAATTTTACTTTTAAGGAATCATTAAAATAAATGCATTCTTCAGCTAGCTTAAAGAGAGCAAACGCCTATTTTTTTGGATCATCTGTTTAAATTATCATCATATTACAATAATCTATCATATCAAACGAATGAAGGATAAGGGGGGATTCTATATAATTTACTGACGCAATGTAGCATAGAATGATTACAGTTTGCTGTCCTTAACCTAAGACGAGAAGAGAAAATGAATTCCTAAAATAAAGATTTTACAAATGTTTTTATCTAAAATGGATAGAAGAAATTAATGACATACGACAACTTCAGTATATTATTGATTAAAACATGCTCTCTCTCTTCTTAGAACTTTAATCTATATTTAGTTATTAAGAGAAAGGAGGGGGGTCATTCTATTCTTATGTTTAATTTGTTTGAAAATGCAAGTTGCTTCAGATATACAAGAAATCAGTGCTGAATTAGGATAAGACTAATTTCATAACTTAATTAAGTAGTTGAAATTTTTTAAAAAGAACTTTATCCAGTAACTCATGTAATATTTTGCATTTTAAAATAAGATTATATTAACACATCTATTGGCCGGATTATATTTTTAACAAACCTTCAAATTTTATTTTCATTGAGCAAAGAAACGAAAAAGAATACATGTTGGTGTACATTTTGCGAATTTACTGAACCGTTCCGTAAACTTTATTTTATTTCGAATTTCAGTGAAGCGCTGAAGTCACTTCCTTTCTTTCTTTTTTTGCCTTGCACATTCCAATTAGAACATAATTGGCCTAGTTTCGAAATCCTAGCCTCATTAATTTAGATTACAGTGTAAAATATGGATGTTATATTTCACTGCAAATCAAAAAGGAGAATAGTTGAAACATCACGAATGATGCTTCAAGGTTATTTCAATGTATTTAAACATTCTAACACGGATCCATAAGCAACGCGTTAAAAAAAAATCTAATCGGTGATAGATACTTGCAAGAAAAGATTGCTATTAATGATACGTTTATGTATATATACATGGCTCACACACAAAAAGTTTTTATTGCGTTTTTTACAGGTACGTGTACGTAAAGCGAAAATAGGTGAAGAAAATATTAGAACTATTTATTTTGCATTAAAAGAAAAAAGTTCCTTTCATGTTTTAACATGTTTACCATTTCGATAAATTTACCGAAGTTCATGGAATAATTTTTCAGTTGATATATTAATTATTACACATTCATAATTATAATACATTCATGTACATTTGTTTTTTTTATTTATTTCACAGAAAGCGGATATAAAAAACTAAAATTCTGATGATCGAAATTTTTATGAATTATTAATCTATACGATTCTTTTTATGTTACAAAAAAACTGTTTTCAAGAGCTTTGAATAAGCTCTTTATAAGATTATTATATGCTACTTTAATTATTTAATTACTTACAACAAAATAATTTGCAATATTAGTCTGTTTGACTTTAGTCAAAGCATACTACAAGAGGATTACAAATTACTCACATCTGACAAAATTAAAAATTCATTAAAAGAAAGAATAATTGAGAGTGAATTCATATGACACTTTTTTAAAGAAATTTCTCCGTTTGAAAAATCGTTAACACTCTTTTAAAACGTATTCTTAGTTATCTCAATGAATAAAGAAAGTTACGTAACGAGTATATTACGTAACTTCCTCTAATGGCAAAAATCGACCTAAAACGGGAAAAATCGATGTGTTTACTGGACTATTTCAGGAAACGTTTGTTGTTGTTTTTAACGGGATAGCGAATCACCGTTTCTCTTCCAAAAAGAGAAACATCTCTTCAACTCAGAATGCAAAATAAAGCTTTCATGCTAGTTGTTCTGTGAAATATCATTACGTACTGTACAATATTTGTGTCTCTATGAATCGATCTTCTGGTCGTCTACTCTGGAGGACTTTCACTCTTGGCACTCAGCCGAATGCTTGCAGTCACGTAGCATATAATTTCCGGACATGTGTCCCTTCCCCTCGGGACTAGAATAGCTCATATTAAATGTTGATATTGGAAGTATAGTTTATTGAACTCATTCGTGAAGTGTGTCTCAGCTGATGGCTCAAATTATCGCTTGTTAGGCGGATTTTTTTGATGTTTTTCAATATAATTACTGCTTGAGATTTTTTTTATTATGTTCTGAAGATTAGTTAACTTTAGCCATATCATGTTGATCCTCTTATAAAGGATTTACTATCCCGTTTCAGAACGCATAATGGTGAGTGAATTGTTAAGATAGGATTCAAATTTGTTGTTTAAAATAACCAGAATCACGAACGAATAGATTCTATAGTTAACAAGGTTATTACATTATTTATAACAAAAAAAGATTGGTTGGAAAAATTTATTGTAAATGAGATGCATTTTTATAAGTGTATTATATAGTTTTATTAATTTGGAGTTAATATACGGGCTTCTGCACATACTTATGAGAGGGAATTAAATTATTCAAATTTTTTTTAAAAAAGAGCCTAGAAATAACTTTGAGGAAAGAGAAAGTAGTGTAATATAGTAATAATAATCTGTTCCATTCTCTAAATTTAATTAAAATGTTAAGAATTATCCGAGTCGAAATATTTTTTGAGTATACTAAAATTTAATTTTTTTCAGTTAAATAATTCAGAACGTATTTTCAAATCCACGTCACAATATTATTAGAATTTTTTTTATTTGATTATTTTTGGTGATTTTTTTTTAAATTTTATCTTCTTTTAAATTTTTTTTTTATTTTTTTAAAAAATTATGTATTGTATATTTTTTTTAAAAAAAATTAACAATAAATTGCATACATTCTGAAGAAGCATTTTTTTAAAAAAAAAATGAAGTTTTGTGAATTGAAATACTCACTTGAATTGAATGTGCATTATTTGAAAATCCTTTAATTTTGAAAATGAAAAATGTTATTAAATATGGAGGAACCTTTTTTTATTATTCGAATCTCACACACTAATTTTTTGAAAAAAGTGAGAAATACATCCGAGTCTGCTGATGAAACCACTATGTTCACGAAGAATTTGTTCGAATCTATTTTAAATCAAAGCAACTCCTTGTCTTCCAAGTTTTGTAGGGCATATTTCCTTTTTGACCAGCAAGCAAGCCAAAAGTTTTACTGCTATTGAACAAGCAAAGGTTAAGGTTGGCTAGAAGAAAGCTTTTAATTTCAAAGAGGAAGAAGTACTACGTAGAATAAATAAAGATTGTGATATTGTCAAGTTCACTTTCCTTTTTATTGCTTCATTTAGTTTGATTTCATTTTGTTCTGTAGAGCTTGTATCTTGCAGCGAGTTCATATTCATTTTCCGAAAGCTTACGCAAATAGGGTATGGAGTGAACTGCATCGTTTGGTTCTTACTTTTTTTAAATTTGAAAAATATCGAAAGCAATCAAGGTGCGAGATTAAATGAGTGAGAACTAATAACTGTATGCGTAAGAGCTATTTCATTTTATATATTTCTTGAAGACATTGCACTAAGTTGAGATACACCGATTTTGAAATAATATATAATCATTAGTGCACAAGTCAGTTTGTTTTTCACTCTTTTGTTTAGTTCATTATTTTCTTTCATAATGAGTACTTATTATGCTTTTCGAACTGATAGTTTTTATTATAATTCATTTAAATAAAAAAACACTGGTTGCCAGGAGATTTCTTCGAGTTTGGAATCGAATAATGAATGTTTAGTGAGATTAACCGAGAAATAGCCGGACCGTTAAAACATTTTTAGAAAATTTTTATGACATGAAATTAAAATCTCAAATATAAAAAAAAAATAATTTCTGTAATGTTGTGTTATCTTACCATGTGCATTAAAATGTGGAAAGAAATTTTACATTTTTATACAAATAAATCTGTCTTTGGGTTAGAAAATTTTGTGACCATTTTGAAATGGCTACATCCATGGCTCATATTGAAGCATTTTGTTGCTTTTGGGCCACAACATACAACCATCATTTATGTGCCTATAAATTTCTGTTATGATATTTGAAAAAATGAACGAATCCTTTGATGGTAGAAAGATATTCTCAATTAGGGAGAACGTTTTTTTATTCTTGTCTTAGTTAACAGTTACAAAAAATAGTTTAGAAAACTTTCATCAAATGTAATTCAAGAAATTGAGTTTCCCTTCATTTCCTTTTATCTCTTCAAGTATTTTTTATTGTCTATTAAATAAAAGAAGCGAATTTATATGTGATACTTCAGTACGTTACACAGAATAATTTGCTACTACTATCTTTATTATAGCGTATAAGAAACAGGTTACTTTCAGTCTAGACAGGAAAAAAATAGATATCACATTCAGATGTATTGAAAACACAACATTATTCTACACTATTAGTTTATTTGTACTAGAAGGAAGATAAGATAATTTTTTTTTTCCTTTTGATTCTCTTGACTTCCAACTTTTGACATCACGGAAGTTTTAACCGGAACGGGGGTTCAACGCTCTGTCACGCGAGAAGCGAACTGAGAAAACTATTACAAGAAATTCCAATAACGCTGTTTATATTTGGAAATGAGATAAGAGGTATTTTATCACAAAATTATTCTTGAAATTTAAAAGATGTTTAAAAGGATACAAATACTAAATCATGAGTTTGAAATATGTATCTTATACTAGATTTAGAAGCTGAATAAAAATAAACTTTCAAACTTTCACGTGATACAGAAAAAGAAAAAAGAAACCCTCAAATTTTAACTTTGATGAATATTTTAGTTGATTTTTCTTTAAAATTAACTTTATACGAGACAAAATAATGATATGAAAGTAGTTTTTCAATTCCTAATATTAGCTCACACTCTCTATATATTTATTTATCTTGGTGGAATTTTCAATTGTTAATAAAATACATTTTAAAGCGCTCAACTGAGCTGAAATTTTATATACATGATTATTTTGGATGACAATACAATAATTTAATTATATTTAATAAAAATTAATTGATTAAAACTTTTTTTTAAATAATCACAAATACAGCCACGTTGGCGACAATTTTAAAGACTTGTGTCAAAACTTGAAAAGGTTTTTTTCTCACGTTTTAAAGCATTCAGTTGAACTCAAAATTTATATACATTATTGTTTTGGATGACAATACGCGCGCGCGCGCGCGATACTTTAATCATAATTAGTAAAAATTAATTACACTTAATGCTGTGATTCTGTCATGTATATACATATTTATATTAATTGTAATTATTTAATAAAAAGTAGCTAAAATAAAATTTTTCTTTGTTGATCTAAGCAAGAACATTTTTTTTATGTTGCTTGAACTCATGTTATGGCTTGTTGCTTGATATTATGGATTCAATATAATATTGGCTTGATGTGATTCTAAGCTCTAATCCTTTCAAACCATTTTAAAACAATACTTATGATATTTCTGATTTTACATATAACATTTCTTAATCACTAACTATGCTTAGAATCTAAGCATTAATACATTTGTATTCAGGGAGGAATTCTTGAGGCCCTGGGCTTCTACGCAAAGCTGGACCCATCTATGACCTTTAAAAGTAGATTGTACATATAGCATACGTTTTCAAATACTTAAACAAACGGTAACCTGAAACAAATAAATGCGTATGGCTAACAATCGCACAAACCATCTTGACCGATCCCCGCCTTTCGACTAAATGAATAATGATGGTGTGTGATGCCTAAGCCTATAATACATGGACGACAGTAATCACATAAAATGAAGTCTTGGCACTGTTGCCAGTTGACATAATAGTTTCAAATACCCAGTTTTCTAGAGAATCTGTCCGAGAGTAACATTTGACCGTGAAAATTATTCGTATCATGGTTTTATTGAGCTTGAGTTGAGAACAAGACGAGGCCCTCATTGAGGCAGAGACCCTGGTTCATGCCTGAAGACGTCCTTTTTTGTACTAGTAATTTTATTTATTAGAAAAAATACTGAGTAAAATATTGTTAAATGCAATTTTAACAGTATTTCGCGAAACATCTAGTACATGTCATTAATTTCTCACGGAAAAGGAGGTAATTATGAACATTCTAAAAAAAATTACTTCTTGCTAAAGTTTATACACCTATTTGTAAAAGATCGAAGTATTTTCGTGCAACATTTGAATTGTTGTGAATTTATATAAAATACCTAGACTCTCTCTCTCTCTCTTATCAAGTGATATTTTTGTTTTATATATTTAAAATTCTAAGAGGCGAACTGATTTTGAAAATTAGGAATTTTTCAACTGAACTGAATTTGTCACAACTGCAACTTTACACTTTTTAAAATATTACTAAATTTCAGTAGTTAGTGATGCCAGATTTTAAAATCTAATACAATATAGGTTTATCTAAATAAATTGTGGTTGAGAACATTTAATAAATGCATTTATTCGAAAAAGCTTTAGAAAAAAGATAATATTCCTTAAGACTTCAGTAGATTTTCTCATAAATAAATGTTGTACTGCCTTTAATAATTGAAATCAACAACTTTTGATAAATATGAATTTCAAAACCTGCATCAGTATCTTTTCGAACCAATTTTCACTCTCTCAACTGTTTACATTTAATTGCAGTGATCTTGCTAACAAATGGATATATATGAATGTAAAGCATGCATGATCCTTTTGATTATGAATATTTTTTTTACTCCTGAAAGATTAATCTACAGAGAAATCGTTATTACTCAGAGAATTTATTAGAAAGTACGAGTAAGGCATAAACATACATTTGTTCCTCTTTTTTTCTTTTTTGCTGTTCTCGTTTTGATTTACGTCACAAAAATCATTCAACGTGTAAGTGAATGCCTGCGTAATGAATGGCGAAAGGAAATTAAACTTCCCTTTACTACGGGGGATCGTAATTAATTCTAATGTGTAATTACAGGAAAAAGACATCGTAATTTGGGAGGCTCTAATAATACAACTTTTGATATTTGTTTCTGTGTGCTTCTGTGATGTATTCAGTTCTGTGGTTCCCAAAGTATTTAAGAATCTAAATAGGTGACAGGAATAAAAGAAGACGATCCTTGAGAGAATTCAAACTGTAGAATTTTTTCTTTCTTTTCTATTCAGTAGAGAATATATTTCCCTCAGTGAATGACGTAAATGTATTTTTCTTCTTGGAGTGTAACGTCGATTTTTTGGCACCATCTTCGCCTTCACAGATAAATTTGATGTTGCTACTCCTCTACCTTGTGTGAACTTTTTACATTTATTTGTTATGGTTTATTTTCTAATCAGAAACCTTGCTTCAAGAAAAATTTGGATTTAGTTGGAAAAAAATTGTTAATGTTTGTTAGAATCATTTTGAATTAGAAAAAAAAACCGTATTACCTGGCTCACTTTCCTCGCTTAAAACCTTCTGATGGAATTAAACCAACTCTTAGACAGTGCCAACATTTTAAAACTCGTTTAAATTCTAGAAAAATGAATTGGAATCAAATTTTTAAAAAAATAAATTTCCGTTAAAATAATTTGCTTCTCATCAAATTATTCAAAGTAAAATTCTTATTTAGGAATAAATATTGAAATAAATCATATATAGACTGTCAATACTTTTTTTAAAAGAATTCCACCCTCTCTTAAAATATTTTTTTCACCTCTCTCTTCACCATCTTAAAAATAAAATAATAATAATGCATCATATTTCTTTTCGTTGTTTCGATTAAATTAGGTAAAAGACATAGAAGTTACCATACAAAGAGATATTTGGCTGTACTTCATTCAATTTTTTTTTACTGAAAATATATTCAATAATGTAAAAAGAGTGGCTTGATATGAAATAATTGATTGACATGAAGGTAAGTTAGTGATTAATTTTACCAAAATCTGAGGCATTCAGGTAAATTTGCATTGAATTCTTCCGTTTATGTATGAGAATCGTATACTTCTAAAATTGTCGAAGTCTGTAGTAATTTGAGCAAAGTAAATGGTGGATATTTTGAACGAATGTGTTTTTAGGACAGATATATATTTGAGATTTTTTTACAAGTGGTAAAACACATGATAAATGTTATTCAAAAAAGATCTTAGAAACTATGTTCTCTTTTCCTCTTATATTTAAAATAAATGTGTATAAGGACACTGATATCATGCTGTTACATTTTGTGCAAAATTGTGCTCATATTCAAGATTTTTGGATTCATGTACTTCATACTTTTCTGTGTGATTTTTAAAATGGCTTAAAGCTTGTATCAAATTTGTAAAAATGAATTACCGTAAAATCCGGCGTATAACGCGCACTCATACTTTCAAGTTGCCATTTTTAATTTTTCGGTATATTCGCTGTATAACGCGTTTCCCCTTTCTTACGAAGAATCCTGAAATGTACGTGCATACTTCCGAAATAGTAAAGATAGCAGAGAAGAGATGTCAAGACGTAAACATTAATTTTTCTTGTTCTTTTATATATGTTTACTACAATGTATTAATCAAATATACCGACGTTTCTATGAATATTGATTTTTTTGCGGCCCTCCTAAAGTTAAACCTTGTTTGTTTGGCCCAAGTTAACCTTTAAGAATTTGACACCCATGGTCTTAACCGTTGAAAGATCGACCAGCGATTAGTGATTACTTCGACTTTTGAGTAGGACGAGCGAGTGCTTGCGAATAATCTTTAGCATTCTTGTATTTTAGACACTCATAGTTGTGTCTGAAAGCCGTAGGGTGTGAAGGCCTTCTGAGATTTATTCTGCGAATATTACTGCTGTATCCTGTATTTCAAGGATTGTTTATCGACTATAAATTTTCATTGCTCTTGAAGAACTGGCTTGCTCTTTGAGACTGATAGAATAAAATCCTTGTTCCCCGATTTATCTAACAATATTTCTCTCATAAATTGTTTAAATACGTACTTGGCGTAAATCAGACTGTGGACCCTCTGAATCCTGCCCGCCCCGCGATGCGGGGTTGTACGTTACGCCACTGCCTTTATGCTTGGCATATTTCTTCTGAATCTCTAAATTAAAATACTCTGTTTTGTCCTCTGTATAAAAAAAGTATATGTATATATATTTGTAGGATATCTAAACTATATATATATATATATATATATATATATATATATATATATATATATATATATATATATATATATATATATATCATTTATCATCATCATTATTGGAAAAACGTGCATGTATGTATAATACGTACATGTACACATATGTATGAAAAAACACATGTATGTATGATACATACATTGTGTAAATTCAAATACAAAAATCATAAAAGCGCATTAAATAGAGAGGCATAAAATGTTTTCTGTCTGCGTTATTTTCTATTTATAATTGAGACAGTTAAGGATGAGGAAAGACAGCTCAAGGTCTTCAAATAATATAAATCTCTTCCATTGCATTGTTCACACATGTCGACGTTTGAGAAGCAATGAGGAAATTCTCAAAGATAAACATTCAAACTCAAAAGATTTAATTTATAAAATTTATCTAAATTATAAACATTAACTTTTAGATATTTCAGCTCACACGCAGTTTTCAACCAAATTGAAGAAATAATATAAAAATTGGCATTTAGATGTTGAATGGAATATCGTTCTTCGTTTAAAAATTAAGTTGCTTAAATGCTGATGACGAACTTCGTTAATTCTTTGTTTGAAATTTTAAAAAAATGTTACAAATATTTACAAACAAAGAAGCTTACAGTGAAACAGCTTAGTGTGAAATTATATGAATTAAAACTAAGTATAGTTTCTAAAATGATTACGATTACTAAAATCACTTTCTTTGTAATATATAGAATGTCCAGTCGCCGTGTAAAATTCTTATTTAAACAGTGAATTCAAAAATAAAACTTCTTTTATTACGTATAAATTTTTCACGCGAGTCTTTTCAGCATGTGTTAAAATTGACAATTAGCTATATGTTTTTATGCCAAATGGCTATGGCAAGCAGTTGCCTAAATTTTAATGCATAGGAAAATGTATTTTGTGACTAAATTTGCAAAATCATCAATTATAATTGCAACTTTGTTTCATCCTTTTGTTCTCAATCGTGCAAGCGTTTAAACAATCTAACGATTACTTCGTTTTAAATATTTTTTAAAAAAATTCCCTTCGCCTTTCACACACAAACACACAATTTTGTTTTCTTTCAAGTTCTCAGTAATCATTCATTTTTTACATTTTTTATTTCTTTATTGTGCAAAATAGTTGTTTTGACAATATTTTTTTAAAAAAGAATAAACCTGTAAAATATTTTTAAAGCACATTTTGATTCTTAATTATTATTTGTAATGGATTATTAGAACTGTTTGTAAGCTTTGAATGGCTCTTTTTTTCAAAATTGAAATACAAGACAAAGGTTTGAATTTAGAAATATTCGTACAGCTCTATTCCAATTTTTCATTCCAGTTATTCACATCTTAATAAATAATCATAGTTATTCTAATATAGTACACTAGCTATTTGCATTGCGAATAATTATATTTTCTTTTTTCTTGTTTCTTACTCGAGATATTTTCGTTTTACAAATAATATGGACGGTAAAAATAGTAGTATTTAATGTTTAAATAATTCACTGACTTAAAAATAACCCAAATAGGTTTAATACATGGGCCAAAAGTTAAGGAACATGCAGTTTCTCGAGCTAATTTTGAAACAATGAAATAAGTAAAAGTTCACAAGTAAATTAAATAAAAAAAATCGTCATAAATTTACCTCATGTGTATGAACATTTAGTCATCTTCATTAATGATGTATGTATTAAATAAAAGCTATTTTTTTAAAAATAAGTTTGATTTTTTGGTAAAAATTATAAGTTGAGTAATTTTAAAATTTTAACAAATTTATAGAATTTAATAAGGGTCATGTCCTTCCTTAGGCCCAGTGGTCGAGTGGTAGCACATTGCGCTTCCACACCTCAGGTCCGGTGTTATATCCTAGGGCTGGGCAAGATCGACTCAGCCTTTCATCCCTTCAGTGGGTCGATAAATGAGTATCAAACTTGCTTGTGGACTAAACACCAGGGATTTCACTTCACACTGACTACTTGATCGGGATATCTGCTCGTGCACCTCAGCGCCCAATGGTCATGTAAACTCATGGGCTGTTGCACCACTGAGTTTAGTTTAGAGTATATCATTCCTTAGCCAAAATACATGATTGACATTAGTTTTCCATTTGTAAAATTAAGTTGTCGGACACATGAACCAGCACACAGAAGAGCTAGTCCGCAAAACCCTCTTGTTACACTTTAATTGGACTCTTGGAGAGAGGATTTAGTCCTGCAACTGTTCTACCGCGAGGGCCCCAAAGATGCTCCATCGGATTCAAGTCTGGCGAAGGAGGTGGATGGTTCTTTATTCGGCTAATGCACTGATCAAGAAGGTATTTGTCTACAATAATTGTTCGATGCAACCTAGCATCATCGTCCATTGGAACAAAATTATTACAAAAAGCTTATTCGTCTTAATTTATCTTTGATCATTTACAATGCCTCTACTGAACACATTCAACTCCATAGTGTTTTCAAAAGAGATTCAAGACCACGCCATCATTCCATCTGTCTTTTAACAATGTTGAATTCATGGCGATTAACTCCTTACTTTTTCCAGATCATAACGGGATTATAATAACTTTTTAAAGGGAATCTAAACACATCTGAAATAAGCACAGATTGTCCAATCAGTTTGATTTCTAACTCAAATTGGTCTCGGGCCTTTATTCTGCACTCATCTTAATGAAGCCCATCTAGTCGATCTCTTTGCATGGAAGCTTTCATTTTGAAGGCGCCATCAAATTGTGATAAGCTAAATGTTTCTTTCCGCTAGCCTCCAAATAGGCAACAATGAGTTAAAGTACAGTAATGATTCTGTTTCTTCGCACAGATAGGTCTAGAAAACGATTCTTAAATGTTGTTGTACATCTGAGCGACCTGAAATGGGCCTTAAAACTGGCTGCAAAGGCATTGAATCATACTGAGACAGAGATTAAGCAGTCTTGCATAATCAATCTGGCATAAGTCAATTTCCGTCTATCTGATGTTCCTTCATCTTTAAGAATCAGGTAAACGTGTCCTGCTTGACATACCAACCTTATTTTCAAGTCAAAAGTTTGCTATTGAAAAAGCAGGTTTTGATTCCCTTTGAAATTTCTAAAGATTCCTTTTTGGAAATTCATGTTTTCTTGTCGAATTATTTTTTCTGCTATACATAAAGTGGTAGATGTATACTTTTTGGTTTTCAGTATTATGACATGTTATCTTTCATAAAGATTCATTTTAAGAAATTTTTCAAAGATTTTACAGAAGCACGACCTGTGAAATACACGATATACCTTAACTTTTGGGAGTCTGTGTAATGATGATTTGAAAAGAAATTTAAAATAAGTTAGAAAATAATACTGAAACTTAATACGAATACATATGTAATTTCCCATCTGCTTCGAAACAGTAAAAGAGAAAATGAAAAAAATGTGTTGATGGAGTGGGTATTGTGGAAATGTTGTCAAATCTTCACAGGAAAATGCTAAAATACTAATTAAAATCACCCCATGTTATTGTTGAAAAAAATGTCTTAAAAATTTAATTCAGTCAAAAAAATTTTGAAGCATATATTTTATTTATTATTATTAGTCTTTAATTTGAAACTTCTTTGAAGATTTAAAAAGGTTATCCCCTTAGGTCAGGGGTGGCGAACCTTTTTGGGTCAACGTGCCATTTTTTCTAAAAAAACGTTTATTGAGTTATAGGCGTGCCATCAAATAATTTTGACTTGTTATTATTGAAGAACTAATAAAACCAAATACGAACAAATCAAAATTCTTTATTTAATACAAAAAAATACAGTTTGCACTGTATAGTAGTAAATGCTTTAGTTATACTAGTAATTTAAATTAAAATAACATTAGTGTGATTTCTGCTGTTGTAGATTAGATGACAAATTTATATCAGGATTATAAGATGTTACTTTTAGTAGAATGCATGCTGAATTAGAGTCGTCTGTTAAACGGTTTCTAAGCGAGTATTTAATGTTATTTATCTCTGAAAATAATGACTGCAGGTATAGGTAGATGAAAATATGGTTAAAATAGCATGCCAACTTCTTCAAACAGTCAAATGCGTCTGGAATCAAATTCCATGTTTCCAAAATTTCGTTACTGGTATTTTTACTTATATTGCTTGGCAATCTTTCTGCTTCAATCAATTCTAACTTTTTTTCCTTGTTTCAATAAACTTTTGAATCCATATTGAACTAGACTGTCAACAGTTGCATTTCAAGTTCTTCAATTTTAACCAATCGAATTGCTCAAGTTCAGTTAATCAAACGAAATCACAGCAGGGTACATAATAAATTTGAATGTTTCCGATAATTCCTTGAACTGAAAAATCTCGCTGAAAATTCTTTGATTAAAGAATCCATTATGGAAATAAAGTCATCAATAACTTTTTTCTTCTTTTCGTTTCTCTTGGGCATCTAAATCTTTGATATATTTTTTCAAGTTTGGGAAGTACTTGTAGTTTTTTGTAATAATATCGTTTCTGAAAACATATAGTTTAGCTTCAAAAGCGCGAATGAGATCCATCATGACGATAACTGTTTTAATCGGGCCTTGAAGCTTTATGTTCAATTTTGATGTAATGTGTTGGCAATGTCTGTAAAAAACATCAATTTTAAAAGCCATATAATATCCATCAACTGTGGGTATTGTTCAATTTTGCTCTCATTTTGTAGAAACAGTCTGATTTCTTCCAAAATCAACAAATCTTTGAAGTACGTTCCGCGGCTCAACCAGCGAACATTGTTATTAAGCCATTATACACCGAATTGACTTCATCCAACAAAGCATCAAACTTTCGTTTATTTAAAGCCTGCGACGATACACTATTTTTGTGACAAAGTTATTACATTATCAAGAGATGTTAAACTATTTTGCATACAAGGCTTGTTGGTGAACAATATAGCATTCAAGAATCGAATGTCTTACGTCTGTTTTAAATAAAGAAATGAAATCATTTTTTTTTGCCTACCATATTTGGAGCACCATCAGTGGCTACTGAAACAATTTTTTTTTTTCAAATCAATTTCTATCTCAGCAAACAATTTCATCTACAAATATCTGTGCCCCACTGAGTTGTTAACAACGATGTTATGAATTAATTCTTCCAAATGATGTTTCCTACAGCAAAGACAGCTAAACGTGCCGATTTAGTAATGTCAATACTTTCGTCAAGACATAGCGATATAAAAGAAGCGGAGTTAATGTCATTTTTTTGATGATCAGTAACATTTTCTTTTCAATTCTATCTTTCATTGTGTTTCAATAGAGTAACAAAATGAATTATCTTATCTTTATTATCAAAATTTTGGGGCGCACATGCCAAAAAACTCTCCCTGAAACTGCCGAGAGCAATGGCATTTGCAGGCGATAACTTGACACGTGTGTGAAAACATTATTTTAAACATAACGTCGACTGTTTATTTCTGTCTTTTATTGCACTTGCAATTAATTCAGCTTTTTTCACAATAGGATTTGTGATTTGTTTCAAAATGCCGTTTTACAGACGATGTTCTGCATACTACTGTTCCAGAACATAAAAAAACACACCGCTTTGTCGCCTTTATTGATCATGCCATATTTCTCAGCCCACCAAGTTTGAAATTCTCTGCTACACTTACTATCTTGCACTTTTTTGTTGTTGTTGTTGAACTAGCCATGTTAAATAGCAGTTAAAAATCGTAAATTTAACACAAAACTTTAAATGTACAGTTGTGTCGATGAAATTGACTAGTATGTTCGCTTGATTCCCCAAAAAGCCCCTTTTTACTGACTGCGCGCGACTGCGGGCTCATGGGCAGATTTATTTGTTTTTAGGAAATTCAGTGCTTGTACAAGATTTCTGTAGTGTCTGTTCTTTCGCTTTTGTCTCAGGTCATTAAAATTTTTAAAAATAAAGCAGTGAGAGTTATTTTACCGATTAGACTTACAAGACAAGAATTAGATCACATTAATAAATTAGATGTATACAAGCTGAACTATTAATGTAAACGTTAAAATATGTTTTTTAAACAACTTGAATATATTTGAAATAGTTACATACACACACTATGCGTAGATAAACTTTGCATCATTAGCAATTTATAATATACGAAGTATTTACGCAAGACATAACAAAGGAGTCTGCTCCCCGACTTGTCGGCGTCGCGACGAATCACTCGCGTTTGTTTATAATACTTCATAGTAAACTTAATTATTTTAAGCTAAAATGCAAATCGTTTTTGATCGATGGCGTGCCCAAAATATTCTGTGGCGTGCCATCATTGGCACGCGTGCCATTGGTTCGCCATCCCTGCCTTAGGTGGTTTGCCCGTACAACGTACAAGTTACCGAAAGTTGGATGCAACTGGTTTGCCCGTACGTTGCACGGGCACTGATATTTTCTTTCTTTCTTTGTGATTTGCGCTTGTTTTTAATTCTTATAAAGTATTATTAATGCTAGTATTTTGAAAAGGTGGTACAGTTTGTCTGTGGCAGTGTTTCTCAACCTTTTTATCACCGCAGACCTGTCAACGTTTGGTAATTTTACCACAGCTCTCTGGGGAGGGGGCATTGATTTGTTTATATTTGAGATTGTTTTGATTTAATAATTTTAATTGAATTGTATTTAAAAAAATGCCTTCTCAGAATAAAATACATTTACATCAAAAAGTGAATATAAAATGATTGAACATGGAATATAAAGTGACTTCCGTGGAAAGTCACACAAACCCAAAAGAGAAACACCACAATAAATAAAATGGATATAATTTAATGTTCCCTAGGCGGCCCGGTACCATTTAATCCATGAACCGGTCCTCGGCCCGGAGTTGGGGACCACTGGTTTATGGTACAGAAATGCTTTTTGTTCAGTATTTTTTTTGTGTGGTGAAGGTGGGAATTAGTATGGTGTTTTGTTTTTAATAACAACAAAAATGCATTTTTTAAAAACATTTTGGGTAAAAAAAATTGATTACTTAAGGTATCCGACTACGTTCAAAAACGTTATTTTAAAAAATAGCATAAATGAATAATTTTCATGATATTTAGTGTCACTTAGATTAGAATGCTTGAATAAAATTGTTTTAAGGACATTATGACAAAAAAATATTTAAATACTATTTTTTGGCAAAAAATTAACTTAGAATAGCCTTCTATCAAAACGTTCTCCTTTTATAAAAAATGCTTCTGTAATAATAATATTTTGCGTATATAAAGTAAAGATTTCTCCAGAAAGTCTGAACTAGGAGTTTTGAAAAATTCACATTATTTTCAGAGTTACCACCAATTGAAATAATTATCGCCGTTTTTTTCTTAAAATTTCTCCCCTCTGTTGTAGTAAAGTGTGGATAAATCCACTTCTAAGTTATGTATTTCAAAAATTCTGGTTCAGCCTCTTTACAGAGATATGAGCTATATACAGGCAAAATATTATTATAATAGAAGCATTTTTTTATAAAAGGAGAATGTGTGTGTTTTTAAAATTGGTCATTCTATGTTCATTTTTTGTCAAAATTTGTACTTAAATAATTTTTTATTGTAATAATATTCTTAAAACAATTTTATATATGTTTTATAAGTAATTTAAATTTTATATAAGTGTCACTAAATATCATAAATATTATCCATTTATACGCTTTTGCAAAATCAAGGTTCCGAACGTAGTCAGATACCTTAATGGGGTTAATACTTCATATAATGATGCCTTTCAAAATCTTTTTCAATTAAATTTATGAAAATACTGTAGTAAAAAATAATAAAATAATTTTTATTATATATTCATATAAAATCCATCATAAAAATTTATTATACAACATGAATGTTAAAGTTCATAAAATATATGTGTTTTCCGTACTTAATTTCAATTTAGAAAAAAACTCATTTTAATTGTTATTGACAATCTCCGTAAGATCATTACTTAGTAAAAATACTAAGGAATATAACAACTGCAGTTCTTCAGACTATTTAACGAATGAAAGGTGGATGCCACAAGAATATTATCCTGGTTCCCAATCTAATTTATATCGCCACTCTAACAATGCTGGTTTAAATTTATTTCAAAATATTCAAACGCATCTATAGTTGTTTTTACTGAACGATTATACTACTGGGCAGGAACTGATTTAAATTTGCGCTTCGTTTGTGACGTCACTCAAGCGCAATTCCTTTTCGAAACAAATACACATCATTTAATTTTAATATTAATAAATACATATTCTCTGATAACACAGCGAGAGAATGTATCCCATTTCGTGCATTTATTCTAAAAAAGGAAACTTTTGATAAATATTTTTCACATATAAATAAGAAGATAAATATTTATATATTTAATACGTATAAGTCCAGTGTTAGTAAAAATAAATTTAATGTTGGAAACGAATATTTTTATCTAACTTTTATCAAGCTTCTTTGGTCAACTGCTGTTTTTACTTTTCATTGGATTAATATCACTCATGAAAATCAAGTTGACCATTGTGAAGTAAAAATGCACAAGTAAATTTAAAAGCAGAGGTGAATAAAATTTTATTTTAATTAAGGAACAGAATTAAGAGGTTTGTGAACTTAATCTTAAAAACTAAATTAAAAACATAAGAGGATACTCCAATGAAATACAAAAAATTTTATATCTTTTTGACAAAAAAAATATCAAATAGTAAAGACGTGCTAGGGAATTAGCTGTTCGGTGTTTTTCTGTTGCTAATACATATGATTGATATTTTATTGCTTAATTAACACATATTTAATATTTATAAATGCTTAATGTGCTTAGTAAGTTATGATAATAGTATATATTTAGGACTTGTTGATTTAATCATTTTAGACTAAGAGTAAGCCGTTAATGACGAACAATGTAATTCCTGATTTAAGTGACTAGGATGAACAGAAATGAACGGAAACGAGAAGAATATTTCTTCTTTTCCTAACTTTTATTCTGTGCAATGATTCCGAGATCCAGTACATATTTCTTAAGTAACTTAACTCAGTGGCGCAACAATCCATGAGGGCCAAGGCCTACTGTGTCCAACTCAGTATATACGACCTTGTGTCTTGAGGTGCATGAGCAGATGTTCCGGTCAGGTTGTCAGTCTGACGCCCCCCTGTAAAGTTCCCAAGCAAGCTTTGTACTCCTTTATCTACCCACTGCAGTAGGGATGAAAGGCTGAGTCAACCTTGCCAAGCCCGGGGTTTGAGCCTCGGACCTGTGGTGTGGAAGCGCGATGCCCTAACCACTCAGCCACTGGCGTGTATTTTTTAAATACTTGGTCCAATTCTCCCCCCAAAAAGTCATAATTGATGTATCAAAATTCTAATTACGTGATCTTTTTTATAAACTAAATCTCAATTTTGCTCCAATCTAAGCTGTAGCAGCACTGACAAGCAGTGGCATAACGAAGAATATTGCCCCCTCCCTGCAAAGTCATGTTTTGCCTTCAAAATTTTATAAATTGGTTAAATACGTACTTGACGTCAGTCAGGCTTTGCCCCCACGATGCGGGAGTGTACGTAACGCAACTGATGACAAGCATATTGATATTAAAGGATTTTCCAAAACGTTTAAATATAGCTTCTAAAAATATGCATTAATATGTAAATTAATACCCAATATTACGTATTTGATTGTGAAATATCATTGACAAATATAAACTGATCTATTTAATCATAATACGAAATACATCACTGAAAAATAAATATGTAATAACTAGAGTAGATGTTGTTAAATGTTTTAACGGATTACTAAATTATTTTACGAAAGAAAATCATAAGATGTAAAGGAGCATACAAACTGACAACAGAGGAATGATGAATAATCGTTTACAAATACGACCGCACTTCTAATATTAACAATAAAAGACCATCTTACAATAATTGTGAATCCGGTTCTTCGAAATTTCAAGAATAGGATCCGTGTTACAAAAGGCATCCTCGAAACATTTAACCTTCTTGCATAATTTCAAAGTGAAGGTCGTATTTGTATTTTCCTTTTATCCTTTCATTTTGTGACATACATTAGGCCTCCACTGCTTTCCCATACCTTTGAAAAAATCTGACAGTGTGCAAATGTTTACCATTGAACAAATAAACCCATTGTCAAGGTCTTGAGAATTTAGTCATGCTGGATAAACCTCTTAGATACGCTTGCGCGGTGAAGTAATACTTCAAATGTTCATTTTTGGCTATATTCCAGACTCAGCAAACTGGATCATATTCATTCATGCATGAGAAATGCATTGACTACTTTTATGACTTCAGAAAATCAAATATACTTTGATGTTTACAAAAAAAAAAACGTATTTATTAGTTTTGTATTTGGACATAGAACTTTCAAAAATATTTCATTTGATACCGTACATAGTTGTTGACAGGTAATTGACAGATGTTGTTAAAGACATGAAGGTCTAGTCAAAAAATTTTTTTACTAAGAATAAACAAATATCAAGCTTTCTAATTGCCAAATCAAGTAATTGTTTTCAAAAATGGAGCGAAAGAAAGTTATATATTTTTAAATTATGTAGCTATTTATAAAATAAAAAAATAATTGTTTATTGAGGAGAGAAGCTCTAAACCAGGGGTGTCCAATCCAAATGACCTTGCGGGCTACTTCGGAAAAACATTATAATCTCGCGGGCCGTACATAAAAATATGTACATTTATATCAGATTTGAAAACAAAAAAAAAAACATTTATTGGAGTGAAGATTTATAACATAATGAATTGTTATTATTGTTTTCATTATTTTTCATGTATACAGACATAGATAATATAATAATGTTTATATAATATAATAATAAAATGATCAAATAATGTTTAAAATGTTACAGTTGCCATTTTCTTGAAATTTATGGAGTTCCTTTTCAATTGATCTTTCGTTACTCATTGTTGAGATTTGATTGTGTTGTCATCCTCAAACGATTAAGTATACATTGTCTTTTATCTTAACCGTCCTGAATAATTTTTTAAACTTTAAAAAACGTGTCTGACTGCCTCTTGCTTTTTGCGCACTCCAAACAGAAAGGGAGGAGAAGAAATGAAAGTCGTATACACAGAGAATCATGTACCATCCATAGTAAAGGATATACATAATGCAATTTGGAATTTATTAAAAAAGTAATTTATTATAGCAAAATCAAACGTAACTGTTTTATGAAATATAAATCTATTTTAATCTAAAGGACGTTCCTATTATCAAAAAGGATTTATTTTAAAACAAGAACTGTTAACAGGCAAATACATTGTGTGTATATATCTTTATAAATTTCCCCTTAAATAAATTTCAAAATGAAAAAACTTTAAAAACCTGATATTTAAAAAAATTTTAAAAAGAGTCGGTGGGCCGCAACTTACGTACTGATGGGCCACATGCGGCTTGCGGGCCGCGTGTTGGTTACCCCTGCTCTAAACAAATCGGGATAAAATATTTTTGTACGGTAAAAGACATCAAATTAAACACGAACTGTGCTTAATATCTTCTCTATAGGATTGACAAACAATGAATTATATTACTTCTTTACATTAATACTGATTTGTTTTTTTCTGCTATGGTTTTTTTTTATTTACATTTTTCACAGATTACGTTTACGCAGAATGTCATTCTAAGATTAAATTTAAGAAGTTATTTAGAAAGAGCAATCTATCAAACAAATTTTTAGAATAATAATTAAAAATATCAAGTTCAGGTGTTTTTTCTTAACTGGAAATATTAATTCAAGGGTCATTTTTTGCTGAATTTCTTACCATGCAACCGATTTATTCAGGTGCGTCTTTTTGAATAACTTTTATTCAAGCTCAAAGGTTTATAACAATGGAGAATGTAATGGGAGTCTATGGAGTCTCTTCTTAAATTACAAAATATATATATTTTAATTAAAATGGTTTTAAATTAGAGCATTGGGAAAAATATAAATAAATAAAAATTTTGACTTTTTTTTTATTAAATTTAGGTATTAAATAAAACTAATCAAATAGATTATTAATAATTAATAAAATAGTATATGCAATAAACAAATTTTTTAGCAGTATAGATGAAGATCACTTGAGAAATATTCCCCCCCCCCTAAATACGCAGGGGAAAAAAAACTATGCAGTTTGATGCCAAAACTATAAGTAAAATAATGATCTTATAATGAAAAAGTTTAGTAAAAATTAGCGATTTAATACTTTACACATTATTCATTTATTATTTAAGGCTTCAAAGGAATAGTTGAATATTTAATCCTTTTCAAAAATTTGCCATTTTACGAGTAAATCAGCAAGAAATTATGGAAAATCGTGTTCCATTGTTACATAATATTTATAATCAAGATAAAATAGTCTTTTTTTTTCAAATTATTATTATTATTATTATTTTTCTCGTGTGTGAAAAAAATAGCTATTTGTTAAACGTGTCAAAAAATTACTAAAACTAAGCAGAAATCCAATCGCGTTCAATGGATTGATAGGATTTTTGCAGATAAAAATTTGTAAGAATACCTTTGTCTAAATCATTTTATATTCACACACCCCCACGCATATTTCTTTAAAAACAATAGGGATACAGATTATTTTATTTTTTCAATAATTCCTTAAGTAATGAATTTTTTTATGAACGTATATTTCACAAATCAAAATAACTTTTCCATTTTTTTAATACATTTAAACATTTATTTATATTGAGCAGCAAAGATACTTTATCTGCCTTTTTAATGAATAATTACTCAGCCAAGGTATTTTTTTAAGCCAATCAAACAAAAAAATGTAATTTTAATGATCAAAAGTCAAAATTGGGAAGTATTTTTTAGAGATATTTTGATATTACACACACACACACACACACCTTGAAATCATTGTGCTTGAGCAACTTTGCATATAAAAACTGAGTTTTAGCTTAGAATTATAAAGACTGTCGTAATATACAAAAAAGATTCAATTATTTTCTAAAAATTCCAAATTATATATTTACAACTGTAAATTGATTGTTATTAAATGCTGGAACAGAATTTTATACAATTCTGTTTTAAAAATGATGTCTGAGTACTTACATTGTTTGATTCTCTCGTAATTGAAACAAGGTAGAAGAAAAGAAAAACTTCTTACACATCAGTCACATATTTGAGTACTTTTCACATTCTGATATTTCCAGTTTCATCTCTGGAGAAATTTTCGCGTCACTCCCTTTCGTCATTAAATACACTCAAAAAACATCCCATTGTCTTCTACTTTTCCTCAAACTCACGTTTGAGTCGTTATTTTTTTTTCACTCTACGCCATGCTGTTTTCACATGTAATTGTTATTTTCGTAACGTTACTATAACAAAAGAAAAACACAATGAATAAAATGTGCTTCATCTAGTCAAACTATATTTATATTTATTGTAAACTTTCGTGTGTATTACAAAGACCTTGTTTTGTATTTCATTACTTAATTCCTATAAACTGCTCTTCTCATTCAAGAATTTCTATTTGAAACTGATAAATGATATGTGGAAAATTGTTTTTCATATTTTAAGTAAAGCTTTACGATGTCCTGCAAATAAGCTTCTTTTTGTACAAAAAAAAACAATCTAAAAAAAAGAAGATTGTAATTGAAATTAAAAACAATTTTTTTCTAAAAATTACCATTAAAATCTCGAAAATATGCTTACCAATAAGAATATGAGAAGCGTATAAATAATTAATCATTGTCGAATTACTTTTGAATATGTAACCAAAAAAATCGGGAAAAAAAACATATTTTCGGATGTTGCAAAGAACAAATTCTATTTAAACTTAAAAGAGGAAGAAGAGAAATTATTCGAGATATTATTGTTTAGAATTTTTTTATAAGAAATTATGTGTATATATCTGATAAACTTCTCATATGTATGTAAAACAGTTCTGGAAAAGCTTTAACCACCATTTTTTATGTATTATTTGCTTGCTTTATAGTTTGCTGTTTGTTTAAAGTACTTTATTATACAATTTATTCATAAAGTGGACAATAATCATGGGTTTAAAATATAATTTATTCGACGTGGAACATATTTTTACGGATAACAGCCCTATAAAATGCATTATAGTTCGTAAACTTTTTCATCAAAATGTGACTTTATATGAAACAAAGTTATAGTTCAATTTGTTTGTCATATTAAAAAGCTCATCTAAAACAGAAAATTAAATTTATGACTAATTTATCGATTAATACATTTGTACATTATCAGAAATTTCAAAAAGTACTAAATATAATTTCAAAGGTTATTTAAAGTAAGTAGAGTTTTCTCCACTTACAGGGCATTTACTTTAGGAAAAGGAAATAAGAGCATCTTTCAGCCTCTATTAAAAAAGCTCGAGTATTGGATGTTTAGCTAGCTTTCTTAGATTGTTAGAAGGACGAGAGACAATGCTAAATTTTTACACACTTTTGAACTCGTCCTTTTCGCGTATCGTAGCTCTTTCTTTTGTACTTGAGATTATTTTTAAATATGTTTATAAAATCTTCCAGGAGTTTTGATTTTAAGATTAATTGAATTAGAATGCCTTTTTGAAAGACATACAGAAATAAGTAGTTTTTTTTCGGTGATGTATTTATCAAAAATTACAAATCATTAGTGCGTCATGTTACTGTACTTGAGTAAGTGTTTAGTATTGTCACACAATAAAGCAAGACAGATAATAACGACGATGGACCTCGTAATATTGAAACATGGCCAAATGACGAGAACACCTGAACTGGCGTCGCACTGACCTAACTTCTACACCACGCAACTGTGATATCTTTGAGCTACGCCTTGTGCATCAGCCCCTCTACTTCTCTGGCCTTCGGCTGCTCTAGGGTGGCCGCGGTAACCAAGTGGTCAAGGTAACGGTGGCTGGCGTGTCATGAGTTCGAGCCCAGTACCACTGAAGACTTGCCGTGTAAGGGAGCGATGCACGTTAAATCTATCGAGAGCTCAAACGTCCTCCCGTTGGTGTGGTAGTTAGGAGAGGGAGTTCTAGCTCAGGTCTCGTCCTCGTCACTTGGCCATGGTTCAAAATTATGAGATTCGTCGCCAAAAACCCTCGTGTAGCTGAGCAGTGCGACTATAATATTCACTCACTCAGCTTCACTTGGGATCGAACGCATGACACTGTACCCGAATGGTTCCGAATTCATGACCATAACCACTAGACTACCGCAGCCACGACATTATATTTAAAGCACAGCTGAACATGTTTTAAATTAAACCTTTCTTGGAGGGGGAAATGGTGAGAAAAGTCCCAAATTCTTTTTTTTTAATTACAGTAGAACATTGTTTATAAGAATCAATTGAGACTGGACACCGTTCGGATACGCGAATGCTCGGATAACCGAAAACTGAATGCGATTCATCCAATATATGAAACCGGACACTATACGAATATTGAAAATCATCACATGTGGGAAACGTGCTTGAAGAAAAAGCAAAATATGTGCAAAATGTCGCAATTTTACCTTTATTGTGGAAAATAATCACTTATTTTTCGCAGTACCATTGCACACCTTCGTTTTGACCTTTGAAATCAGCCGAACTGCCTAATTTCTCGTTAAGTTCCAGAGCTTTTTCGCACAACAGAGGGCCCGATATCGGATCCCCTTTGTTCTTTCTTTATGAAAACCACAAGTAGTGCGCAAGATCAAGAACAACATCGTTTGCTTCCCTTGTGGTTTTCCTTTTCTTCGAGCCATGTTCCGAGTCAGGTTTTGAGGCAAAGTTTTAAGGCAAAGCTTAAAAGTGAGCTGAGGCAAAGTTTAAAATGGTTTATCTGTTTTTTTTATGTCAGAAATTGTTGACTTTCCAACATTATAAAACTGTTCTTCAGACGCTCCGCTTTCTCCCTTCACGAGATGGCTCTTAATATTTCAAGTTTTGTTCTCTATGTTCAAGACGTTGCGCTTCCGTTTTGAATTCGAAGTCATTGCAGTTCACAACTCAACAAAAGAGCACGTATACACCCCCTCACTTGGAAACAAACTGACCTAATATTCCGCGCAGATGTTTACCAAATCACACAACTGAAATTCCACAAATATCCCTGATCTTGGGTTTTCCCGTCACTTTTGGCTTGACGCGAAATACCTGTTCAGCATTTCACTATTTGAAAACGTATTCATTTACGGTACATGTTGTTGACAAAAAAAATTAGTTCGGATATTTGACGCTCCGGATAATAAACGTTTGGATAAACGACGTTCTACTGTATGTTGGGAGGTGGGAAGATGGAAGTACTGTCGAATTCAGTATTGATTAAAAATTGCGCCAGTTTCTTTCTTACACTAAACATTTCGGTCTCTTTGTCAGGAAGAAGGAATTTTTGTCAAATTCAAATTCAATTCACAATCAAATTTCATATTCTAGTTTTTTGAACGTAAATGATATTAGAACAAATGCACGTAACCTATTTTATTGATTCATTTATACTATTCATGAAATCAGCAGTTTCGATCTCGCTGACAGATATCTTAATCGCATGATTAATCTTTAAAGTATGCTTGAGAAGAGAAGCAGAAAGTGGAAAGATTATCTTTTTAATCTCAACTATGCATAGTTGAGAAGTCTTTTACGTGTATCAAAAGGAATCAAAACTCATCTAAAACTCCTTTTAATTTTCAGATGGTTTAGTTAACGGTGATTTACTTTGATTTTGATTAACATCATATCAAATATAAAAAATCTATTATAGGGGATCATACCATATTTGAGCAGTAAATCATTAGTTGATCTCTTTTTTTAATTCCTACTATCAACTCTCACTCTCTCCCTATATATATTTATATTTATTTATTTGTATACATCTTGTTCAAATTTTCAATTGTTAATAATATACTTTCTATTCATTCATTCGAAGTAGGAAATGACTTAATTTTTTTTTTTATAATACTTGTTTTAAATTTAGCCTCTAAAGCAAGATAGCCAAATTATAAAAATTCTTACTCAATGCTGTCCTTTAAAATTGCAATGCCATGAATGAGCGATGACATAAACGTCAAGTTATTACTAAAGGAAGAAAATGCTGATGAGTACCATGTAAGCGCATTCGAACGATGCAGGAGAGAGAAACGACAACTCAAACTCTTTATATAGGGTGTTTTTTTAGAGGTATAGAACTTTAAACTGCAATAAAACAACGATGTATTATTCGATTGACATGAATTTTTTTTTTATTCGAAAGATAATCTTGTGGCATTACATTTTAAATATGATCAAGCAAGGCGTAGATGCGTCGAATGGGCCCAAAACGAGATTGCCGTTCTTCCCGATTTTCATAAGCGAATTTTGTTTAGCGATGAAGCGCACTTCTGGCTGAATGGCTACGTCAACAAACAAAACTGCCGCATTTGGAGTGAAGCTAATCCACAAGTGTATGTCGAAACACCGTTACATCCAGAAAAACTGACTGTTTGGTACGCTTTATGGGCTGGTGGAATCATGGGTCCGTACTTCTTCAAAAACGATGAAGGCCACAACGTTACAGTCAATAGTGATCGGCATAGAGCCATTATTACTAACTTTTTCATTCCTGAATTGAACAATCATGATGTCCAGGAGCTGTGGTTCCAACAAGACGGCGCAACATGTCACACAGCTCGTGCCACAATCGATTTATTGAAAGACACGTTTGGTGACCGCCTAATTTCACGTTTTGGACCTGTGAATTGGCCTCCAAGATCTTGTGATTTAACACCGCTAGACTATTTTCTGTGGGGCTATGTAAAGTCATTGGTCTATGCGGATAAGCCCCAAACGCTTGACCATTTGGAAGACAACATTTGCCGTGTTATTGCCGATATTCGGCCACAAATGTTGGAAAAAGTCATCGAAAATTGGACGTCCAGATTGGACTACATCCGAGCCAGCCGTGGCAGTCCTATGCCAGAAATCATATTTAAAATGTAATGCCACAAGATTATCTTTCGAATAAAAAAAATTCATGTCAACCGAATAATACATCGTTGTTTTATTGCAATTTAAAGTTCTATACCTCTAAAAAACACCCTATAAAAAGGAAATAACGAATCTGGTTCCTCTTTCGAAAGGCGAATGCTAATGTTGGTTGGTTGTGAGAAGATTGTGTTAAGACTAGCATGTTCTCCGGAACTCTCATCCTTTGAAAACACCTTGTCATGGTGTTTGCTGATAGACTGGGCCGCTCTCACTCTCCAATCTATGTGATTGGTAAAGGGTGGCATTGACTTGGAGCAGCAAGCCCGTATCTGTAATCCAGGCCCGGTTCGAATCGTTACCTAACCTGGTTAAAGCCATTTTAGCTACCCACAGATTGCCTACTGATTTCTTCTTACTATAACATACAATACTAAAAGCTTTGTTATTTGCTTGCCTTCCTGTTGTTTCATTGAACAGCTTTTTAACTGCTGTTGGATTTTTTTATGTAATTCAATCCTAAAAATATATTTCTCACAAATTGAGATTTTATCAAAAAAATTCTTTTTGGGTTTAACTTTCACAAATTGAGATAGAAAATTATAAGAATTGTAGGAATCTTGAAATTAGAATGAATTATGTGTAAAATGTAGCTGCACTCGAAAGAAACTAATTTATTAAGTTTCAATTATTATAGAAACATAATTGGATTCTATTTTTATGATATGTGTAAAAAACACATATTTTTTCCACCAGTCTTATTTTCCATGGCATAGAAGTGTATAACACAAATTAGTTTTTAGGTTTTCCCTTTTAAAAAAATATTGAAAGTAAAAATATTGAAGATATTACTGTTTAAGTATACGCAAATTTTCATAGAAAAGCTTTCTTTCTTTTTTTTTTTTACATGTTTGTTTTTTACATGTGAAGAAAACTGTAGTTAATTCGAAAAATTTAGACAAATACCATAAAATTTTTCATCAAAAAGGTAAATTTTTGAATCTCATTTATTCAATTTACCTTTGAATACATTTTGAGAACTGAACCTGACAAACAATTTAATATTTGTCTTTAGAGAATTTAATAAATTCAGAGTGAAAAAGTAGATCCAACTAAAAATTTACCTTTCAAATAATGTTATTTGAAGTGACTAACAAGGACAAATGAATTTTTAATAACAATAAAGATTTTAAAATTAAGTATAGCTAATTATTTTGTTACACGGACTCAGGTAAAATCAAACTTTGAACGCCACCATCTATGAAGCTGATTAATTCAGTCATTGGGTTAGGGGTGGGGTCCTTACTTTCTGGTTACCATAATTACATAATTTAAGCAGATACTCTTAAATCATGTAATTATAGTAAAAATAATGAAGATTTACAACGAAGAGTAAATTCAAAGAATGCCTTCGCTCTTTCCTCAGAGAGAGAGAGAGAGAGTTTAATCCTTATCCTTATATATTTTCCATTTTTTCAATTCCTACTATTAGTTCACACTCCCCCTATATATATGTCTGTTATATCTTGTTAAAATTTTCAATCGTTAGTAAAACTCTTCTTATTCACATCCACTCAAGTTCAAATACATTTTTTTTAACTTATAGTGGATGACATTTGATGTTATACAATTTTTTCAAATATTTTCTTTATTAAATTTTATTTTATGGATTTTAAATTTAAATTAATTTTAATTTTATTTCAGAACTAGCTGAAACAAATGGCCCCAGTATGTTTTCCTAACGAGAGAATTTTTTTCTTGGCTTCAAATACTTATTCTTTTTATTCATCCACACTAGTTCAAATACATTTTTTTAAACTAGTAGTGGGTGACACTTGATGTTATAACAGTTTTTTCAATTATTAGTTCATGAATTAAATTTTATTAAATAAAATAAAAATTTTCTTTGTTGACCAAAGTAGGAATAGACTTCAAAAGAATTTTTTTTATGTTACTTGTTTACTTAGAAGTACACTAGTGTGTATTTATATATATATTACAGAGCAATGTTAGAAATTGGGATTTCTCTTTAGTTAATATTCAATGAGCTTTCATTGTATAATGTCTTCATTTTCAGTCAATAAAACAGTTAAAGTTGTTAATTAATATTTCTCTTTTATAATGGAGGATTTTTTTATATTCATTGATTCCGCTTTATTTATAATGAAAAAAATTTTAAGGTATGCCAATTGTTATAATTACCTATGAAGTTATAGATAAGTGTTGCATCTCTATTTATATATTATCTGTGTTTTTATAAATTTAGTTTTCCTGATCTGGCAACAAAAAAAGTTGTTGACATTGTAGCGCGATGTAAGAACGAGAATAAAAAGCTTAACGATCTAAAATAGTTTTCTTCTGTTGTTCTTAATCATTTAAAAAGGATGAATTATTTCTAAATAATTATTTTGCTTATCCCATGTATTATTTGTGACTAAATCGTCTATATAAGCAATAATTTTATAATTATTATTTATTAATGTTTAATAATGTAGTGTTGTTCTAATGTGCTCTCTAAGGCACGAAATTCTTTTTATTAAGATGAAACTTAATATAACGAGTTTTTTTCACTGTTTGATTCGTTGTTTGACTCATTTCAAAATCAAACTCAACAAATATATCCTTCATGTCACTTTCGATCTATTTTAACACATTTATTCCATTTATTTTATTATTTACTTAAAACTTGGAAAATGTTACTTGCTGAAAAAAGTTAATTGAGATACTTAAACAATCTTATTTAAAGGCTAAATACTGAAGTTTCTTCTTCATTTATTACTTATGCAATTCTTATTACCTATGCAATTTACTTATTACTTATTCATTTGTTATTTATGCAATTTACTTATGCAATGCAGTAAAAGTAATAGAATTTTAAGATGAACTTTTCAGATGTATTTTTTTCTTCTTATTACAGCATCAAGAACCATTAACAAAAACAGAAGGAAATATGTTAATTATAGACAAAGAAGCTGTTAAGAGCTGGAACTTGAATATTTCGGAAATAACTTGCGAGCATATGGAAGTCTCTAGAGTCAATGAAGGTTTTAGTGATAATTACATTGGGTAGGTATTCTTCCATATCAAGTGAATCCTTTCTTTAATTGGTTTTACATTAGAAAGTTTGTGTATAAAGTTTTAGAATTTTAAAAGGACAAGAATATAAATATCACTTTTTACAATTATTTATAGCTTTACATCCTTATTACTTCCCTTTCCCCTAAAATTTTCATCTATAGATAGATATCACTTGAATAATATGTTTAATGTTTATGTACCGTAAAATCCGACGTATAGCGCGCACTCATACTTTCAAGCTGCATTTTTTGATTTTTAGGTATATTCGCCGTATAACGCATACTCCCTTTTTTACGAAGGAACCTGTATGTGTATGTGTGCAATGCTATTAAGCTTTGAAGTCATTTATTCGAGATATTATCCCAAAATTATGAAAAAATAATATACTTCTTAAACTACAACACTTTAAGCTCATTAGAAATGTCATCTTTTTTAAATAAACTGTATTGCGATCTATGTAGAAGTCTTCATTTTTTTTTCTATATTCATCTTATTTTTTATTTTTAAAGCTACTATTTTTACACCCGGCGTATAACGCGCACCCGTAAACTTCGATCGTATTTTTTGTGTTAAAAGCGCACGTTATGCGCCAGATATTACGGTAAGTAATTTAGAGTTTTTGCTTGCTTTAGTTTGTGTTGAGATGAACACAAATTTGTTTTCAGCGGACCTCATTAGTTGAACATGGCAAAGTAATGAGGATGGCATCTAAACTTGTTTCTCACTCTCTTAATTTCCATTCTAATTTTCAATCCCAATAGATTTCAATATGTCGAGCAATCCCTGGTATTATGCAATACTAAGTTGATCAACGGTCCTCCTTTTTTAGGTTCTGTTCTTCCTCGAAAAGTGTCCTCCTACTTGTCCTCCTTTTCAATATTTTAATACTGATTCGTTAATCTCTGTATTCAGAGACGAACCAGACAAATTTCCAATGTGTCGCAGAATGGCCTGAAACAAATATCACAAGAAATAACAGTTTTTAATGGTATTTTTTGACTTCGTCGCAAGTAAATTGGGCAGATATAGAAAAATGTGTTGACTTTTTATCGAAAGAAATGCCCGATATTAAAATCGATGACAATGGTCTGTTTGAAGAAGAAAGACGACTGAAATCATGTTTAAATTCTAATATATTAGAACAATTGGAAAATCAACATGCTGAAATTGATAAAAGATGGGTGAAAACACTTAAACCATTTCAAAAATGAACACATTCCATATGAAAATTTAGTTATTCTTGTTGAATTTGCGTTGTGCTGCTCTGGAACTAATGCAACAGTTGAAAGAGTTTTCAATTGGTAATGATTTTCGGACAAGTGAGGAATCAAGATTGAACGTTAATACATTAGCAACAATGCTTACCGTAAAATTCAGCATGAAGAATACTTTTTACTCCTAAATTTCAAATCTTTTAGAAAATGATATGTTGACAAAAAAAAAAAATCATTCAATGGAAAATATACTCGCTAAAGTAAATAATTAAAAGCGTAATTAGCATATTTTTGTTTGAATTAATTGTTTTATACAATTATGTTGTAATTTTTCTTAAATTTTTCGTCCCCCTTTTCATTGTAAAAAATGGTCACCTTAACAATACGAGCTTAGATGAAATCTACCCTCAGGGCTCACCTTCTTTAGGTGAGTACGGGTGTCACAATCCCGAGGTACCCTAGCGATCTTTTTTCCTTTTCCCAAGGGGTTTACTATCTTTGGTAAACACGGGCTTCACGAACCCGGGGTACCCTAGTGATCCTTCTCTATTTTCGACCCTCTTTCTCGTCATCCGATTTCTCCTTTTTCTTCTTTTCACGTCTAGACTACAGACCTATATGACAAATTGAACATAGTTCAAATTTAGTTTTTTCTAATGAAAAAACTTGCAATTTTTTTGTTAACATACTTTGATTTACATTTTCTATTGCGTTAATTTAGTTTCTTTTTTCGTATATTTCTTTCAATATTTTGATTATGTTACTTTACTTTCTTTCTACTAACACCGTTGGTTTGTCAACCCGCATGTTTGCCGTGTGCGGCGTCCGTATGGAGGAAAATGGTGTTCTGGGGATCATTGCGTTCCCTTTGCCCACACTTCTCCCTTAGGAGGAGATTGGTGGCCTAGGGATACCTCTGCGTTCTCTTTGACCCACGCTTCACTGTAGACGGGTATCAGGAGTGAGCCTGCTCCTGTCAATCGACTGGTGGTACCTCTCTTCGGTGTTCCCGAAGAGACACTGCTATAGGGTTAGTGCTGCAGATAAGGGGTGTCGGGTTTACCCGTTGAATCCTCGCTCTGATGCTGTAGTATTGTATTCTGGGTGTACTGTAGGTAGGCGCCGTGTCTGGTTTTTTGCCAGATGACCGGTACACTGCGTCCCTTGTTAGACTCCGTGGTGGGTGGAGGCATGCCAGAACGAAGATGTTTACGCATACTTATGGATCCAATGCTGCTGTGCCCGGGTAAAGGCCTTGTTTTACCCAACCTCAACATCGACGATATTGCTAGAAATACACGATTTTTAATTTCATCCCTGCCAAATAATGACATGTGTAAAAAGTCGCCATTTGCTATTCTCAAAGCACTAATTGGAATAGGTGGCGAGCTTAAGTCAGTAAAACGTTTAAGATCTGGAGATTTATTAATTAAAACAAGCTCTGCGCTCTCAAACGAAGTCGCTTTTACTTGACGCATCTTTTCTTGATTCTCCATTAACAATAAGTTCTCACAAACCACTTAATACTTTCCGCGGTGTCATTTCTGAACTTGACTTGTTGAGCACTCCTGAAGCAGAAATCCTTGATGAGTTCTCTGATCAGGGTGCGATTCAGGTCAGAAGAATTACTATAAAAAAAGATAATACAATTATTCCAACAAAACATTTAATACTAACATTCAATAGCCCTAAACTTCCGTCTACAATAAAAGCAGGTTTCTTGAACTGTAAGATCCGTCCTTACATACCGAACCCTCTGCGCTGTTTCAAATGCCAGAGGTTCGGACACTCTAAACTTCCTGCCGTGGGCAATTGACGTGCTCTAGATGTGCATCTGTGGGACATGCTTCCACAGATTGCAGTCTAGCAGAAATGCGTCAATTGTTCACAGCCTCATTCCTCCGACTCAAAACTTTGTCCTAAATGGAAAACTGAAAAGGAAATTCAAACCATTAAAACCAATAGAAATATATCATACCTTGAAGCCCCAAAATTAATTGCCCCGCAGTTATCCCAAACTTACGCCCAAGTTACCAAACCCTCAATTGTTACCAGTACAACACAAACAGATGAAAATATTACTAAAATCAAGTGCCCACCTTTACAATTACTTCAACCTCTATCCTCCGTACCTCAGCCAAACGCAGCTCCTTATATTCCTTCAGTTTCACATCGTTTTCTACCACTCAGGCAAACCTCTTGCCTTCCGCATCTTCAATAAAACCAACAACACAAATTGAATCTCGGTTACCTGAACCCATTTCTGCTTCTGCTACTGCCCCTGACAATAGCCTAAATACCTCGACTTCATCCTTATCAACTGAAACATGTCCAGCTCCTACAACTTCTAATAAGTTTGCCGCACTTCAATCATCAGTTCCCTTTATCAGAGTCTGCAACTACTACACCCAATAGCGAACTTTCTAATACATCTAATACAGAATGTAAAACAGAATTCAAAAAATAGAAGAAAACGCACAAAAGCACAAAAACCAGAAATAGAAATAAAATGGCTAAACATAAACCCAGAAAGTCAGGACCTATAGAATATACAACAGATGACGAGGATATGATTATGTATGATGTACAGGCGGAGGAACTATAGAACCAAATCCTGAGGATAAATTTGCTATGAAAGAATGTTTATAAACAATCCTAACGAATATATGCGCGCATTAAATCCCACCAGATTCAGGAAAAGTAGAAGATAATTTTTTATACCATGTATTGCCTAACTTTGTTTTAAACTAACATGTTCCATTCGTCTTTTTCTATGTTTTTATTTTAAGATATGGTCTGACTTGGTGGGGGAACTCCTCTCCAAATTTTATTTTTCTTTAATTACTTGATAGCGGTTTTGTGTGATTTGAAATTTTAACTTTTAAACCTGTATTGTCATTATTTTTTTTACGTGTTTTACTAGAGGACCCGACAGACGTTGTCCTGTACACACATCTTAAATTCAAAATTCGAAATTTTTATGAATAAGCTTTAACAATCTGGACCGTTTTGAGTAAAATTGAGTAAAATTTCAAACACTAATTACATCTGAATGTAATAATTTAATTAACACACGATTTATTTCAACAAAATAATAACATGAAGTGACAAAATATTTTCCTGAAATGATCACAGCAAGAACTGTCGGGACCAACTTGAATTATAATAAAAGATTTTGAATATTCAATACTGAAATCGTAGTGCAGTCTGCCGGATCCAATGTAAAACATTCCAAGATCTACAATTTATAAATCAAAAATTAATTAAAAAACATTTCTAAACCGAATTATAAATCCACACCATTCTCGAGTCCACTGGAACAGACAAAAACTTTTATCAAAATCGGTCCAGCCGATTAGGAGGAGTTCAGTTACATACACACGCATAGAAGAATTACATATATAAAAGATTATTTGAAAATATATTAACTAAAAACGCTAAAAAGCGTGAATCGTCTGCATTTTCGTAACAATAAAGGCCGGGTTTGGTCAGTTTGGCTGAAAATCAATTTTCGACGCCAACTTACGTCTTTTTACAATTCCTACTATTAGCTCACGATCTCTACACATATTTTATTTGTTTATTTATTTATTTATTTTTCTTGGTGGAATTTTCAATCGTTAATAAAATATATTTAAAGCACTCAATTGAACTGAAATGTAATGTACATGATTATTTAGGATGACAATACAATAATTTAATTATAATTAATAAAAAATAATTGATTAAAACTAATTATTTAAAAATTACAAATACAGCCACGTTGGCGACTTAGCGACCCTTTTGGTGACCTATGACAAAAATTTGAAAAGGTTTTTTTTTCTCACGTGTTAAAGCATTCTGTTGAAAGGAAATTTTTATATACATGATTGTTTTGGATGACAATACGATACTTTAAGGATAATTAATAAAAATTAATTACCACTTAATGTTGTAATTCTGTCATATGTATATACATATTTATATTAATTGCAACTATTTAATAAAAAAGTAGCTAGAATAAATTTTTCTTGGTTGATCTAAGTAGGAATTGATTTTAAATTTTTTTTATATTACTTGTGTGTGTGTGTGTGTTTATAACAATAGCGTTGTTACAACAATGCAGGTGAATGTTGACTTGTATTTTTGAATGTTTTTAATTCATATCTTTTTAACTAATTGCGATATCGGACCGAATTGGGAATCTAAACCATCCTCGAATTTACTTGAACCCCCACAAACATTTCATCGAAATCGGTCCAGCCGTTTAGGAGGAGTTTAGTGACAAACACACGCACAGAAGATTTTATATATAAAGATAAAACATTTTAAGTTTTTAAGAAATGTTTGACGCAGTATGGCCAAAATTGGCCCTTGCGCCATAAAACCCACTCACTCATTTAGATGAAATCTGGCCTTGAACGCCACAGCTACGAAACTCGCGATAGTTGCTTAAGAGAAACACAAATGTTCCAAGTACTGATCTATAAATACAAGAATATACGAATAACATAGCGCACTTAATATAAACTCTGGAAAAAAATTCTTGAAAATTACACGCAAAAGAAAATGAAACGCTAAAAGAAGTAAAAAGTTGTAGAAATATCAATTTTGCGAATGATCATAAAAATTAACTAATAAAATTAGAATCATCCTTCTAATTTCTGATAAAGTTACGTTAGCTTCTTGAGTCATAGACAATGAATATATTACACTGCTGTTTCCAAAACCAGCACAATGGCCTTCAGTGTAATCAGGATTCGAAATTACGATTAAAGTCACGAATGTCACCTCCCATTAAATTCGCTACTGTGACTATATATATATTGACCTACTGTGGCTTGGCAAAGAAATGTAAATTGATCTCCTCATCTAAAATTTGTCATAAATGTAAAGGAAATACACATTCCTGTTTTTTTGAATCTGTGATTCTCAACCATTGTGCTGTCAAAATTTTTTTTAAAAAATATTAATTTGTTCCCCCCAGATTATACTCTGAGAAAAAAGAATCCGGAACCCAATTATTCGGTCGTTTTATATAAATAAACCATTCATAAAATTGGTGTTGACTATTTGACAACACTAGAAGATATATGCATATATATATATATATATATATATATATATATATATATATATATATATATATATATATTTCCTTATTTCCCAAATTTTAGACTTAAAAAAATTACTTGATTGGGTTCGTAATCCATTTGTGATAACGGATTCATCTGTACATGAGTTAATTTTGAATGAAGAGGAAGAATTATATATATATATATTTTTGCGCTACGTAAACAATCTAGATTTAATTTCAAAACATTCCGAAGAGTCAATTAATTCATTTTGGATTAAAAAAGGCGATTAACCGATAATAGCCAAAAAATTAGCTTTAAAAATATCGTAACAATTTTCTAAGTCTTATATGTGTGAATTTGGATTTTCTACGTTGACAAATATAAAAATGAAAAAAAGATTGGAACTTTTAAATGTAGATGAGACGAAATGAGAGGGGCATTATCATTTTAACGACCACATATAAACGAAATTAGTAGAAATCATCAAGCTGAAATTTCGCATTAAATGCGTTCTTGTAATTAATTTATAATTAATTATTCAATAAACCTTTTGTAGTCTTTGTCGTATATTCTTTTAAATTTATTTTATTCTTAGAGTGCCGCCAAATTTTGAAATTGTTAAAAGTGCCCCCACAAAAGAAAGGTTGAGAATTACTGATTTATAGCAATGTCTAAACAACAAAAATTTCTGTATGGAGTATTAAAGGAACACTCTAAAAATAAATTTGAACGAAGTACAAATGTATATACGTTAGTTTATATATATGTCTATTAGATTCTTTTATCAATTTTGAAAAGTATTCTTCATCATTTCTTTTGTGAATTTGTGTCATTTATTTTTTTAAAACACTGATTTAGAAGAAAACTAATGTATATATATATTATATATATATATATATATATATATATATGAATTATGAAAATATGAAATGAAAATATGAATTAAACCTCTTCTTTTTGATTATTATTTATTTGACTTAAAATGGTTAATGTGATAGAAATTTACAGGTATATTTTCATATTGTTTGTTTGATAGTTTTAAAACCTTTAGGAAAAGGATAAAGAGTTGCAATTTAAATTTGACTTAAAGTGACTTACTCATTTACAGTTTTGTAATGAATTGTAAGTGTTCAAATCTGTCAAAACTATGGCATTGATCAAAACCCTTTAATTACAATATACAAAACACGATCTTATGCTTATTTATAGCTTGTACTTAGTTATAAATAAAATTTGTGTGTTATTATTTTTAAACATGCATTTATTTATTAATTATTACACACACTTACATATTGCTGCTATTTTTCTCCATATTTTCTCACTTTGTTTTTACTTTTTGTATTTCAACTTAATCCCCCTCTCTAACCATCTTTTAAACCATTCAATAGCGGAAATAATCTCACGATCGAAAACATTAAACGCAGAACATCTCTAGGTTATCTCTTTATTTTTAATTATTTAAATCTCTGCTTTTTTTTAAATTTCAAATTAAAGAACATGCCATTTTTTTCAAATTATTTTTAAAGATCTTACTTTATCGTTTCATTGAATTTTTTTCAATACAAAAATAATTCCAAGATAATTTAAAGTGTTTAAAAATAGATAAAAAGTTTGTAACAACTGACGCAAACACACTTTTAACGATGACTGTTAATATTACACCGGAAAAGCACCAGATGTACTCGACGGCAATCCAGACATTGTGCGGAAACGGAGCGACAGTATTCAATAAAACGCTTATTCAAGCGGTTAATTGTATTGTTTTCGAAAATATACATTATTAACCCACATATTTTAAAAAAACATCAGTGTAAATTAAAAATTGGAAAAATCAAGTTAAGAAGTCTTAAGTATAATAGTAAAAAAAATTTTACAATTTCTTATTTTATGTATGGGTACATAATGAAAAAGCAGCTATTGGAAACTTTCACGTTTCTCATGGGAAAAACAGCATTCCTCTTTGGAATTTTTCTTTTTGAGAGAAACATTTTCAGACATTCTTGAATGCATTCAACGTGATATTATGCAGAAATATGTATTCTCCCTATTGTAATGCGGTTACCGACCCAACATAATCTAAATGCATTCAAAAATATTTATTTCTTTGTAGATTTTATGTGTCTGCATCCTTTTCTCTCTTTTTATTTCTAAAATATACAAATTACATCATAAATATTTTCATTTGTCCTCACCTGTTCAAAGAATTTTTTTTCAAATATTTTTTTCAAGCTTACTTCTGTTCTGTTTCTGGTCAACACCCGGAAATATTTGTAGTATTGATTTCTACGCATGATGTTCATAGACTTATTAAATGAACATTATTCAGTAATGTAAAAAATCAAGGAAATTAGAGGGTTAGGTGTGAAGTTCTCGTAGTATTTTTTATCTGTAAGGCAAATTTCATCGCCACCACTTTTCCCGATATTGTACCACAATTTATTTCTGAGTGCAAAAACTAATAATTGATTGCGCAATTGCGACCATAGGATTTGATCGTACGCAAATTATATCATACACATCATCGGTCGCCAAACTTTTTGACCTCACGGACCAGCGAATTCATAATTTATATCCCACGGACACTAATAGGATTTTGTGAATGTGAAATATATTTATAAAAAAAATTGTGATTTAAGAACGCAATCAGTGCATCTTAAAACATAACTTAACGTAATAAGTGAGAATATTCCATATTTTTCTAGGGACCAGCGAAATTTTCTCGCGGACCATTATTGATTCATAGACCACCACTTTGGCGGCCTCTGATATACATTATATATAAAATCACTGGCTTCATTCTTTTTCAGCATGTAAAGATTAGAACATCCAATTATACATGCATAATCGAACCTAAAAATTTAGAAAACTGTTTTTCAAAGTTTTAGAAGAATGCGTAATGTAAATGTTTTTAACTTAAGGCTGTTTTCGGCTCATGTTAAAGAACAGGACCCAAAATCCGAATATTTTTTCAGATATAAAAGTACTCCAACACTAATATTATATATTCTGGCCTCACTATCCTGTAGAGCAGTGATACTCGACCTGCGGCCCGCCGAGCCTTTTTAAGTGGCCCGTTCATGGTCCATTACTCTGAGAAATTTACTTATTTAAGAACATTGTATTAAAAATTTGGTGGAAAATTCTGTCAATAAATAAATTATATCAATTTTGCTTTTGCTGTCAGAGTCGTACGGATACGAATTGATATTCTTTTTATATTTGGAACAGTTACGGTTAGTGATAACAGACAACAGTGGAGTAACTACAATTTTATGGGTGGAACTAATTTTTAACTATCTTTCATACCTTTCAAACGAAAAGTATTCGAAGAAGATATACCGTTTCAAGACGATTGGGCGGTTGACTATTTTACAGTTAACAACAAATATGGATTAGAGTAATTGTTTGATTTGTCACGAAAGTGCTGTACTTAAAAAATATCAATAAACAGGAGAATCATTCAATAACACTTTTCTTCAAAGATCTATTTCAAGAGGTGATAAATAGGCTTTCTTGAATAATCTTCGCAACAGCAACAAAGTGTTTTGTCAGTGGTAATATCACGGTGGTAACAAAGACATCCTGTGAAGTTTGTTATATTATTGGTAATCAAATGAAACCGTTTATTAATACAGAAATTGTGAAGGAGTGTTTTTAAATGCTTCTAATTTAATGTTAGTGACAAAAATAAAAAAATGTAAAAAACAATAATTAAAAAAAGCAAAAAAAAGAGGAGTTATAATATTTTGATCAATTTTCCACATTTTCCAATGTTATCTTGGTCTTAAAGCATTTCTCCCACCCCCTCCCCCATGCGGCCTGCGTGAAATAACTAACATATGTATGTGGCCCGCGTGAAATAGCTGACATATGTATGCGGCCCAGCAGGAAAAAAAGGTTGAGTACCCCTGTTGTAGAGAATCACTTATTTTATCATACTACTCATTTTTATCCGAGTTGACGCACTTTTTCTTGTACAAAATGTGTTTCGCATTTTTCTCCTATACCATAATGCTAAATGATCTATCCATTTACATGTTAAAAGGAAAAAATAATTATTTATGAAATATTTTGAAATTTTAAAAACACTATATTATAAACAGATGCATTATTTCGAATATCATAAATTTTTATAAAAATTGAGGCATTTTTTCTGTCTGAAAACGTGTTCCGCGTTTTCATGCTCTTGTTCATATGGCGAAAACAGTCTTAACAATTTACTACGAGAAAATTTGTTTTTTATTTTACAAAGAAATAAAATCCTTGATTACAATAGTATCAACATTATGCGAAATTTACTGAAATTTGGTATCCCCAAAGTTAAGAATTTTCGCAAATAATATTTAGATCGAATATTATATACATATTGTAGAACGTAATTTATTGCCTTCCGGTAAACTTTTAAATGGCCTGAATAGGACAATATTCTCATTCATACCTCAAAATTCACAAATTCTTAAACTGAAGGAATGTTGCAGTTCTCGATTAACCTGTTTCAGACCTGATCTGAATCCCATCGAAAGCATGTGAGGCACCCTTACAGGCGAACTTCATGAAAATGGGAGACAGTATTTCTCCTTTAAGGTATCCGACTACTTTCGGAACCGTAATTTTGCAAAAGCGTATAAATGGATAATATTTATGATATTTAGTGTCACTTAGATTAGAAAATGTATGTATAATTGTTTTAAGAATAGTATTACAATAAAAAATTATTTAAGTACAATATTTCGACAAAAAATGAACGTAGAATGACCCATTTTCAAAATATTCTCCTTTTGTGAAAAATGCTTCTATTATAATAATATTTTGCCTGTATATATCTCGGACCTCTGTACAGAGGCTCAACTAGTATTTTTGAAATATACAACTTAGAAGGGGGTTTATCCATGTTTTACGACAGGGGTGGCCAACCCAAATGACCTCGCTGGCAACTTCGGAAGAACTTTACAATTCTGCTGGCCGCATATAAAAATATATATCTTTATATTAGATTTGGATCCATTACAAACATTTGTTGGAGTAAAAATTTAAAACAGACTGATAAATTATTATTGTTTTCATTGTTTTTCACGTATACAAACATAGATAATATAATAATAATAATGCAATGTTCAAATATTGTTTAATTTATTTAATTAGTGAAATATCTGTTTCTCAACTCTCAATTAATTTTTGCAAGTCGATCTCAATGCATGTGTATTTGCGTATCGTAATTGATGTTGCAGATTTTCGTGCGTTAAGTTTGAGCATGATTTATGTTTGATAAATTTCAATTTAGAAAAAAGAAAGGGATTCACAGGAACAGAAGCAGCGTGATAATAAAGGGTGTTTTTTTAGAGGTATAGAACTTTAAATTGAATTAAAATATGATGAATTTTAAATATGATTTCTGGCATATGACTGCCACGGCTGACTCGGATGTAGTCCAATCTGGACGTCCAATTTTCGATGACTTTTTCCAACATTTGTGGCCGTATATCGGCAATAACACGGCGAATGTTGTCTTCCAAATGGTCAAGCGTTTGTGGCTTATCCGCATAGACCAATGACTTTACATAGCCCCACGGAAAATAGTCTACCGGTGTTAAATCATAAGATCTTGGAGGCCAATTCACAGGTCCAAAACGTGAAATTAGGCGGTCACCAAACGTGTCTTTCAATAAATCGATTGTGGCACGAGCTGTGTGACATGTTGCACCGTCTTGTTGGAACCACAGCTCCTGGACATCATGATTGTTCAATTCAGGAATGAAAAAGTTAGTAATCATGGCTCTATACCGATCACCATTGACTGTAACGTTGTGGCCTTCATTGTTTTTGAAGAAGGATTCCACCAGCCCATAAAGCGCACCAAACAGTCAGTTTTTCTGGATGTAACGGTGTTTCGACATACATTTGTGGATTAGCTTCACTCCAAATGCGGCAGTTTTGTTTGTTGACGTAGCCATTCAACCAGAAGTGCGCTTCATCGCTAAACAAAATTCGCTTATGAAAATCGGGAACAACGGCAATCTCGTTTTGGGCCCATTCGACGAATCTACGCCTTGCTTGATGATCGTTTTGATGAATTGCCAAACCAAACTGAGAATAAATGATTGGCAGTTGTTAAATCGGTCGCCATCTTGGAAAGTAATGCCAAATTAACTTCTATACCTGGAAAAAAAACACTCTTTATAATAACAGTTATGGGATTTATTTTTTACAAAAAGAAAAAAAATTCTGTAAACAAAAATATTGCACAGAATAGTCGAATTTTGTAAAGTTGTAAATAATCTCGCGGGTCGCAAAATTATTCAAGGAGGGTCGCATGTGACCCCCAGGCCACGGGTTGGACACCCCTGTTTTACGAAAACAGAGGGGAGAAATTTTAAGAAAAAAGCGCCGATAATTATTTCAATGGGTAGTAACTCTGAAAATAATGTGAATTTTTTAAAAGTCCTAGTTCAGACTCTCTGGAGAGAGAAGTCTTTACTTTATATAAGCAAAATATTATTATTATAGAAACAAATTTTTAAAAAAGGAGAACATTTTGAAAAAAGATTATTCTAAGCTAATTTTTTGCCAAAATATTGTACTTAAATAAGTTTTTTTTGTCATAATGTTCTTAAAATAATTTTATACATGTATTCTAATCTAAGTCACACTAATTTTATCATGAAAATTATCCATTTACACGCTTTTTTAAAATCGCGGTTCCGAACGTAGTCGGATACCTTAAATGAGTTGAAAAATGTTATAGAACGAACATGATACAAAATGGATAAGTCAAATGTTACAAAAGTTGGTACTTTCTATGGAAAATCGTGTGTTTGTGGTATTCAAAATAAATGAAGAGTCCACGAGGTATTATGTATATGTTTCCGTACACAGTTTCTTTATAATGAGTTTTCTTTCCTTACTTTATGGACACGATTTTTCTATGTATGCATTGTATTTCCTTTTGTATCAGTTGGTTTTCCCGATTATTGACACTTATATTTTTAGTATAAAGATCACTACATTTTGTCATTACTTATTCCGATTTTGTCTTTGTAAAGGGTGTTTTTTTAGAGGTATAGAACTTTAAATTGCAATAAAACAACGATGTATTATTCGATTGACATGAATTTTTTTTATTCGAAAGATAATCTTGTGGCATTACATTTTAAATATGATTTCTGGCACATGACTGCCACGGCTGGCTCGGATGTAGTCCGATCTGGACGTCCAATTTTCGAAGACTTTTTCTAACATTTGTGGCCGTATATCGGCAATAACACGGCGAATGTTGTCTTCCAAATGGTCAAGCGTTTGTGGCTTATCCGCATAGACCAATGACTTTACATAGCCCCACAGAAAATAGTCTAGCGGTGTTAAATCACAAGATCTTGGAGGCCAATTCACAGGTCCAAAACGTGAAATTAGGTGGTCACCAAACGTGTCTTTCAATAAATCGATTGTGGCACGAGCTGTGTGACATGTTGCGCCGTCTTGTTGGAACCACAGCTCCTGGACACCATGATTGTTCAATTCAGGAATGAAAAGTTAGTAATCATGGCTCTATACCGATCACCATTGACTGTAACTTTGTGGCCTTCATTGTTTTTGAAGAAGGATTCCACCAGCCCATAAAGCGCACCAAACAGACAGTTTTTCTGGATGTAACGGTGTTTCGACATACATTTGTGGATTAGCTTCACTCCAAATGCGGCAGTTTTGTTTGTTGACGTAGCCATTCAACCAGAAGTGCGCTTCATCACTAAACAAAATTCACTTATGAAAATCGGGAACAACGGCAATCTCGTTTTGGGCCCATTCGACGAATCTACGCCTTGCTTGATGATCGTTTTGATGAATTGCCAAACCAAACTGAGAATAAATCACTTGACAGCTGTTAAATCGGTCGCCATCTTGGAAAGTAATGCCAACTTAAACTTCTATACCTGGAAAAAAAACACTCTTTACATTGAGAAGCATTGTCAGTTTTTCCAAGTTTAGAGACGGACTGTATATCGAGAGTCTATACTCAATAGATGTGTGCGACAATCATTGACCCCAATAAAAGAAAATTTCCTTACTTTTAAATAGCTACATTTTACTGGTAAAAGGTTTCTAGTGTAATACTTGTATTACTTCAATGTTAACATCTACTTAAAACTTGAAAACTTGACTTACCTATGCAGAGAAATGAGCGCTTGTTCCTTCCTTCTACAGTTATACTGGTTTTCGGTCACTGCTCTGAAAATTGGGTGGTACACTTTTGATCGCCATGCAAACACAGTTTCGTAATTGATTTAACACGATGTTGTGTTAAATTATACGCCTTTTATGACAGGTATAAATTAATCGTATATTTGTAGCGAAATATATTACTCACTTTTTTGTAACTTTTTCTGTGTGCTTCTTGGCATTTTTATTTTTTCCGTCTATTATTTTAAAATTTAAAATCAGTATTTTTTTTATTTTTTGAAAATTTATGTTTAGTTGGTCCTTGCTTCATCTAGAGATGTTAAATTTATTTGCGTTAAATTATCACAATAAATCCAATATCTCCAAAAATATTGCTAACAATGTACAGTGAATGACTATCTTTAACTTTTAGCGAAATAATAATAAAGAAATTTTTTTTCATAACTCATCTCTACTCCTTCAAGCAAAAATGCAAGAATGCATAAGGTATCCAACTACCCTAAAATCATGATTTTCTTTAAAAAGCTGACAATTTTTTTGTGATTTTAATTTATAGGCCATCTTATTATCTTTATAAAAATGACACGGTTTTTATTTTCCATTCACTAGAACAAAAACTACAAGTGTTTTAGTAAAAGTAGATGCCATAACTTTACATAAGATGTCAAATTTTAAAATGCGTTTTACTCGAAATCAGTTTTTTTTCGAAAAGCTCAAACGGGGACAGCGATTGCTAAAAAAAAAGTTTTTAAAATAATTTTGCTGAAATTTTTTGTGTATATTCTGTATAACAGTAAAAATGTTTTAACCTTCAGGTTTATCAATCACTGTTTTATTACAAAATTTACAGCTCCTTATGGGAATATAATCACTGTTTTATTAAGCGATTCATATAATAACTAAGATAAAGTGTTGTATAGTTTTAGTATAAATTAAAATATCTGTTATCCTGAAGGTAATTTCAAAAATGAATGGCAAAGTACATCAAAATTGAAAAATTGAGAATTTGTTCATTTACTTTTTGTACAGAGCGGGTCCCGTTTATGTAATTTTTTGTCAATTTTTACCCATTTTTTCCCATTTCAGCAGTAATAATCTATTTTCCTTAATTTTAGCCTTTTTTTCTCTTAAAATGTACTAAAGAAATCTAAAAACCACACACACACAAAAATCTCCATATCTCCATTTTTTTTAAAAAAAGTTGTCGCAAGTGTGTGTGTGTAGTCGGATACCTTAAATACAAATAATATCTTTGTGGGTGAGTTTTTCTTTATTTTTAGACAGAAAAAAAATTATCTTTTAAAATAATTTATACATTTAAATTTGAACGTTTATTTAATTTTACTTGTGTGCAATATATTACAATTACGAATATTTTGTGCTTTATACTTACAGTTTATACAAGACATATTATAATTAATTGAAAAATATGGTACTTTTTCATTTCAGGTACGGACCGAAACATTCATTTACTGACGAAGTTAAAATTGAAGCTGAATTCATAAAAGTACTATGCTATGACTTAGAGAGAACAGAAATTTATCAAGAATACCACAGCTTCATCCACAACAAGCCAAAAGTCGAAAAGCGATGCAAGAAACACAATGAACCTGGTTATAGCGTTTTGATAATAGGAGTCGACGCTATGTCCCGATTGAACATGCATAGGCAGTTGAAAAAAACGTCTCGCTACTTAATTGATAAAATGGATGCCGTGGAAATGTTTGGGTTTAATAAAGTTGGTGATAATACTTTTCCTAATCTTATTCCTTTACTAGTAGGTTATGATGAACGAGAGCTACCGCATGTCTGCTGGAATACATCAGAGACAGAACCTTTAGATGACTGTAATTTTCTATGGAAACGGTTCGCCAAAGAAGGATACAGAACACTATACGCGGAAGACTTTCCTCATATGTCCTCTTTTAATTACGTTAAAGAAGGATTTTATTATCAACCAACCGATTATTACTTTCGTCCTTTTATATTAGCTTATGAAAATGCTTTAAGAAGCTTCAAGCAAATCAGCACTTACGCTTGCGTCGGTTCTGTGTCTGAAACAGAAGCTGTTCTTCACTGGACAGAACTCTTTGCTTCCAATTTCAGAGATAGGAAATATTTTGCATTTTCGTGGATAAACAGTCTGACTCATGATTTCTTAAACACAGGCTCTTCGGCAGATCATATGTACGAGCATTTTTTTCGAACATTGCACGAATCAGGAGCCCTTAATAATACTATTGCTATTGTTCTAGGAGATCACGGCATGAGATGGGGTTCCATACGGAAAACCTACATAGGTCGACTCGAAGAGAGATTACCAATGCTTTTGATATATCTGCCACCCGACTTCAAGAAAAAACACCCGAAAGAAACCGAAGCCTTAAATTTAAATTCTCACAGACTTGTTACACCATTTGATCTACACGCAACTTTAGTAAACATACTTCACCTTCAAGAAAATTTCACTTTTGTAAATCCGGACGATGTCAGTGAAGAACTGGCTCTTAATTTCACAAAGCGAGCGTATACCCTGTTTCAGCCTGTACCTGAAAACAGGTCTTGTGACGATGCTTCTATCGAAGAGCACTGGTGCACCTGCGAAAGTTCGCTACCAATGGATCCTTACAATGAAAATGTGAAAAAAGCAGCAGCTTTCATGACTGAGCACATTAATTCTTTATTGACACCCGAGCGAGAAAAATGCGCACTTCTCAAGTTAAAATCAGTAACAGATGCTAGAGTTTGGTATCCAGAAACCCAACATATAGGTCATTCTTTGAATGATACCATTTTAACCATCATCATTAAAGTAAAACCTAGTGGAGCAGTTTTTGAAGGAACTGTTCGTATTTCTGCACCAAAAAAAGAATATGCTCTGTTAGGTACAGTATCACGTCTTAATATATACGGTAATCAATCTGCTTGTATACAAGATGCTGTTTTGAGAAAATATTGCTATTGCTCATGACATAGTCGCCTTAGAAAACAAAATCACTTTAATAACTTAGTGACTAGTGCCAAACAAAACTTGTACAGTTTCGATAGGATGCATTCGAAAGAATTTTTTGATGCATTTTAATGAAAACAGAATGTATATTTGTGCATTTATGTATTCTTCAAAAAAGCGTCATTCATTCAAATTAACGAAGCCTTTTTAACTGGCGATTCATCATTTACACCCAAATGTATATAAAGAGCCCAAATATGTTTTAAAAATTGCATACAGTTCATCATTTTGAAATTATTGTACATAGTAAATTATTTTTGTTGTATAAATAAAATAAATGTGATGCAATATTAAAACTTTCAAATAGTGTTTCAAATGTCTTTATGAAAGTAATGAATTTTATTTTTTCAACCCTGTATCAAAAAATTATAAATTTGTCACAGCAAACAAGACAAATTTTATTAGAAATAGAAACAAAAATATGAATAAAAATTGGCTTGAGAATGTGTGTTATGACAATCTGAAACATTTAATGGACACACAAATGTTACCAAATCGAATAAAATTTTATAACAACACAACAAAGAACAACATATTGGTCGTAAGAACTTTTTTTTTTGGTACGATCAGGATTAGAGTTAAAGTTGTGTTTGAACAGCGTATTTCAAATTAATGTCCAGATCTAATAACATGTTTTTTCCCTTAGTTCTGTAAGGAATCACTCTGGCATAAGCAATAAAAATGTTTTATTAGGTTCATCATAGTTTCAAATAATTTAAACATAATTGTTTTTAATTACCATACTTTTATAGCAAATATATATTCAAGTACATTTAATACGTTTTCAATAATTATTTCCAAATACAAATAAATAATTCATAAGGATAGTAAATGTTTCATTAAATTAAATAAACCCTTATTGGGTGAACTTGATCTCCCTTTCTAAAAAATCGTTTACATTTGTGTGAATAACAATAAAAATTATTTTAAAAATTATTCGAATTCTATTTGATTAATTATTTTAAAAAATCGCATTTGTGGTTCAAAAATGAGTTAAATGAGTATGGGCAAATCCGTAACAAATTACGTATAAATGAAACTTTCTTGTAGAATAAAGTGATTCGATTTGTTTTGGAATTTCATTATTGTCCAATTGATTCAGAATTAAACAAAATAATCCCTTTACACTTTTGAGAGCTATAACTAGAGCGCAAATTAAAAAAAAAACAGTCGTCATCACCATAAGTAAGCAAATCCATGTTTCATCCGGCTAAAGCAAGATTCATTGTGACGTCAATAGTGACGTAATGATCATGCACTTTTTTTTCTCATTCCGGGTGTGTGTGTTCCCTTACTTACTTTATCGAGAGTACCTTACTTTTTTTGACGTTAATGCATTTAAATTACCTAGAATAAATTAAAATTTATAAAAAAATGTAGAAATTTTGCTCAGTTTTTTAAGGAATAATAATTTTTTTAATTTTTTACGTTATTTCAAACAAAAATAATAAATTTTGGAATAATTATAATGGGAATATAATTTTTATGCTCTCTCTCAGAATTCTTAAATATATTTTAAATTTCAAATCGTATAGTTTCTAATAATAGACAGTGTGGAGATGTAATCATTATAAAGAAATACTAAGAATGAGTACTGAGGATCGCTTTTAGCTGGGTTATTTAATATACAGTCGAACCTCTATATTGCGAATTTTTCTATATAGCGAACTTTTTCCTGAACATTTCACGATTTTCTTCGTAAAATAACCTCTCTATAGCAAAGTGCATTTTCTATATAACGAACTTTTTATTTTGTGATTCAACTTCTCCCTCCCCCTATTTTTAAAGTATTTCTGAACATTTCAAGTTATTCTCTCTTTAACACATTTTATGGTGGTCATAAATCTTGAACTGGTTTTATTATATCCTAACTAGCCGAGAGCAATAGAGTTCTGGACGTTTCATCCAATAAATGCACCCTTTAACCTCCATTGTCCAGTTCACTAGAAACATCTTCGATATCCTCTTTCCCACTCAGTGGAGTTGTTCCACGTCCCCATGTTCTAGTTATAAAATAATTGATGTTTAATATTACTTGTATGCTTTAAATTAGAAAATGTCCTTAAAATTCATTAATTTTAATATGAAATTATTTTCTTAACATTGAAAATACAGTGTATTCTTCGACATTCCTTTTTCTTGTTTTCCTTGCAGTTTTTCTTTCTTTCTTTCTTTTTTGATAGGTAAGATACATAAAATAAACATATATTAATTTTTAAAAAGGTGTGAATAATTATTTTTTGTAATATATAGTATTTATGAATTTAAAATTTGTTTTATGTGATTTATAAAGTATATTGAAAGATGAACCTCTATATAAGGAAATTTTCCATATAACGAACTTTTTTCCAGGATTCAGCGACTTCGTTATATAGAGGTCCGACTGTATAAATGATACTATTAGATATTGATTTTAAAATGAATAGTACAAAGGGGGGTGCTCAATATCATTTTTTAAAATCCAGTTAAAGATTTAATTTTCTTTAGAAAAAATAACAAATTCACGCACACTCTCCTTTTTCTTTGCTCTAAATTTTAGCATCTAACACGCTATGTGATTTGAAGAAATATGTTATGGAGCTGTCTGTTACGGGGAGAAAACGCGAATTTCTGGTCACTTTCAGATTAAGAGAACACTTGTGTTTGTTTAACAAATTCACATTCAACGTATACTCTTTAAATAAAATAAAAATAACAATAATCGCATTATGTAACATTAATATTAGTTATGATTATTAGCACGAAGAGAAACTATTTCATGAACTTCACTTATGCTAGGACAAGACATTATATTAGGTGGTAAAATTTCATTTGTTTCTTTGCTGAGTTTTATCAATCGATTGTGATTCACCAGACTGATTGAAACTGTCAATTTGATGAAATTATCTCAAAAAATAAATCGAAAAGAAGTACTACGGCACACTTAACACTTTGTCTCCATTCATTGACACAAAATTTTAATTTATTTCGCTGTTGACAACTTAAGTTTATAAAAATATCCTTTCTAAAGCAAGGGAATTTGTTATTTTAGGTATTAATTTGTATTGATAAGAAAAATGAAACTCTAGTCGAAAAGTGACTCTATTTAACAACATTAAGAGCATTTGTAAAGAAAAAATATATAAATTTAAACTAACAAAATTATTAACGGAAAATTCAAAACATAGCATTGACGTACGCAAAAATAATAATTGTAGGTATTATAAGATTTAAAAGAGTAAAAAAAAAATGCATGAAATAACAATAGTAACAATTTTAATTCATGTACTATTTGGTTTAAATTACTAACCGTTAGTATGTATCACTTACATGATTGTTGCCATTGTCAAACATTTATCTTGATATTTAGATTTTGTCTCAAGAAGCTAGGAAATTTGAAGAATGAATGAAAAACATTAAAAAAAAACAGCCCTGCTATTTGCATATGACCTAATTAATCTAAAGCATGAAGAAAACCTTGTATATCCAACGAAGTTCCAGTTTAATGTTGTTGTTTTTTGAAATTATTTATCACATTCTCTGAACACTAGAATTACATAGCAATTTTTAAAAAAACCCAGTAAAATATTGAAATAAAGATTTTTTTCTCTTATTACACTTTTATTATACTTCATTTCTCCCGTTTTTATGTAACTTAAATTTTTATTTTGTATAAAGAAACATTCTAGTATTGAATTTTAAAATCAAAAGAAGAGTATATATTTAAGTTTATTTGATACATACTGTTGAATCTATCTTGCAAAAATATTGGATGGGTGCGTTCGATTGATTAAGAAATTGATTAAGTTCGAAAAATTGATTAAGAAATTCAATGGCAATTATAAAAATGAATTATGAAAATATTAAATACTAAATAATAGTTGAAAATATAAGTACATTTCTCTTTAAAAAAAAGTAACAAGTTTGTATTAGTGTGTTAAAAAACTAAAAATGTTTTTCTTCACAAATTCTAATAGTCAAGACAAAAATTTAAAAGGGGTGAAATGCCCATTGAAATACTTCAGTGAGCACTTTAACTACGTGCATATAATATATTTTATGTTTTAATAAACGTATGGAAAATTGTTTCCTTTAATTGTTCATTATGGCTTAATGTGTTTTTCATAATATTCTTTTCAAATCGCTCTCCATGCTTTTACGATTTTCGTTTCGATCCCCTCATTTTTTATTTAAAAAAAGAATTATTGTCTACCTTTGGCACATTAAAAAAAGCATAATCTGTAATTATTTTCTTTTTTACCCTTATATTTGCTTTCTATTAATATTACGAGTTTCTATCACAAAATTTTAGATAATATTTATCATCATATTTATTAGAATTTTAAAAAATCCTGGAAAAATATATCTCTAACATTTCCAATCCAAGATAATTTTTCTGGGTGATCCTGTTTTTACTCAAAAATGGATGTAGATAATATTTTCGATGTAAACTCTCACAAATTATCTATCTTAATAACTGAAAACAACTTAAAATAACTGAACTAATCATTGTTGAAATCATTTTTTTCTCGTTCAGGTTTATATTATTTACTACTAAGTGAACTTTGAAGTGTACGGAAGCTTGAGATGATATTTACTGAGACAGTGCCTTTGTTTCCTGGTTATGATGATATATCACGTTTATACGTCACGATGATATACAACGTTTAACTGTACGTATATTCGAGATCACCAGCAATGGTATAAATCAGTGGTCTTCAAACTGTGTTCCACGGAACCCTGGGGTTCCACAAGGCATACACAGGGGTCCACGAGTCACAATAAAAAAAAATCGAAAAGAAACGTAGAAATATGTATGCAAAATTATTATTTATAGGAAATTTCTATAATTACAAGTATCTGAAACTCATCATGTTCCTTAAAACTGAAAATCTCATTTATACAATATAAACTTTATTTTTCAACACTTTTTAAACTTTTGTTAAAATCTTTATATAAATGCTTCCCACTAGATAGTGCATCACTTGAACATGGTTCAAAATTACAAGGTCCGTCACCAAAAGCCCTCGTGTAGCTGAACAGTGAAGCGGTAAGTGGTAGTCGAAATAAATAGATCGTAGATGTCATACAATAAGCTTAGGTATTAGTAAACATAACGCCATCCAAATATTAGTCGATTTGTGTCTGCATCATAAAGTTATTCTCGATTAAACATGTCAGCTTACGAGCCAAATTCTCTTCATTTGCGGGAGGTTTTAATTTTCTGCTTTAATTTGAAGAAATCTGCGGCTGAGGCTCATCGAATACTCTCAAATACCTATGGTGAGGCCGCTATTAGTGAAAGAACGTGCCGAGAGTGGTTTCAACGCTTCATAAACGGTGATTTTGACGTCGAAGACCAGCATGGCATTTGGTGGGACCAGCTCGGCGTAGTGTATTATGAGAGTTGTTAAAACCGACTGAAACAATCACATGTGATCGTTATCGAACGCAATTATTGAATCATAAATGTATAATCAGTTTTTTACAATAAAACCTCGAGTTTCGGGGGAAAACGGTGGAAGCAAAGTTGTACACCTAATATTTCTTTATTAATGCAAGGTAAACATCAACAGCAAGAAAAAAGTTACAATAATAATTTTTAGAACAAAACGGTGTCGCTAAGCAACCAATCTACATTGCCTTGGCAATAAACAAACATCAATCCACTACAATTCTTTTTAAGTTGATTTGTGATTACACCCATTGGCGGTTTATCCGTTAAGCGCTTGGGGCGGGCACCCGGGGGCCTGGGGCCCAGAAAACTCGGAAATGCCTGGATAAGCTGGACTTAAGCAGATTTTCTGGTTATATTTCGATCCTCCAGTGCCAAGGGGGCCCGTAGATCTTTTGCGCCCAGGACCTGAATCAGTGGCGTAACGTGCACCCCCGCAACCCCCGCATCGCGGGGGGGGGCAGGGTTCTAAAGGGGCCCAAAGCCTGACTGACGCAAGTGCCTACCCTTTTTAAAATTCAACATGGGGCCCCAAACCTGACTTTGCAGGGGGGCCCAAAAGTTCTCCGTTACGCCACTGACCTGAATTGAGCTTAAATCGTCACTGATTACATCTGCAAGGACAAAATACTCAGTTCCCTTTAACGTACATTAATCCCCAATCTTCACAGCATATCTTTGCTAAATCGGAACCTGAATACAAGACTCGATTTGAATGTCGCCAACTACTAAAAAGTTCACAATGACGACGCTGTTACAGTAGCTCTAATAAGACCATACTAAAATTTATTTATAACTAAATAAGGTCTTGTGCAAGAAATTTTATTAAAAACTAAAAATAAAATTTTAAGTATTTTCTCAATGTTTTAGTGTTACAAATGTTGATTGGGAAATTCTCAAATCTAATTACTCTAACGCATGATATTCAAATAAATAATTCAGTATTGTTATGTAAGTAAAATAGTGGCACACAGAGGAATTTTTCAAGATGTGGGGGTGGGGGGAAGCAGGGGTTGAAAGTTCACCATTCTCGTATCATACCCCAATACGCCGTCGAATATATTCTTTTGAATTTGTCGATTGTTGGGAATAAAAAATAAATTATTGAGTTAATAATTAGCATTGATTAAATAATATTAATTGAATAATTAATATTCAATTAAATTTTACGTAGTATATATATACATAGGATTATAATCAATAGGAAAAAATTAAGGATGATGTGGGGTGCGGACCCCTCCTTGTGTGCGCCACTGAAGATAAAAAAAAAAGAAGAAAGAAATAGAGAGAGAGAGAGAGAGAAATACACTAGGTGACATTAAAAATGCATCACCAAAATAGAGTGGACATGAAATGAAGAAAGCCGGCAAGCAACGAGACAGCAGCGAACAAAAAGTAATATTTGTTTTGAAATGATACTTGTAATGCACAGGTATAGTCTCAGTTGACATTTTCGCTGAGTAGGCTAAGACCACCACCGACGTGATATACCAAGTCACACAGTTGAGTACGGAAAGCATGGATGGCTTTCCATGCCTTTTTAGAAATTTAAAATCTGTTGCCAGTATTTTTTTCGGGTTTTTTTTTATTATTATTTTTATTTTTTACGAAATTTTTAAAAATTGAAAACATATGTTTGCATTAAAAAACTCGAACTGATAAGAATAATTCAAAAATAATAGAGAATGTGCAGGGACGTCTTAAGGCTCAGCCGACTGGGTCCGGGCCCATGGCCTCTTCTCGTTCTCACAACTTAGCCTTAAAATCATAATTCAAATAATTTCAACGATCAAACGTTATTTCCGGCTGTATTCTCCGAAAACCTGGGAATTTCGGATGATATGTCAACTAGCCACATGTGATAACAGTCGGAAATGTACAGATCTAGGCCTGCCTACCACCATACACCATCATTACTCATGCAGTCAAAAGGCGGCAGTCGGTCGAGCCGGTTTGTGCAATTGTAAGTCATGCACATTTATTTGCTTCGGGTTATTGTTTGTACAAGTATTTGACAACGTATGCTATGTACTGTCTACTTTTAAGGGTCATCGTGGAGCCTATATTTGTGTAGGGGCCCAGAGCCTCAAGAAGCTTTAAGAGGTCCCTGAGAATGTATCCAACAAATTTGTAATCATTCATTCATCTAATTAAAGTGTTACAGAAAAATTTATTTCCAGTTACGATTATTTTTATAACTTTACGAATCGACTGGCTCTGTTTCATTGGAATAGTAAGACGCGAAAGAAATTCATTAACAAAGATATTCGAGCAATCGAGTTAGCTGATTTGAGGAAATTACATAATTACTGCCTACATCCCTCACGAATCGGATTTTTTAGTCCAATCCCTTCCTAAAAATTTATTTTAAATATTATTCCTTACACAATCTAACACATTTTCTATCTGAGGAGCCACCCTATTTGATAAAAAAAATATACGCTCAAATTCGGCTGATTTCAAATTTTTTTAAAAAAATTGGGTGATTAAAAACAATTAAATTTCAAAAGAAGGGTGTGTCGGACCTCGAAATTTTGTGCCATGGTCAGGTGACTAGGATGACAGCCGAGCTGGATCCCTCCACCGAACTTCCACACCCCGCCAACGGAATACTGGGAAAGAAATATGATTACGCTCAACAAAAACAAGATGAAACATGGTGGATAGAATAAAATTTATTGAAGAAGTTCTGTCAAAATAAACGTAATTCTTGTCATTTTTTTAAAAAAAATCCTAATTGTTATAGTGAAAATCAGAATTAAAGCTTCTACAAATTCAATTCTAAAATTAAAATGTAACATTGATTTTAATTCATTTGCTTGAAGCATCTTTTAATACCTCAAACTAGATCCTAAGCAAGACCGTATCTTTAAAATCTGCAAGGCCGAAATTAAGAGTCGAGTGAGATGACTAGGACCAACTTGACTTCAGAGCTGGTTTCTTTCTACAAAATATTCAAATTTATCCAAAAGATAACTAGTGCTGGATTTTTCTTTTGGACAAAACGAAAGCTTCAATTTGATAGAAAATTCGAACTTTGAGTTTGTATTGCTGTGCTGCCATCTAGTGTTAGGAAATTGTAAAAAATTCTTTCATTATGCATGCATCAATATTTAAATCGGGTAATATTTATCTCAGTAAATCCGTCAAGTTTGAGAAAAAATTATGAGTTCTCCAGTTTTTGGAATAGTTTGTTCTATTTCGACGTTTCTCATTGTACAATCACTAAGTATAGATAATGTATATCAGCAAAGTAATTATTTTGCGTACTGAGTACAGTAATATTTCGAGATACAGCATAGAAATTATTTTTCGAATCTTAAAACCTGGGAGATTTTAGGCAGTGTTCCGCAAGCCCCGGTCCGTGGATCAAATGATACCGGGCCACCTAAAGAACATTAAACTATTGCCATTTTATTTAAAGCGGTGCATTTCTCTCGGATGTGAACAACTTTCCATAGAAATCACTTTACATTCCACGTTAAATCACGTTTAATCATTTTTGGTGTAACTATATTTTATTCTGTAGGCATATTTGAATGTAACTATATTAAAACTGTTAAATGAAAACAATCTACGTGTCCCACCCTCAGCTGACCGCGGTAAAATTATCAAATGTTGACCGGTCCGCAGCGATAAAAAGGTTGCGGAGCGATGATTTAAGGCATAAATTAATTTTTAATACTTTCATTTGTCCACGTTAAAGTGAAACATTCAATAATAAAAAGTATTATTGTGACGCATAAGGGTTAAATTTCTGTACAACGAATGCGATAGTATTTTTAGGCATAATATATTAATTTATATTCGTATAATTTATTTACATACAGAAGAAATAATAGTCGCAGTTAGCACTGAACTCTAAATTTTTTTATAACCTTTGAATTATGAATACTTTTATGAAAAGTTATCTTATTTTTGGGGAAATTATAAGATTATTCTGTGGTTGAAATTATTCAAGATATTTCATCTTAATCAATTACTGTCCAAACATTTTATGTGGTACACTGATCTTGCTTGACCAATACAAGCTACTTTCATTATACAAAAAAAAAAAAACACCTGGAAACAATGAAAATAAGTTTTCTTAAATACAAGAACTAAAAAGAATTAATCATATACTTAAAAATTAATCTTCTTACAGGTTTTTAAGTATCAAAGCTATAATTATAACTAAGTTTATTCATCTACCAAATTTTACATTTCTACTATTGAGAAGTTAAGATAGAGATGTTTTATATATTAAATGTTTTAATGGCACAATATATTTATATAAATTTAATATTTTCTTCATTAAGTAAATAGATTTAGTTATATTTTCACTTGTTAATTTTACTTAATATTAATATTG
>BMAU01010113.1:0-22680 GCA_019973935.1 Trichonephila clavipes | reverse complement strand
AAAAGTATTATTTATATATATATTTAAACCACACCTTACCAATTCCCACCGGAACCAAGTGTTTTTTTTTTGGGGGGGGAGCGATATGGTTGCAGATTCTCAGTAAAAGAAGAAAATGCCATACCCCCATCAAATGTATAAAAGATAAATGAATTGCAAAAAAGAGCCAGAGAAAGAAAAAAAGGACCAAGGGCTTATGGCAAACCCAATGAAATATGTTTTTCATTATGTAGTAATGTATTTCGTTTTTATTTAAGCGTCTTAAGCTTAAATATTATTGAAACAGAAAAGAAAATTCGCATGGCAATAACTTATTTTCATAGCTGCAGACTCAAGTAACGCCCAACTCGCACGATCGTGCGGGTAACGAAATCCCGAGTATTACAAGCAACATTAATAGAATATAATTAATATTTTTCTATTTTACAATAATTTGAACATTAATACAAAAATTTGTATGTAAGCAATTAGAAATACATTGATATTTACCTTTTTACGAAACATAAAAAGAAAACGTGTTTTCGTTGTACTTGAAAACGAGCTAGATTTGCCAGCTGAAAGTAAAATATGGACTACAAGCACCATCTGTTGATAAAAAGTGATACTTTACACTTTCTGCAAATATGATCAATTGTTAGATTCGGGATTGTGTCTTACATACGACTATTCTAGATGCAAAAACGTATAAAAAGGTCTAACCCGCACGATCGTGCGGGTTGTGTCTTAAAGGGATATGGAGTATTGTAACAAAAACCTTTTTAAATACACCCAATTTTTTTTACTCGGTTTTTTTAACAATTTTGAAATAACTGGTACGCGGATTCGACGATTATTTTTAATTTTCATTTTACACGAATTTTTTTGTTCTAACACGAATCCCCAACAAATATGGGGATTCGTGCTTTTTGGGTGAGGACGATTTGATCCATTTTATGTAAAATGGAAGTGTCGATAATGACCAAGACAAAGGCGAAGTTCAACTATAACAGCTGATTTAATTCCCAAGGGCTTTCAATTTGCTACAAGTAGAGAGCAACATTTTATTACTCATCATTCTGACAAACACAACTCGCATTAAAATTGCAACGTTATCTTAAGTTTTGTGCAACAGCTTCTAAAGAATTATCTATACACTGGTGTAAGAAATTAAAATAATTTGAATACTTAATCGATTATCTCTAGAACTACTGGACCGATTTTAATGAAATTTGATGTGCCATACATTGATATATATAGGGTGTTTTTTAGAGGTATAGAACTTTACATTGCAATAAAACAACGATGTATTATTCGATTGACATGAATTTTTTTTATTCCAAAGATAATCTTGTGGTATTACATTTTAAATATGATCAAGCAAGGCGTAGATTCGTCCAATGGGCCCAAAACGAGATTGCCGTTGTTCCCGATTTTCATAAGCGAATTTTGTTTAGCGATGATGCGTACTTCCGGTTGAATGGCTACGTCAACAAACAAAACTGCCGCATTTGGAGTGAAGCTAATCCACAAGTGTATGTCGAAACACCGTTACATCCAGAAAAACTGACTGTTTGGTGCGCTTTATGGGATGGTGGAATCCTTCTTCAAAAACGATGAAGGCCATAACGTTACAGTCAATGGTGATCGGTATAGAGCCATGATTACTAACTTTTTCATTCCTGAATTGAACAATCATGATGTCCAGGAGCTGTGGTTCCAACAAGACGGCGCAACATGTCACACAGCTCGTGCCACAATCGATTTATTGAAAGACACGTTTGGTGGCCGCCTAATTTCACGTTTTGGACCTGTGAATGGGCCTCCAAGATCTTGTGATTTAACACCGCTAGACTATTTTCTGTGGGGCTATGTAAAGTCATTGGTTTATGCGGATAAGCCACAAACGCTTGACCATTTGGAAGACAACATTCGCCGTGTTATTGCCGATATACGGCCACAAATGTTGGAAAAAAGTCATCGAAAATGGACGTCAGATTGGACTACATCCGAGCCAGCCGTGGCAGTCCTATGCCAGAAATCATACTTAAAATGTAATGCCACAAGATTATCTTTCGAATAAAAAAAAATTCATGTCAATCGAATAATACATCGTTGTTTTATTGCAATTTAAAGTTCTATACCCCTCTAAAAACACCCTATACAATACAAAATAAATAACCATTCAACAATTGCAATACACACGCATGATCGTGCGTAACACTCGTTGGAGTTGGAACAGCGGTTGCAGAATAAACAAAAGAAATGGGTTTATAGGAGTTATGGCCCCTATAAACCCATTTCTTTTGCTTCCCATTTTTTTTCTTCACATGCCTCGCAGCGGGATGTCATACTTGAAACAAGGCAGTTTATCAGTTCTTGTGTGGCAAGGTCCCACTCGTTCAGCAACGCTGTTTTCATTTTCTGGATGGTTCTCGGAGGGGGGTTCCGAGTTGCAATTGCCCTCTCCAGAGCGTCCCAAACATGCTCTATCTATAGGATTGAAGTCTGGAGACCAGGCTGGCTAATTCATACATCGAAAATCCTCACTCTCTAGAAATTCGTCGACCAGAAGAGCTCTATGTGGCTTCGCGTTATCATCCATTAAAATGAACTCGGACCCACATGCAACGCTGAAAACGCGAACATAGGGCTCCAAGACCTCATCCCCGTACCTCACACGAATCACAGAGCCTTTTTCAAAGATATGGAGGGGTGTACGGCGATCCAACATGTTGCATGCCCAGACCATTAAACCACCTTCGCCATAGTTGTCGATTTAGTGGACACTGGAGGGTAGGAAGCGGGTCCCTGGTTCTTTCCATATGAATGTAGGGCGAGAACTGGTGTTTAGGCTGAAACGGGACTCATCGGTGAATAGAATGGTCACCCATTGATCCATACTCCAATCTTTATGCTGTTTGCACCCTGCTAAACTGACTCTCCTGTTCGTAGACGTGAGAGGGACGCAAACAGCAGGTCTTCTGGCAAACAACCCTTTCTCATAAGCCCCGTTTACATGGAAACCCGCAAAATACCGGCAGTGTTTACATGAGAATCAGGTGCGTTTACATGAGAATCTGGTGATTGGTTGATAGATTCACGTGATTATAAAATGTAACCATGGAAACAACTAGAATTTTTAACGCGATTATCATGAAGAGGAAATGTGATTATGTTTTCGTTTTTTTACCACCAAACATTTCTCTGTTTACTATTACTTATGCTCTTGTCCATTTACATTATACCCGCTAAAATTTCGTGTTTGACTATAGGTGGTGGCTCGATTATAGTAAAAGAGAGATGTCGACTGTCGGAAAAAAATCTTTTTTAATATCCCGGTAAAAATTCGAGTGTTTTGTAAACATGGATAAAAATGACAATTGATTTCAATACCAACCATTTAGAAACCGTCACCACCAAAAACCGAACTCCATTTTTACTATTTTTGTGTTCACATAAGAAACTTCTAAGCAGATCGAATCGGTCCAATAAATTTTGAAAAATTGCCAGTTTGGCGCGTTTGTGTGTGTTGTGTTTTGGAGTAGAAGCCCTTCGATTTGGCAAGAAAAAACTTGGCAGAATAAATGGTTCTGTTTTGTTTGAAATCACTTATCTACTTTTTAAATTGTGTTTATCATATTTTTGTTTCTGTAATGCATTTTGCTATCACTTTAATTAAATAGTTTTATATTACTAGGAGCAACTAAAAATATTACCTATATTTTTTTCAGCATTTATTATTGTTCTGTAAAAATAAACCTTCCATTAAATGCTTTTTATAAGAAATTGCTGCAATAGTTCTGACATTCTTAATGTTGCCTTTTTAAATATTTTAAATATTGCTATAGATTGTTAAAAATAAATTTCAATTAACTTTATTAGAAGCATACAAAATGCTATACAATATTTTAAAGAAATTATACGATTTTTATGTATTTTATAATTAATTTTACACATAATTAATTATTAGTTTGCATTACATATTCTTTCAAATTCTCTGGGCAAAAGATCTTAATCAAGAAGGTATCGTGCAAATAACTCTTAAAATAGCAACAATACATAAAGAAAAAAGAATTTGTGCTTTTCAAATTCAATCTTACAAATAATGATTCTTTTAGCAGTCTTAGAGTATATTAGAAAAATTATGTGTTTATTTCACATGTTACTTCAATAAAAAGAACAAAAAATTTGTGTGTATTTAAGTAAACTTAACATACTTTATTTTTTTCTTTGAAAATTCTTTTTACAGTTTGAAGCAATTTAAATTAAATATTTAGAAATTATAGATTGTTTCATTTATTACTAAACAAAATTTATCGTAATACGTTATAATTACAATCAAAATCATCAATATAAATATAACTATGTTTTATTTCAATTTCGCGCTATTGTAAGGATCCTTTTAAATATGGTAAATACACTGGTGTGCAAAACTTAAGCAACAATGTAAAAATTAAGCAGATAACCATGAAATTGCAGAAAAGGATTAGTACAGTGAACACGTAAGTCAGTAGAAACGTCATGCGTGTGCAAATATCAGGAACGAAACGTCAGAAGCGACGTGAACGCACGCAAAACGTGTGATGTCGGCGCGTGCTGTTCAACAGTAAAATAAAATGAAGGACGCAGACGCAATTCAACATATTCGCTGCAAGTGCCAGTGAGTCAGTTCATGAAATATGGCTAGAAGAAATCACCTGGACGACTTCACACATGGAAGAATGATCGGAAAGCTGGAGGAGGGGCGTACCGTCACCAGTGTAGCTGCAGAGTTCGGAATCAACAAAAGTGTCGTTTCGCACGCTTGGAAAGCGTTCCAAACCACAGGTACAGCTGTTAGAAAGGTTGGTGGTGGCCGCCTGAGGACGACAACTGCAGGGGATGACCGATATATCATCCTGCAGGCGAAAAGAGGTCGACGGCAGTCAGCAAGCGTCATTGCTCAGCAACTCTCTACAGCAACGGGGCGACAAGTGTCGCGGTTTACTGGGGCCAGACGCCTTCACAAAGGGGGCCTATTCGCCCGCCGTCCTGAACGCTGCCTCCCGTTGAAAGTTGACCACCGACGCTACCGTTTACAGTGGTGCAGAGAGCACAAAAACTAGACTACTGTCAATGGAGTCGTGTCCTCTTTACGGATGAGAGTCGGTTCAGTACCAGAAGCGATTCTCAACGCGTTTTGATTTGGAGAGAGATCGGGACACGGTTTTATACCAGTAACATCAAGGAAAGACAGACACCATTACGGTGGTCCTGGAGTTCTTGTCTGGGGAGGCATTATGCTGAATGGGTGAACTAAGCTCCACATTTTCGATAGAGGGTCTGTAATCGGAGATCGCTATTGTGAGGAGGTACTTCTTCCCCATGTGCGTCTGTTCCGAGGTGCCATTGGCCCAGACTTTATTTTTATGGATGACAATGCACGGCCACATCAGACCCTTGCTGTTGAGGAGCTGCTGTATAGGGAAGATATCACTCGAATGTATTAACCAGCGTACTCCCCAGATTTAAATCCCATCGAACATGTGTGGGATGCTTTGGGGAGACGTATTGCAGCACGTTTACATCATCCAGAGAACACCCAACAACTCAAACAGATGCTGATTGAAGAATGGACACTCCTACCGCAAGAAATGTTGCACCAGCTGGTTCTGAGCATGCGGAGACGGTGCGAAGCAACCATTGCAGTGAGGGGAGGGCATATACCATAGTAAGGAACATCTGCTTGTTGTTCTTCCTGTTGGATAGACCATCATGAGTCACGATACTATGCGTTCAATAAAGCTTGTTTTTGTTTGGTTCCATACCGTATGCATTGTATTCCTTTTTCAGTGTCGATGCTTTCGTCATCCTTTACGTACATAATACTCTCCCTCAATTCTGAATTTCCTTTCTCTCGGATGATTTTTCGTGAAGTTATGGCAATAAACCCACCTGTTGCTTAAGTTTTGCACACCAGTGTAATTAATAAATGTACTCAAAGGCTCATTCGGAAGTCAATTTGACGCAGAATTTCCTCAGTTTTCTTCGAAAATGAGTCTTTTTCTTCTGAGGGTCATTCTGCCCCATTCTTTTCATTCAGCCTTAGCATGCCATAAATCTTGATCGTGCTTTTCATTACTTTTGTCCGATGGGTCGAAATTCTTCCTTAACGCCCCCTCCCTCTTCACCCATGGGATCAGCGTTGAGAACTCATGAATACTCGTTAAAAAAATTAACTATAGACTTGGAGGGTGACAGAAGACTCCTGGCTCTTATGGGCCAGATCTTTCTCGGAACGGGAAGCAGATCCTTTGCTGACTGAATGCACATTCGGTCTTTTGGTTGTTACAGAATCAAAAGAGAGCCGGGATAAATAAAATCTAACATCACTGGACCACTTCAGAAAAAAATTCCAACTGCCGAGCCTTCGTGTAGCTTCTTAGTGCGACGTTTATTACAGTCAATTAATGAACAGACGAAGGGGATATTTTCATTTACAAGAAAATATCATTCTAATTGTATTTTTCCCATTCCAAGTGTTATTTGTATTTCACTTCAAACGATCTTTTTGTCGAACCACTTTGAATGAAAAGTTTTTCCTGCTTTCTGACCACATACAACTCCTTGTTTTCTCAATATTTTGAGTAACTTTACCAGCTTTTAAACTTTTTTATAGTAGGACCTGAGATTCAGAATTCACACGGAAAATTTGTATCGTTTGAAGCCAGTGACATACTATTTTATAAACCTAGAAAGGAACTCTTAATAAGACCATTAATAACAATTTACGACTTTTTGCTTACACACGTCCGGGGCCAATGTAGCTACCTGATAAGGCAGACTACACTCCTGATGAGAAGGAATGCTCCTCGGAATTTAAAATCCATTCTTATTTTTCTCGAACTATGTTACGCTATCGGGAAATCGGGACTTATTTTGATTTTTCAATAACTATTTAAAATTCAGCATATTTATTCAACTTATTATAAATTTTATTTTGAGAAATTCACAAAAAAATTTGCTTGATCGAAAGAATCATAGGCGGCCTGCGGCCGCCCGCGTGCGGTGCACGCGCTGCACACCTGCTAGGATCGGCGGTGACAATAACAAACGAATATGCTTACCGCCGCCCCGCGACCGATCACTCGCGTTTGTTCGTAATACTTCATAGTGAGCTTTGAAATTTTGAAATAAAATACAAACCATTTTGATCACTGGCATGCCAAAAATATTGTGTCTCGTGCCACTGGTTCACCATCTCTGACCTATTGCTTTATATGTTAAAATATATCGTTGGGTGGATGACTTGAGTACCCAGCTCTTTCGAGCTACAACCTCATATCAGTAGGTATTTGAGTGACTGTAATTGATTGACTTTTGCCCCTTGTTAATTGAAAAATTGGTTAATTATGAAGTATTTTGAAATTTTAAAAGCCCTATATTATATATATAAGCAGATATATGAATTACAATTCTACAAATTTTCTTAAAAATTGAGATATTTTTCTACCTGAAAATGTGCTCTTGTGTTTAGTTCGGGCGAATACAACCTTAAGGCTGTCTTTGGCTAATGTTAAAGAATAGGACGCAATTTCGGAATATTTTTTCAGATATAAAAGTACTCAAACGTTAATATTATATATATATATATATTCTGACTTCACTATCCTGTAGAGCCGGGGTGGGCATTAAGTAGAGCGCGATCGACCGGTGGACCGCAGTGACATTTTGGGGTGACCGGCTGAAGATTTAGCTATTAGTAACTATATAGGGAAATATTCAAGATTGGTTGAAGTACGCAGACGAAGTCTTTTGTTGAATGTAATAACAGCTAACTTTAGATAAAAAAAATTCTTTATTTTTGTATGTATTTAGAATTCTTTCATAACAAATGCAACATTTCATATTGTTATATTTGAGGCTATTATTATTGTATTTGTATCTTGCGTTTTGCTTAAAACGCGGTTTTCAAAAGCGAAAGTTTTTTTAATTTTAGTTCTGTAGGTAAGTACATATTCCGTATTTATTAAATTAAAGTTATAAAATAAATGTTGTGGACCCCTTTTCCTACCTCACCACACGTACGACACTGGGCATTGGCGCACACAAGAATTTTTCAAGGCGGGAGGGTCGAGGGTTGAAAGCCTAGTATTCTCATATCATACCGCAATACGCAGTGAAACACATTTTTTGATTTTGTAGACTGTCGGGAACAAAAAACAGTTAAAAATAAATTTCTGAGTAAATAATCAGCATTAATTAATAAAAAATTATTAATAACAAATAATTACGTTTCACATACTATATACATGGGATTAAAATCAAGAAGAAAAAAATCAAAGGAGAGTCGAACCCATGGACCCCCCCTCCCCCCTTCTTGTATGCTCCACTGACTTTGGTGGACCGCAACAACTTGAAAAAATTAGAAATAGCCCGTACCCTAGAAAAGTCTGCCCACCCTGCTGTAGAAAATCCCTTATTGTATCTTACTATGTACTCAGTTTTATCCGAATTGATACATTTTTTCTTTCATAAAATATGTCTCGCATTTCTTCTCCAATAGCGTAATGCTAAACGAGATATCCTTTTACATGTTAAAAGGAAAAACCAATTACCCTAAAATCCGGCGTATAACGCACACCCATACTTCAAGCTGCAATTTTTAATTTTTAGGTATATTCGCCGTATAACGCGCACCCCCTTTTTTACGAAGAAACCTGAAATGTACGTATGCAATGCTGTTATGTTTAGAAGTGATCTATTAGAGGTGTTTTGCTAAGCTATTGCAAAAATAGTACGGTTTTAGAACCACCACCTTTTTAGTTTATTAAGAACTAGCTGCATGGTCCGGCTTTGCACGGGCTTTCTTTTTCCCTCATGACGCCAGCAATTATGTGTGTGTTTGTACGCACGCAATGTGAGTGATTTCTAAAATTATTTCATTAAATTTCTCTCTTTCGAAATTTGTTCCACATATTTTCGATTTAAGACAGGTTTTTCCCCCTCCTTCTAGCCCGGCATAACATGGTTTTTTTAGTGTAAAATTACTGTTTCCTCTTCCCCTCCCCCTCACAGATAAAATATAGCTTCAAATTTCGATCTATGACTTTTAAAAAACAACATTGCATTAGTTAAAAAATTATTACTGTGAAGCAATAAAAAGAAAACGCTTCTTTAGTTAGCTTAAAAATGTCTCTGAAATGTATTATTATCCAAAATAATAGACAATGTACTTTTTTAATTAACAAATAATTAATTTAATTAATTTAGTAATGAATTAATAGAAATACTTTTAAAACACACACACACACACACACACATATATATATATATATATATATATATATATATAAGTTATAAAAAACAATATGGGGGAAGCGTAGATATATATTTACATGTACTGAAAAAAAAACATTAAAAAAGAAAAAAAAACTAAATGATAAAACCCTTTTGATATTTTATTTTAATTTCATAGTTTTCCTTCCACTGTCATAGTTACAAATTTTGTGTAATGAACGCTTAAAATAGTATAAATAATTTATATCAGGAAGTGTAATACATTAATATTACTTTTTGCTGTATTTATTTTATGTTAAAATCTTGCCACCACCTCTCCCTTTTATTATGAAATAAAAACAGTGATGATACTGATGAAGGGAATAAATGAAAAGCGAAAGCGCACTGAGGTACGGCGTAGACAAAACAGAAGGGATAAAAAAGATGAATGCTGTCACGGGCTTTTTTGCAGAATTTTTTCCTACTTTCTTGACAGTTGTCGTTATATTTGGAAAACCTTCCACAATATCTTTATAAATTATAGCCTATGTGTTATTCTGATGTATAAGCTATATTACTGTAAGGTTTCATTAAAATCCATTCATTTGTTTTTGAGTGAAAGACCCACAAAGATACTCACAAACTTTCGCATTTATAATATATATTAGATGTTCTGTCTTTTAAATAAATAGTATTTCGAAATTTGTAGAAGTCTAATTTTTGTATGCTAATTTATTTTTTAATTTTTCAAGCCCTCATTTTTGTACCCAGCGTGTAACGCGCACCCGTCAGTTTCGATCTTATTTTTTGTGTTCAAAGTGCACGTTATACGCCGGATTTTATGGTATATATGAAATATTTTGAAATTTTAAAAACACTATATTATAAACAAGTACATGAATTACAATGCTACATATTTTTATGAAATTTCAGGCATTTTTTCTGTTCGAAAATGTGCTCCGCGTACATATGGCGAAAACAGGTTTCTGCATTTCAGGATTTTCTCCCTCTCCCTCCACTCTCTTTTCTAGGAAAAAGAATTTCTTGGAAAGAAGGGGTAACGGGTTCTCAAACAAAACAAAAAAAAGGGGGGACTGGTATTGTGCTCGAAATGTATCCCACGCTACCCCACACACTCACAAACGACGGCCACCAGCGAAATCCAGGTTTGTTCTCATATTTTTCCCCAGCTGTGTTCATATCCCTATTCGATTCTCAGCTAAAGGAGCAGTCGGTGGTCTTGAGCTCAATGCCACTTTTGCGATATTCGACCTTCACAACTCATCTGAGTTGTTCGTTTAATGTTATACATGATGCTGTCTATCAAAAACATTCTATCTAAATCAGAATTGTATTTTGTTGAGAGTAAGTTCTTGAATTATCTGTACTCCAAGCATCTAACTGACAAGCTTCGGTTGAAAAGTTTATCAGAATATAGGAAGAGTTCACTTAATTTAGATAATATTATGGCTTATTATTACTTTAATGTTGTTTGCTTTAACTGGATTGTCATATTTTTACTATCTGTTCAGAAAGTTTAATAAACCGTATCAAAGAGATTTGAAGGGGAAAAAAATTCTGTAAGTCAATTCATACTTAGGTCAACAAAGAAAAAGTTTTTAATTTCAGTTACTTTTTATTAAATAGTTACAATTAACATAAATATGTATATACATATGCGGCAGATTCAAATATAATTATTCTAATAAAATAGAAATCACATCCTCAGAAATTAGGCCAACCCAGGTGGGATTCGAAACCCACGACCTTCGGAGTAGAAGTCCAACGCGTTATCCATTGCGCTACTGGGACGCAACGCACGAGTTCCTTTCTATATATGCAAGACTAGTATTTTCGTTTGTTACTATTTATTCATATGTTAATTTAATTAATTAATCAATATTTGAAAAAAACTGTATTAATATCAAGTGTCATCCACTACAAATTTAAGAAAATGTATTTGAACTTGAATGGACGAATAGAAAGTATTTTTTTAACGATTGAGAATTTGAACAAGATATATATATATATATATATATATATATATATATATATATATATATATATATATATGTGTGTGTGTGTGTGTGTGTAGGGAGAATATGAACTATATTATAATAATAATAATAGGAATTGAAAAAAAATAGAAATAATGATTATATAAAGGATATCTAACAAGGTCAAGAATGACTTATCTCCTTCGCCATATATTTTATGTATACATTTAATTTATACAAATAAATACATAAATAACAGGTAATGAGAATAGTACCACCTGATTTTGCTATGAAATCATACATTGTAATCTTATTATAATAATCACGTACTAAAATTATACATAAGTATATGAAGGAATTACCTTACGTTTTTAATTAACTAGCGATTTTGTGGATGATTGAAACATTTATCGTTAAACTAGCTGGTATACCCGTTCTTCGCACGGGTGAACTGAAAAATTAAACAACACAGATTGAAGGATAAAGAAGTTTTTAATGAGTTAATTTTACGTGAATTGCAAATTAAACAAAAAAGCCTTTTTGCGTAGCTCGGCAAAACAAAAAAAAAAAGAGAGAGAAATAAAACATCTTTGTTAAATTTTAAGTATGTAGATCTAATAGCTGATAAAAAGGATATTTTTTTATTTATAAACTTCTCGTAACACTCTTGAGGGTCGATTTTGAAAATACCATCTTAAGCTGATCTCTGCTCAGCAAAAAAGACACATTGTTAAAAGTTTTGTGTAATGAACGCTTAAAATAGTGTAAATAATTTTTATCTGAAAGTATAATACATTAATATTACTTTCTGTAGTATTTATTTTATGTTAAAATTGTAATATTCGCAAGCAACGCCGTTTCTTAAATTATAATGACGATTCAATAAAAAACATAGCGAAATGTTAACGATAGAGTAAAGTTGGCAAATGCCTAGCTACTTTCATAACTCGAGCTTTATTAGAGCTTTGTAAGACCCGCCGTGTAGGGGAGAAATGCACTTTAATACTTTATCCAACCGCATTATGATTTACTGCAGTTTTTTTCATACAATATTTTTTTTTGGATCACTACATTTGAAATTAAGGGATATACATAAACCAAGTACTCCACTTCGGAAAATTTAATCCGTTAGAGCTAATAAATTAATTAAAGATATTCCACTGTAAAATTAATTATATATACCGTTCACTTAAAATAAGTAGTCAAATAATTTTCTAAGGTCTTCATCATTATACAAAAACATAACACACTTAAATTTTGACAAACTATTTTTTCCGCTAAAATACTCATCATGAAATCCGTGCTGCTATATATCTTGGAAGAGTGGATTTCAAAGAATATTCCTGCTAAGTATTGGTAGAATATTCCTTCTAAGTTGGTGTGGTGTGGTAGTTAGGAGAAGAGTGTGCCAGTCAGGTGTCGTCCACGTCACTTGACCATGGTTCAAAATTACGTGATCCGTTGCCAAAAGCCCTCATGTAGCTGAACAGTGCGACGTTAACATTCACTCGTTCCAAAAAATACAGTAAAGTAGTTTTAATTATTTTTATACTTAAAAATCAATATCTGCCTATTGAATTAAAATTATAGTGTTATAATTAACTACTAACCACAAACAAATTTTGAAAATTTGTCCAAATGATGCTGTGTGAAAGAGAAAGTTTATTTACTTTAAGTATCAGAACTGATAAAAGCATTTATTTGGAAAGAAGATCAATTTCTTACTACCAAATGTGCATAATAAAATGTTAAAAAAAAACATTAAAATAAAGAGAGATTTATAACAACCTCTCCCTTCAAAACTTAGTTTGATTCCGAAATTAAAAAAAATAGGCATTGTATCAGAGGAATTAATTAGAGGCGAGCACCTTGCGTAGTCAAAACAAAAAAGGTTTTTCACAAACAAAAGATAGATGTATGCTGACGTGGGCTTGTTTGCAGCGCATGCCAGAATTGCTAGCAAATGACAAAATTTTTTCCTACTTACTTGACAAATATCGTTATATTTTGGACACTTCATACAATATCTTTATAAATTATAGTCTATGCTATAAATTATAGCCTATGTGCTATTCTGATGTATAAGCTATATTACTGTAAAGTTTCATTAAAATCCATTCAGTAGTTTTTGCGTGAAAGACCCACAAAGAAACTCACAAACTTTCGCATTTATAATATATATTAGATTAATTTAATAACTATATATTCCTTGTTTACTATACGAATTCGTGTATTGTAATAAATAGACAGATACAATAAATCTTTAGAAATTTGTTTCAAAATCTGATTACATTGATATTTAAATAAGTGTTTCTGTGCGATTGATTAGTATAAAAGGATGTAAAAATAGTACGCCGAAAAGGGAAATCAAAATACATTTAGTTCCAATCGTTTTATTTGCAACAAAAAAGTTATTTGAGATTAATATTAAATCCTTGAAATAATCAATAAAAATGATAAAGAAATGGAATAAAATTTATTTATTACACATAACGATTAATAATGCTAATAAGATGTTAAAATTGAATCTTATTTTATTAATTTCATTATTTACTTATTATTTTAAAGTAATTATTAGGAAGATAAACTCGACCGTTTCTGAAAGTATAAAGTATACGTTGTTGGGAGAGAGAATAACTTTTTCAATCATAACAATACAGAATTATCTAAACTATAATGGCAATATATTTTACAATAGGCTGTTTTATATTAAAGTACATGATTCAAATTTAGAATATTTTTACCTTTATAAAAAAGTGAAATATTAATGTTTTATTCTGGCTTCGCTATCCTATAGAGATAAGAATATTTAATCATACTCTTCATTTTTATCTGAATGGATCTATTTTTTCTGGTATAAAATGTGTTTCATGTTTTTTTCTTCTTTACCTTAATGCTATACGTGTTAAAATAAAAAAAAATATGTATTTACAGAAGATTTTAAAAACGCTATACTATGAACAAATGTATGAATTACCATTTTGCAAATTTTCATGAAAACTGAGACATTTCTCTGTCTGAAAATATGTTCTGCGTTCAGTTCGGGTTGTCATCCATTTTGCAAAGACAGCAGGGACAACCCCAAAATAGTACTTTTCTCAAAATCGAGAAAATACGAGGTTGAATGGGAATACATCTGCTAAGAACTAGCAAGTGAGGGAGAAGGGGAATTGGGCACTCCTTCGGAAAGAACTAAGGCGAAATGATGACCTGAATGGTGAATGAGGGGCAGCAATCTGCTGTTATTTACTTGTTATTGTCCGACAATGCCATGAAGTAAAGGGAGGAAACTGGGTGTAGATTCCTATGGCGGAATGAAGACCTTGAATGATGGCGAGGGGAAGCAATCCACTTTATTCACAGTAGTTGTAAAGATCCGACAATGTTATTGTCAAACGGAAAAAAAGATTCACTCACATTCCATTGTAAATCAAATCCTTTTGCCCTAAAGAAAACTGTTTCATTACGTCTCTTTTTCAGTGTTCTTGTAAGGAAAAATGACAGTTTGCTCCCATTCTTCGTGCACTAGACCATTTTTTCGCAACCACCGGTCCGCGGACCGGTACCGGTCTGCACAAGAAATATTAAATTATTTCCTTTCATTTACTATGGTATATTTTTCTTGGGTTTGGACTACTTTTTATGAAAATCACTTCATATTCCTTGTTAAATACCTTTATATTCATTTTTTGTGGTGTAACTATATTTTATTCTAAAGTCACGAACGATAATATACAATTAAATTAAAATTATTAAATCAAAACAGTCTGAAATATGAACAATCAACATCCTCCCTCGCAGCGGGCCGCAGTAAAATTAACAAACGTTGACCGGAGCGCGGAGATTAAAAGGTTGCGGAGCACTGCACTAGACAATTCAAAGCTTGAATCCTTCTGTCCTTCAAAATTTTGCTTCTTTTCGTTTAGAGAAAGTTAATGCAAAAAAAAAAATTAGGGTTCGATTACAAAAATGGACCGATTTTATTCTACACTGATAGTTGACAATAATAAAAATGCCAGACTCTCTTGACAGTAAGAAAAATAGACCCAGTTCCTAATATTACGAAGAAACTGAAAATGTCAAATGTTATTGGATTTTGCAAAAATGTTAACCATCAGATTAAAAAAAAGGTGATTTGGAAACTAATTCGATTAATTTTATTATTTAATTGAAAAAGTGATTTTTTTTATCTTTTCTGTACAAGCAGATTCTGTGCCCAGTTATCACTTATGGCTCACCCGTATGGGGAGCCGCAGCCGCCACCCACATGAAAAAGATTCAAGTAATTCAAAACAAAATACTCCGCGTCATGACGAACGCACCTTGGTACGTCCGAAATTACGTGAAACACAACGATCTACATATGGAGCCGATTTCTAATTACATCACTAAACTCTCTAGGAATGTCTTTAAATCTATTGAATCTCATGACAATCCAATTATCAAAGCACAAACACTATTTACGTATCCTCATCCTAAAATTAAATATTCATACTCTTCGACGAAGTGGAGAAACCCGCTCCGCCCTCATAACTCAACAAAAAACACTCTTAACAACACGATTTAGCTGCACTGCACTGCGTCTTTTACTCTGGGTTCTTGGGTGATATCTCACCGCCTTGATTCACTGCCTTCGGCCGTCCCGCTTTCCTTCCTGCGTTCTTCCCCTCGCCCCGCCGGCGCTCTGCTTCGATAGAGCGTTTCGTGCTTTGGGGTACGTCCTCCTTCCCCGTTTTGTCGTGGGAGTTTTCTTGATTAGATCCATCCTCACATCATGGTTTATCTTTTTCTCCCATCCTTCTGGGAATAGGCGCCTTCGTCGCCGGCGCCCGCGTTCATCTAATTTTAGTTTAGTGTAGTTTTTTTATCCTATCATCATTAGTTTTGAAAATAATAACATAAAGTTGTAAAACAAGAAATTGAATATATTTATAAAAAGATTATACATTTTCAGACAGAAAAATATCTCAATTTTCATGAAAACTTTCAAAATTGTTATTCATACAACTGTTTACAATATAGCGTTTTCGAAAAATTAAAAATATTTCATAAAAACTTTTTTTTTGTTTTTTTTTTTAACACGTAAACTAACTCATTTGGCATTGTGGCATAGAAGAAAAATTGAGAAACACATTTTATACCGAAAAAAAATGGGTCAACTCGGATAAAAGAGAGTGGCATGATAAAATATGGTGCTCTCTAAAGGATAGCGAAGCCAGAGCACAATTTTAATGTTGCAGTACTTCTTTCAGTAGCTGAAAAAATGTTATTATAATTCGGATCTTATTCCTTAACACTAAGTGAAGACATCCTTAAAAGGAAATAAAAAGAATAATATTGTGCTAGAATTATTTTCTTTTTATGGATAAAAACAATTTTTAAATGTTCAGGAAGCTCTTTGTTAGGACATTTTAATTACAGCAAATAATGAAAATTTTAAAAAAAATGTAAATGAAAAAACTTTAAGGTATCCGACTACGTTCGGAATCGTGATTTTAAAAAAGCGCGTAAATGGATAATGTTCATGATATTTAGTGTCACTTAGTATAAAGTCACTTATACATGTATAAAATAATTTTATGGACATTATGACAAAAAAAAATGTATTTAAATACAATATTTTGGAAAAAAATTAACTTAGAATAATCTTTTTTCAAAACGTTCTCCTCTTTTTATAAAAATGCTTCTATAATAATAATATTTTTGCTTATATAAAGTAAAGACTTTCCAGAGTCTGAACTAGAATTTTTGAAAAATTCACATTATTTTCAGAGTTAACACCAATTGAAATAATTATCGGCTTTTTTTTCTTAAAATTTCTCCCCTGTGCTGTAGTAAAATATGGATATACATCCACACTTCTAAGTTATATATTTCAAAAATTCTCATTCAGCCTCTGTACTGAGGTCTGAGCTATATACAGGCAAAATATTATTATAATAGAAGCATTTTTCACAGAAGGAGAATGTTTTGAAAAATGGTCATTCTATGTTCATTTTTTTATCACAATATTGTACTTAAATAATTTTTTATTGTAATAATATTCTTAAAACAATTTTATATACATTTTCTAATCTAAGTGACATTAAATATCATAAACATTATCTATTTATACGTTTTTGCAAAACCACGGTTCCGATTGTAGTCGGATACCTTAATATACTTTCTAAGTAAATCCTTTTTTAAAATATGTTTGCTTCAAATTCAAATTGCATCAAAGAAGTTTTTTCATGTAATGTAAATTGATATATTAGTATCTGAATAAAAATATTCAGTTTTAATTGCTCATTCCCAGATTTCTCATTTTTTTCTCCGATACAAGATTAATTTTTTGGGTATAATACTTTTTAAATATTTTTCTGTAAAATGCAATATGTGTGTGTGTGGACACACACATAATTTTAGAAATATGAATAATAGGAAACATATCTGTGAGAATATTTTAAAAGTACAAGATTGCTACTGTGAGACATTCAGCAGATTTATAACTAGATCAACAAATTCTAACGCGAAATCATAAAAGTAAAATTTTTTTTCTTATAAGATAACAGATACGTAATAATAGACTAGTTCTAGATATGAAAAAATTAAGAAAACAATGAAAAAAATAAAATTCTTACAGTTCCTAATAATTTTCTCAGTTCGTAATATAAAATTATATAAGTATTATTTACTACTCTGTAGTGTAATTAACGTAATATTGAATCGGATAATTTTATTTTTTTATTCTTTAATGAGTGCTAACTGAAACTTATGAGATTTAGTAGAATGTGTAAGCGCCCAGTAATTTTTTTTTTCTGCTTCGTATGCAAAGAAGGATTCAATCAAGAAAATTCATATTTAGACTGGATATTATTTTTCAAATTTTTTACATAAGAAACAAAAAAATTCAAGCGAGCATTACAATAAGAATTTTTTTTTGTAGCGGGAATATTTTGGATAATGAAGAATACCGAAATGTAAATAATTTACGCTGATGTAAATAAACAGTACGTAAATCCGTCGTGCATTGGTCTCAAGACGTAAGTACAGGGCTACTGAAATTATTTTTGTTACCTCACTCACCTCCCCCCCCGGTTGTATTTATGAAAAAAGCAAAATTAGTGTTTGTGAAGTAATTAAAGTCATTACTTGTGATAAAAATTATTTTTTATAAAATAAGGCATTATAAATGAACATCCCGACATATTTCCCTTTTCTTTTACCTACAAATTTATACTAGACTTAACTTTACACTGGAAACTGTTACAAGGGGCGCCATCTATAGATACTATTTTAAGTATTAACAAACATGGATGCAAAAAATTCAGGATGCAGGATTCATATTTGTTCGTTATGGCACGTCCATATTTTCAAAAACTACCTTTATCCAACAGATGGCGTTGTTTGCAACTCGGATGACGTCAACGCGAAAATGTTTGTAAAAAGATAACCCTTCGTTACTATAGCAACGGGGTGTGATTAAGAAATGATTGACAGATAAAGTCGGTTTCAGAACGCATGCGCAGTTGTAGTAAAAAAATAAACAAACTATTCAAAACCATAATCAAATAAATGGTGAGGACACAACGGGGTGCAACGTTGGTTGAATGGGTGGAACAGGAGAAAAAAGGAAGTTTAGTAAAAGTGCTGTCTTTTAGAATTGCCGCGGAAATGGGTGCGCAGTCTTTTATTTATTTATTTTTTTAAATCCGTGCAAATATTTTGGGATATCCACGAGTGAATAAACAAGTACGTTTACATTTTCTTGGGTATCATAAACATTGCCCATATGGTAAAGAATAAAGATGGAATTTAGAAAGAAGTTTTAATTTTTGGAGGAAGGGTTTGATAGACCTCCCGTTTTATTTTTGTAGAGATATCTTTTTTATTTGTCTTAGCGTATCTAATTCAATTTTCTTTTGTTTGAAAGATATGTAATAAATTTCTTTCTGCTCGTATCTTAGATGCAAATTGTATTTTAAATTGCTGTGTAAGAATACTCATCAGGGAAATAATCATTTTCAATTTGAGTCTTTCACAAGAAAATGTTACTTTTCTAAGAAAATAACCTAGAGCAATTTTTTCACAAATCGTTTGTATAATTCTGTTTTCAAACACATCTATTTCTTGTTTTACAAGTTACTGTTAATATTTCCGATATGCATGAAAATATGACAAAAATTTCACTAAATTATAGTCGTCACTAAAAACCTGAAGAAAAGTTCGTTATTTGGGAAATTTCGTGAAATGATGATTTATCTTTCAATAAAGTTTAAAAACCACTTAAAACCAAAGTTCGATAAATGGGAAATGCACTTAGCTATTTGGAGGTTATTTGACGAAGAAATTCATAAAATGTTCTTGATTTCAGGAAAAAGTTCGCGAAATAGAGAAATTCGCAAGATAGAGGTTCGCAAAATGGGGAGGGCCGACTATATTATTTCATCGAATTAATTACCAAATTAAGCTTACTTTTTATTTCACTTCCTTAAGTTGGTATGGAATTGCAAACTTATTTCCTTGTTGAATTTTAAAATTGTTCTTATAGATAATCCGAGAAAAAGCATGAATATTGTTAAATTTGGAAACCTGGAAGAAATATGAACATTTTAAAATATTAACTTAAATATTTTAAAAAACTCTGCGAGAGTTCTCAGATCTAAATTTATATAAAATTTTATAGAACAGATATATATATATATATAAGTATCTTCAAAAATTTCAAAATTATCTTGAACAGAAAAAAAATATTGAATAGAAAACCCTTTCATATCTTCCCAAAATGAAAATCTGAGAAAAATACATTTAAAATTTGTACAGGCATAAAACAAAAACTAATAATGTCTGTAAATCTCTAATTTTTAATACGTTTTCCAACTGAAAGAAGGTTGTAAAATAGCTTGTAATTTTCTATGAGACAAAAATCGTTTTAACCTATAATTATATCATATAGGAGCTAATCTCTGACTGCAATGTAATGGTAATAATAAATCATTATTATTGTTTTTACTAAAATCAATAACTGTAGGAATCAAAACTTGAATTTTACTTTACATATGCAGCACAGAATAAGTCTTGAATGTCATACATCACACACTTTGACACTATTGGTACTGCAATTCATGGTTAGCTGTTCTGTGATTAAGGTTGAATTTTTTTGATAAGTATGTAATTATCTTTTTATGGATCATGTCTAAGAAAAAGGATTTAAATTAATTATTTATATAGTTTCATCTTTAAAATTGGTCTTTTAAATAAAATAACGTGGTAGTATATATATACATATACATTACATACGTTCAATAAATGTATATTAATCACTTGAATTAATGAAATTATATACTGATGTATAAAACAACACTTTGTTATAAGCACAGATTTCAGCATTTATTAGTATACGTATTTTTATGTTTACTAATAATTTTTGAATTGTGCGTTCATTGAAGATATAGCTAATTAACATAGTAATTCTCTCTTTATAACCATACAAACTATTGGATTTTTAAAAAAATATGAAAGAAGCCAACGAGCTGATTCTTTGAGATGACAAAAGAAGAAAAAAAAAATTCTTTGGGAGGAGTAGAAATTACTTTCAAACAGCTAAAGAAAGCACATCAACAGCTGAATGCACAAAGTTTTTCTTTTTCTTTTTTCAGCAATTTCGTCTTTGAACAGTGAAGAAGGGCAAACGGGTCAAGCTGTCGTAAAACACAGATTGGGGCTTCCTCCCCCTCCATTGTGGAGGGACCAGATACTTTTGTCTTCAATTGCTTCCCTAACCAGTTTATCTCGTCTAAATGGAATTTTTCATAAATACTCAGAAATAATAACATTAATTTATAAAATAAGAAATGGAAATGTGGTTAAAAAGATTATAACAATTTATGAAAAAGTGCTCTAATGACCATTTTCACAGAAAAATGACGTTTTCTTTTTAAAGACTACTATCGAAACTTATGTTTCTTTATGAGAGTTTCTTATAAGGCAATTCAGAAATTCAAATTTAAGTACAATTTATTTCTACCATCTTCATTTTTTACAGGGTACCACATAATACACTCTGTCGCAAAAAAATATATGCACCCAGAAGAAATCAAGCTACAATCACGAAACTCGGCAAGAATGTAGTCTGGTAAGAGATATGCAAATGATTAAAATTTCGAAGCCAATGAGACAAGGCTAAATGCTATGCGCATATTAGTTGCGCAACTGGGAGGCTTAAAAGACATGAGTACGAGCACCGTACGGCTATCCAAACGAATCTGATGACTTTGATAGACGATATTGAGACTTAGGATGCCTCTAAGACGTAACCGGCGGCAGTACGAGCAGCTGACGGACTTTGATAGTTAGCCGTATAATAGGCCTCAGAGAAGCAGGTTGGTCGAATAGACGTATCGGTCGCCACCTCGGTCGGAGCGATATGGTAGTTGCTCGGTGTTGGCAACAGTGGATCACAGAAGGTAGAGTGTACCGTCGCGGGAGGGTCAGGGACGTCCCAGGAACACAAATGATCGCGAGGGATCGTGCAATCAGAAGAGTGGCCACTTCGGCACCAACAACGTCGCTAGCATCGATTCAACGCCACTTACCTTCTTCCAGACATCCAGTGCCGTAAGAGAAACCATAAGGGAGACGACTGACCGAGGGTGGCTTGAGAGCCGACGTCCGCTAAGACGCTTACCACTGACCCCACATCATAGGCAGTGTCGACTGGATTTTTGCCGACCTCGGCAACTTGGAGTGTGACAGACTGGGAGACGTGTCATCTTCAGTGATGAATCCCCGATTCAGTCTCAGTGATGATGACCACCGCACACGTGTCTGGAGGCGCACCGGCCAGCGGTCCGATCCGGCATTTATTGTCGAGTGGCATACAGCAATTTCACAAGGTGTGACAGTGTGGGGAGCAATTTCTGGGGACACACGATCATCTTTAGTGGTCCTTCAAGGCACTTTGACAGCTCGCAGATACGTGGACGATATTTTAACGCCGATTGTGCTACCCATGCTATCAAGTCGCCCAGGTGCCATTTATCAACAGGATAATGCTTCGTCCACATACTGCGCGACTCTCCCAACAATGTCTTCAAGATATGACGTCCTACCATGGCCTGCCAGGTCACTCGCAGATCTTTCGCCAATAGAGCATGTCTGACGCGCTGGGAAGGCAACTGCAGCCGTCCCGAGATACAGGAGAATTAACTGCGCAGATGCAAAGACTATGGCAGGATCTTCCACAGGGGGTCATAAGTGATCTAATTGAATCGATGCCACGCCGAATTTCGGCTTGTATAGCTGCCAGAGGTGGCTTTACACTGATTTTTAACCTTTGCAAGCTGTAACCGCTTAATAAAATGATATTTTGTTCTTGAATTTTTAATCATTTGTTTATTTTCATATACACTATTGCATACCAAATTTCCGTGAATGTCAATTTCTTTGGGTGCATATATTTTATGTA
>BMAU01010112.1:0-131448 GCA_019973935.1 Trichonephila clavipes | reverse complement strand
TTACGTATTGCTAATAAACAGCATAAAATAAAAAATGACATTAATAGGTATTTGATCCCCCCCCTCATCTGTATGCAAAGTTTACACTCTTCTGACCAATTCTTATGTGGTCAACCACCACGTACTAAGCAATCGCCATTCTTGTAGAGCAGTTTCTAGCTCAATAAGAGTGGCTGGAGGTGGAAAACATGAAGATATAGCACAGCTGAGATCATCCCAAAGATTTTCAATGGGATTAAGGTCAAGAATATGCTGGGCTATGGCAATCCTTCACTCTCCACGTAGTCATCGACGATGTCAGCTCTATGGGGGATGTGGGTTATCATCCATTAAAGCAAAAGTAGGGCCAACTACTGCAGCGTACACCACAATGGTTTCTAGGACTTCATCTCGATACTGGACAGCCGTCACAAAACCCCGCGTTAAAGATGTGCAGGTTGGTGCAGTGTCTTAATGAACCCTGCCCACACCCATAATGCTTCCGCCTGAATGTGATGTTTGGGGCTGATTGAGTGCCCCTTGTTTACGCCATATCCTTATACACTTGTCATCTGGCTCCAGAGCAAATCTTACTCATCAGTAAACATGACATTGCCTCAGTCAGAAACAGTCCAATTGCCATGTTCCTGGCACCACTTTAATCGCGTCTCTTGATTGGACGGATAGAGAACACAAACTCGATGTACTGGCATACAGTCCATTCATATGTAATCTTCTGGGTACAGTAGGTGCATATATAGCCTTACCAATGGGCACTGTAACCACAGATGCTGCATATGTGGAGGTCACCTGCGATTCGCTTGACTACAATAGCAATATATCGATCTTCTGTGATTTTTGCTTGACTACAATAGCAATATATCGATCTTCTGCGGAGGGGCCTTCGGACAACTATCTGTGTGTTTGGAAATGTTTCTATAAATGTGAAATTACAGAATGATGAACACCAAAGAAAAAAAGCAACATCTGTGATTGACTGTCCTGCTTCAATGTGCCCCACAGCACGCCAGTGCTCGAATCTTCCATTTGTTTTCTGGAAGTCATAGAAACACGTATGCCTTGAAAACAAATTATACGAAAGTTTTAAAATGCCTTCTATCAGCACTTACAATCAACTTCTGTAACCCCCTTCATAAAGCTGGCTTTTATAAGAGTGCCCTTTTGCATATTTCTTGACATGAAAGCACGATTGGCTGTTACCTAACATATTTGCATACTTCCATCTACCTCTGCAACGAATTGCATCCTTTCACTCCTGATTGGCTTCAGAAATTAGCATTTTCCTCTCTGTGCTTAACTTTTGGAAGTGAGTGTATACTAAAATTTGATTTTGAATTTCTTTTTAGGTAGAACACAAGACCTACCATATGAAAAATTGCTGACCTTGAAAATTTGAGGAAAAACTGAGAGAAGCAGAGAAAAATTTTGGTGTTGGATCTGGAGTTCCTATAGTTTATGAAAGAAGTCAAGAAAATGTAGGGATATTGCTTTTATCCTTGATTGCTGCCACTTTGACGACTATGCTAATTTTTAAAGAATATGAATCTTAAAAAAGTCCTCAAACTATGGATTTCTTTGTGAGTTTAAAACTTTTTTTTACATTTTATTTTTGAATTTAGAACATATTTTCATATAATAAGAATTTTTTAAAGCTTGTATTTTTATAAAATGTAAGACATAAATGAAAAAATAAGAGTAGAGTGTAAAAGACTTGCAAAGAAATTAACCCTCTCCAAGCAGTCTGCACGTAAAAATCCTGCCATTCTAGAGATACTTTTTTTGCCTTCAAGTAAAATTCTCAAAAGCGGTTGAACTGTATTTTTAAAAATACGGCTCAACCACTTTTAAGAATCTTACTTGAAGGCAAAAAAATACGTGCGGTGCATTTTTGAAGCATCTCTAGAATGGCAAGATTTTACGTGCAGACTGCTTAGAGGGTTAAAAACCTTATAAGTTCCTAGAATTTAAAATGCATCTATCTGTCGATTTACACAAAAGATAGGTTCCTTAGAGAATCATGTGAATCAAAGAATAATAAAGTGTGCAGAATTCAGTCATTTATTTCAACATAAAATACTAATTTGTAATTGTATCATTTTCATTTGGAATCCATTTGTAAGTGGTATTGTCTTGCCATATCATTAATGTGTTTTCCATACTTTCCATTCCACTTACTTACAAACCTGTGCTCCTACTCTTAGATACTCATGGTGCTACAATATCTTTCATTATTCATATTTTTTTTACATACTTACAACTTAAATTTTGATGTTATTTAATGACTTCATACAGCATAATATTTTTGACTTTTTGGTCTGTTGTAAGGTATTCTTCATTATTAAAAAAATCACTTCTAGCACTTGGGTGCGAATTAACTTTATATAATATAAACTCAAAATTAAATTGCAGTGCATAAAAAAAATCATAAATCATTTTATATGTTAGGAAAGGTAACTGAATTTAAATGCAATTTAGCTAATACTGCAATATTCAAAGACATCCATTGTAGAAACAATGACATTTCATTTAAAACTTCAGTGTTAATTAAATTTATTTTACTAATTTACACTTAACCATTGAAAGACATTAAATCTTACCTTCTTTGATGAAAAGTTTAATGATAGGAATTATTTTAATGATGCTACTTTAATTATTAATCATGCTAATTTAATAAAGTTATTTGCAATATAATTTATCATGTACTTTTATAGGCAGAGCCTTATCAAAATAAATAATTTTATTTTCTTGCATACTTTGTTTATTATGAATCTACATTTTTTGTAATATGATAAAATTAAATATTTTGTAATTGATAATATTAGAATTTGGTGGTGGTTGTAATTAATAATTTTGATAAATGTGTAAACAATTTTAAAAGTTTTTACTTGCTCTCATCAGATTTTCTATTAAAGGTCTCTTTTATTTTACATTTACTTAATAAACGATTAAATTAAATCTTAGAAAAAAGAAGTAATCATAATGTTTTGCTGATAATATTGTTACGAATTTTGCGTAAATAATTTGTATTTGGATGTGTAATACATTTTTATTACTCTATGTTATATTTATTTTATTTTAAAATTATACTATTCACAAGCCGTCCCATACGCTATAGTGGTGATTCAATGAGAACTTGGTGAAATCCTGGTGATAGAGCCAAGTTGGCTTCATTTTTGGCGGCCAATTTGGCATCATTGGTGACCATGTTGGCGAGTTTGGGACCCGCTGGATTCTTCTAGAAATTAGTGGATTTCTCCACTAATTTCACTCTCTATGGCGCATGCAGATTTTTCTGGAAGTTTCCTCCGGGTCTATAAATAGAGCGGTGCTAGCCACAACGAGTCAGTCTTAATTCAACCAGCGATTAGTGAGCATTGTTTTGATCACCAATTAGCTGGGCTGTGCTTGTGAATAGTCTTTTACATACGTGTATTTTATACACTGATAATTGTGTTTGATTGCTGTTGAAGGTGGGAAGACCTTCAGAGATTTACTCTATGAATATTGCTGCGGAATGCTGTATTTAAAGAATTGGATTTCCAATAATAAATTCGCATCACTCTTAAAGAACTGTTATTTTTCTTTGTGACTGTTTTGTATGAAATCCTTGAGCCCAGATCTATGTCTCAGTTTGGTGTCAGAAGTGGGATTTTAAGCCAATAACAAAAGTGATGAATGAGCATCTGAAGGCTCTGTTGGAAGGCATCAATGCCTTGAAAAACGGCCAAGAGACAAAGAATGACTTAAAAGAGAGAATGGATAATATACAGAAATTTCAAGAAGATCTGAAGAATTCTTTAGAAAAGCAAATCAACAGTGTTGAAGAAAAAATCAACAGTGTGGGGGTGAAAATAGTATTCAAAGTGGATGAAAAAGACGAAAAAGTTGAAAAGAAAATTGAGGAAGAAATAGAAAAGGTTAAAGAGCAGGTTGAGGAAAAAGATGAAGAAGTGGCTGGAAATTTTAGCCTTATTTCACAATGAGTAGATCTCGAAAAGAAGCTTCTAGCTTGCGGGAATGCGATGAAAGAAAGCAAGTTTGTCCCTGCTGTTCTAGTACATGTGCCTTCTTCTGCAGTGCCTCTAACTGCCTCACCAGTGTCAGTGAAACTGTCTACCTATGACAGAAAAACCAACTAAGAGTTATAAAGACTCAATTCTCAATAATTTCTGAAGCCAATGGACGGACTGATGGGGTCAAAGCATGTCAGCTAGCAACATCCCTTAGAGGAGAAGCTTCTGAAGTACTGCAGACTCTTCCCAACACCGAGCGACTAAACTTGAACTCACTCTATAATGAATGCTCTGGATCTTTGATTTGGCGAGAAATACTCCAAGGACTTCGCATGCCTGCAGATGAAAACCAGACTCCAGAAAACCAGAGAAAGTTTGCAGGAGTATGCTTCTAAGATAGAAAGACTCGCCAACTTGGCTTTCTCCAATTATCCAGCACTATGCGAAAATTAATTTCTTTGCAGTATTTCTCGTGGATGGACTGAAGGATGGGGGAATCCAGAAGGCTATAAGAATGGCAGATGTTCAAGATCTAAAATCTTCCCTGTTATATGCCCTGAAATAGGAGGCCGCCAATGAAGCCAGTTGCAGTGACCGCCATTCCATCTGAATTGCTAGAGTGACTGCAGATGCACCCTGTGAATCTCAATGAATGAAGGAGATAAAGAAATTGAAAGAAGAAATTCAAGACTTAATGACTCAACTTTAGAACCGGAGGAGACGTAGCATCACATGTTGGGAGTGTAGTAAACAAGGGCATCTTAGAAGTAACTGCCCCCCGAAACAATAAGAAAGATCATAACACCAAGTGCTGGGGGTGCGGTGGAGCAGGGTACCTAAGAAATAATTGCACTCGAGTATAAGGAAGTGTGTAGAAACCAAAAAGAATCATCAGAGAGGAATGCAGACGTCCCTTCAAGACCTTGCCCGGAGAACAGTAAATATTGCTCAAGAATTGAAAAGAAATTTGGCATAATAGATCAAGTCGTCTGCCAAGTTATGACACCATCAATATCAGAATTGGATCCATGGAGTGATGACAGTGTCCGAACAGATTAGCTGGCTGATACCGAAATAAAACCAATAATAGAATTCAAAGAGTCATCTGACAAAAAGCCCAGATGGCAAGACATTGCCCCTTTCCATCCTACAGCGAAGTGTTACTGGGCTCTTTGGGACTCTCTCCATCTGAGAAATGGTGTTGTGTATCGAAAATGGGATTCTGGTAATGGAAAAACATTCAGATGTCAATTAATACTCCCAAAGACAAGAGTTTCAACAGTCCTTAAGGAACTCCATGCCAGTCTAACTGGAGCTCATTTTGGTGTTATGACGACATAACAAAAAGTTTGTGAGCGTTTCTACTAGAACAATGTGCGGAGTGACGGGGAAAAGTGTTTTCGCACATGTGATCCCTGTGTTGCACGCAAATGTCCTAGAAAAGGCACTAGAGGAAGATTGCAGCTGTATAATGTGGGAGCGCCTTTCGAATGAATAGCTTTTGATCGACTTCCAAGATCATCAGATGACAACAACAACATTCTGGTGGTGATGGACTACTTCACTAAGTGACTTGAAGACTATCCTATTTCTGACCAAGAGGCCTCAACTATTACAGAGGTTCTAGTTCAATACTAGATCTCACGATTTGGAGTTCCTCTACAACTGCACTCTGATCGAGAGAGAACTTTGATTCTGCCGTCTGTAAGAGACTGTATGAGATACTCAACAGCTTTACATCCTCAATCTGATGGCATGGTAGAGAGGTTCAGTCGGACCATCCTGAACAGCCTTTCTCTCCTGGTATCCAGTAATCAACAGGACTGAGACAAGGAATTGCCCTTTTTTCTGCTTGCCTACAGGAGTGCCATTCACGAGACTACCAGCTATTTCCCATCCCAGATGCTCTTCGGACGTGATCTTCATCTACCTGCAGATCTTCTGCTCAGCTGGCCACCAGATGCTCCCTTGGCGCCTGAGGAGTATGTCGAGAAACTCCAGGCTCGGATGGAGGAAATGCATTATTTAGCTAGGGATAGAATCGGCATGGCTTCCAAGACGATGAAGACCCGATACAGCGCTAGAGCAACCAGACACGACTTCCTCGAAGGTGACAAAGTGTGGTTATGGAATCTGAAACATCACAAAGGACTTTTTCTGAAGCTGCAAACCAACTGGGAAGGTCCTTACACAGTCCTAAAAAGACTGAATGACGTTGTGGTGCGGATACAGAAATCACCATACTCAAAACCGAATCACAATAGGCTAGCCCCTATCTGGGCCTAGATAAATAAAATCCTTCAGTTCAGACCATGGTGACTAATTATTTTTTAAACAATGCAAATTATTTCTCTTTATATTAGTTATAGTTCTCTTAGTTTTTTTTTTTTAATATTGTAATTTAAGTTTACATCTCTTCATGCATTTTGAATTTATTTGCTTTGTATATGCGATGGAGTACATTTGTTACTTTATATGTGATTATTATGTGAGTAGTTTGCCTGTAAATAGATACCTCTTACTCAAGGATTGTACTGCCCGGAATGTACAGTCTTTTAGGAGGAGGCAGTGTTATGAATTTTATTTAAATAGTGTAAATAATTTGTATTTGGATGTATAATGCATTTATAATACTCTGTTATATTTATTTTATTTTAAAATTTTACTTTTCACAAGCCATCCCATACGCTATAGTGGGGATTCAATGAGAACTTGGTGAAATCCTGGCCATTGAGTCAAGTTGGCATCATTTTTGGTGACCGAGTTGGCAGCCATTTTGGCGTCATTGGCAACCATGTTGGCTAGTTTGGAACCCTCTGGATTCTTCTAGAAATTAGTGGATTTCTCCACTAATTTCATGCTCTATGACATGTGCAGATTTTTCTAAAAGTTTCCTCCGGGTTTATAAATAGAGACAATATACTTACGAATAAAATGTTTCACTATTTGTTGATATTTTTAAATGAATAAATTTATATCTATATATAAATTTTTTTTTCAGTCTCAATTAGGTAGAGCAAAATTTACAGTTGTTGATTCTTTAACTGGATCTGGTAAAGGGGTTCAATTCAGGGATGTAGCTGGTCTGAAAGAAGCAAAGATCGAAATAACGGAATTTGTAGATTACCTGAAACGTCCTGAGAAATATAAAGTAAGTTATGTTTTTTAAAGAATATGTGACAAAAAACATTTGTCATTTTTCAATTCATACTATTAGTTCACACTCTCCCTATATATATTTATTTATATTTATTTATTTATATATATATATCTTGTTCAAATTTTCAATCTGTAATAAAATACTTTTTATTCATACAAATACATTTTTTTAAACTTATAATGGATGACACTTGATGTTAATACAGTTTTTTCAAATATTTATTCATTAATTCCATTTAATTAATGAATAAATAGTAACAAACAAAACTAATAGTCCAATGCCATATATAAAAAGGAAAATCACTCGTTCTGTCCCTGTAGCGCAATGGATAACGTGTTGGACTTCCCATCCTAAGGTCATGGGTTCAAATCCCACCTGGGATGGCCTAATTTCTGAGAATGTGTTTTTGTTTACTATACTATTTCATTGGATTAATTAAATGTAATGGATGAATAAGTAGTAACAAACAAAAATAATAGTTCAACACCTTAAATATAAAGGAAAATGGAAAATTGCAGGGAAAATCGATTTCTATTTTGCTATTTAGTATTGCAATTCTGTCATATATATGTACATATTTATATTAATTGTAATTATTTAATGAAAAGTAACTAAAACAAAAATTTTCTTTGTTGACCCAAGTAGGAATTGACTTAAATTTTTTTTTTTATATTACTTGTATTAAAGTTAGTTAAATCACATCATTGTAAAGTAAATTTAAATTATGATTATGTAATTGTTACATTAGATTTCTGAATTAAATGGTAATATATTTTTGTCTTTACATCTATAATTTATAAATAAATATAAATTTTAGAAATACATATATATATATTATCAGAGCAAAATTTTAAATAACATTAAACACATGTCATTTATAAAAATAAGATTTTTAAAAGAATAGTGTTATTTACAGTTATTATAAATAGCTTTTAATTAATTGCAAAATATAATTCTGGATTTAAATTTAAAAAGTATGTATTAATAATGTAATAAGATAATAAAATATGGAATGAATTACAATTTTTTGTTGTATTAAAAAATCATATTTTCTTAATTCAGTTAATCAGATTTAAAGAATAAATTACACAAGACATATTGAAATCAAATTATGATAAGATAGAATTCCTTATTGAAAAATGCAATTTTATAGAATAATCCTAATCTCTTATGTCTGCAAGTTTTTAGTCAATGTAACACTATGGATTAATTTCAAGTTTTGAATTTGAATATTTGTTTTTTATAATATGATGAATTTATTTTTTTAAATGTAAAAAGTGATTTCTTTTTGAGAAAAGTTATTTTATCAGTTTAAGTGTTCAAAAAGCATAGTTTTTAAGCATTTTTACTCATTTTTGCAAGGGGTGGGGATAATAAAAATTAAACATTTTGTCTTGCAGTTGTCCATTTTTATATACATTTCTCTTCACCAATTTTTAAATGTTTTGAAAACCAAGTCACCAAGTTTTAAATGTTTTAAAATACTATAAACCATATCTTCAAAGTTTCAATACATGTATTTGTGTAAAACATTAAATCTTGCTGTTTATGTGTCTGCATGCTTTGAATTTGGTATAGGAATGTAGTATTTTTAAAATTACATTTAATTTGCCTTTGTTTAACTGAATTGCATAATTTTTTTTAAAAAAAATACCTTTAAACGTAAAGAAAGTTATCCAAACTTTGTTATTCAGACTCTTTTTTTTTTTTAAAATATATGTTGTAAACATTGTTGGAATTAAGAGAAAATTGATCACACACATGACTCTCTCATACATTTTTAATTAGCATTTGACATCAATTTAGAATTTTAAGATTTTGTTCTCTTCATTTGAATAAAAGTAACATAAAAGATTCTTAAAAAACTCATATAATAAATTGGGTTCAAAATATAATATGTACAATAATTTTAAGGATTATATTATATGTGCGAATAATTAAAATACCGTTAAATTACTTTGTAATTACCTTGTAAGTTAAAAAAGTATGCATTAAGGATAATTCTGCTTCCAACCAAGCTCTCCAAATCAATGTCTTAGTAAAATACTACTACTTGTATATACTATGACAATAATATTAAGTTGTACAAGAAAATAAATTTTATATTAAATGGACTATTAATTTCTTTGTGTACATTTTTAAATTAAGTTATTTTATTTATTCTTCCTTAAGATTTTAGGAGCAAAAATTCCCAAAGGTGTTTTATTGTTAGGACCTCCAGGCTGTGGTAAAACTATGCTTGCAAAAGCTGTAGCAACTGAAGCTAAAGTGCCTTTTTTGGCAATGGCTGGATCTGAGTTTATAGAAATGATTGGAGGTAATACATGGCTCTTTCTTTTCTGATAATCTGAGTTAATATCAGCAATTCATTTTTGAAATATTCATTTTATTCCTGTAATTAACATATAATGCATTTGAAAAAAAAATTGAAACTTTCAATTTAAGGATTTCTTTACTATCTTATAAATAGCAACACTATCATTTTATTCTAAGGTATATGTTATAAAAGGATTATTAATTCTATTTACCCTATGATGGAAAAAGAATTCTTAGATAATTTTTATGCTTTCTATAAATTACTCTTAATTAAATGCTCTTTTCTCAATGTACAATACATGCTAACATCTCAGTTTTCATTGACTAGGCAGAGCAGTTTTTACTGTGCAGCATAATGGTGTTTTTATTCTTTCAACAAATATTTTTCAAGAAAATTTTTTTTTTTGCTGATTTTTTGATATTGTGTTTTGCTTTGAAATTTTATTGAAAATAATATTTACTTAGTCCTTTGTTTTTTCCAAGATAAACTTTTTTAAAATTATTTCTAAAATTTTGATTTTTAGGCTATTAAAAAATTTTTTCTACACATTTAATTATTGAATACGGTGAATTTTAGAAATGTAAGTAACAGCTTGGATTAGTTTGTGTGTGTGTGTTGATTTTATTATGCTACATAATATTGTTTTTGTTAAAATTAGGTTTGGGTGCTGCAAGAGTAAGAGATCTGTTCAAAGAAGGTAGAAAAAGAGCACCCTGCATTATATATATTGATGAAATTGATGCAATTGGACGCAAGAGAAGTGGAACGTAAGTAAAAATTTATTTTGAGGTCAATGGTTATTATTTAATTAACTATGTTTTAATATCATTAAGTAATAAATAATTTTTATATAAAAAGTTGATATCAAATATTGGAGTTTGATTTTAATGGTTCCATATTATATGAGAGTACGTTATACTTTTGCAGAGTTCAATCATATTTATGTTTTCTTTTCTTTCAATATCACACCAAATTTTATTGAAATTTGATCATACAGGTCAGCGGCTCTTATACTGTGCTCCATGAACCCCAAAGGGATCACAGCATCTTTCTAGGGGGTCTGCAAAGGGCTCGTTTAGAGTTAAGAATTTTTTTAAGGCTAAAATGTTTCATTTTATGTTAATGCTAAGATGCAGTTTCAAGTATAGCATTTGATATAACAGCACTTGTGAAAGAAATGCATTTTGATTCTCCTCATTAAAAACTGTGATCACTACAGTTAAGTAGAATACTTATTTATTTGAAAATAGTTTTTTGCAATATTTTAATTAAATGTTTACTGTTTTCTTAAAGGAAGTGTTAAAAAAGTCTGTATGAGTAGCAGAGGCAATCTTAGGATTATTGAGAAATCTTTAAAACACTTAGCCATGTGTTGGGAGTCAGGGAGGGCTGTTCAAAATCTTAGGGGGAGGGGTCTGCTGTATCAGGGTGATATATAAAAGAGGGCTGTGTCTGTCAAAAGTTTAAAAACTGCTGATCTAGGCCATTTGCTTATTTACTGTATTCATCACATTTTTATTGCATGTGAGCATTTGTTATTCTGTATAGTTTTCTGTTGTTTCTTTACATAGCAAATAATTAAATTTGGGTCCTTAAAACATTTTTTCAAATAAAATTAAACAATTTTAATAAGGAATGAAATAACTTTTTCTTCCTTTAGAACTATGAGTGAAGGAGTAACTGGTGAAGGTGAACAAACTCTCAATCAACTGCTTGTTGAATTAGATGGTAATACCTCTTTGTATTTAGTAATTTAATGTGTGAATTTAAATATTCGTGTTTCAGGTTTTAATAATGAAAATCTGTGTGTATAACAGAAAGTGTCATGTTTTGTATGAAATATTCTGATGGATTTTTAGATAAACCTGTTTTAATTTTGATAATTATGAAATCATTGCTACAAATTATAATATTTAAAGGCTGCTAATTCTAATTTAAGTTGTGTTAGTGAAAAAGCATTGGAAGTAAATGTTCAAAAATTGTTTACATTTAGCTATTCATTTATTTAGTTTAGTGCCGATTCATTAGTAGTTAAATATTTTTATATTAAAAAATTAAATATAAATAGCGTCTAATTAAATATATAGAATAAAAATAGTTCCATGAACTATCTGGTTTTCTGCTATCCATATTTTCATTGTATTATGCATATTGTGATTTAATGTTACCAGATTATTTTTATTGTTATTAAGTGTAATATTTCTTAAAATCATGTGTTATTTTTATCTTGGCCTATACAATTTTTTCCAGTTTACTATAAAATTAAGAAGCTTTCTGAATTTATGTAGAAAATTAGACTTTTATGTTCACATATTCAAAGCAATATTGTACGATATAGAGCAGTCACGGAAAGAGGGTGTAAAAGTATACCCTCCTGTCTTAGTGGAAGTAATTACAGGTTTAGTGGGAAAGTAATTACTAGTTACTAGTAATTACTAGTAACAACCTCTGAATTGTGACTGAGAAAAAGGCATATTTCAAAAAAATGTATTGAATTTGCGTAACCGAAATCTTTTTTTATGTCCATGCAAATGCATTCTGTCCTATCTTTTCCCTTACCAAGTACTTCTACTTTAACTCTGCCTTTAACAGAAGCCCCCCTCCCTTCCTTCTCTCTCTCTGCTTTGTTTTCAGCTGATGCTAGTCACATCTCATGATCATGACTTAAAATATCGAAAATTTAATTGAACTTTACATAACCATAATAAATTGCAACTATCATTTGCGATTGCCTTTATTTTTTAGAGTAAAAACATTCCATATCATTTATCGAGATGCAATTTGAGATGCTTCTAGTCTTCTTTGATCATCCATCTGTCAACATTAAAATCCCTTTCATTGTTCTAGTTAAATTCTAACTACTTGCACAAAATTATGTTTAAACAATTAACAACTACTATCACCCTTCCTTTCTAGTATTATCTGTTGCTTTTTTTCTGAAATTTATAAGAAACAACATGTTCTTTAATTGTGTTTTAGTATTTTTTAAATTCTCACATAAGATTGTGACTGATCCAATAATAATTTTTTTTTTTAAATTTTAAAATCTATTCTTTTTGTAGGTATGGCAACAAAGGAAGGTGTCATAATGTTAGCTTCTACGAACAGAGCTGATGTTTTGGATAAAGTAATTTATGTTTACAATTATTTTTCAACATATAAGAAGATCAGTACTCTTTATAGTAAACTTATTCTCATTTTAAAATTCTGTTTTTAAATTAAAAAGAATAGATTCAGTTCAACTTGTATGTAATATATAATATCTATGCATGTTTTAAAACCTAAGAATTTTTTTACCTGGCAATTAAACAGCATAATATTTCTAATTAATCTGTGTAATTTTAAAATATATTTAATTAATTAAAATTATTTAAATTAAATATTTTTATGTATAAAATGATTTGTTTTTTAAGATATTGTTACATAGCCAATATCATTATTTCTGTTAGGCTTTACTTCGACCAGGAAGATTCGATAGACATATATTAATAGATCTTCCTACTTTGCAAGAAAGAAAAGAAATATTTGAACAACATTTAAAATCTATAGTCTTAGAATTGTCACCAGATAAGCACTCAGAAAGATTAGCAACACTCACACCTGGATTCAGTGGTATGATTCTATTAATATATATGTATATAAAATTTTCTTTTTATCTGAGATTTTTTTTAAAAAAAATTTCTTTGTAATCATTCATATCTATTACTTGTATTGTATTATCAAAAAGCAACTAGTTTTACAAATTTTTTGTCTATATTTTTAGTTATGTTAGTTTTGGGATAATTAAATTAATTTCTTTATGGCATATACTGTAGGTGCTGACATAGCTAATGTGTGCAATGAAGCTGCTTTATATGCAGCTCGCAACCAAAAGAAAACTGTTTCTGCAAGTGATTTAGAATATGCTGTTGAAAGAGTAGTTGGTGGTACGTTGGTTTTTTATATATATATATTATATATATATATTATATATATATATATATATATATATATATATATATATATATATATATATATATATATATATATATTATATCTGAATGAATTCTACATGTAACATTCTTTTTTAAGTTTTACCAAAAAAAGTTCATTTACAAACTGAAAAAGTTTGATTGTTCTTTTACAGTTAATGTTTCCATTGTAATATTATGTGTTTAAACTTTGTAAATTCAATGTAAATCTTTTCTTTCCTTCTAAAATTGCCTTGTAGCTCAATAAAAATATAAATTTTGTTTAATTTTAATAGTTTTAAAATTTTAAATTAAAAATAAAATCGTTATATATGAATGGCATAATTATTATTACTTAGAGTTGGATTTTTATTTAATACTTAATCCACAATTAGTAAAATATTCAAAACTTTGGAAGAGTTTTCTTATAATATGAATTTTTGTATTTCAACTAATTTAAGTTTTTTCAAAATGTTGTATCTATATATTTATTTGAAGGTATTCTATATTCCTAATGGAGAATGTATGAATTAAAGCAATAAATCATTTCATTAAATTTAAAAACTGGGTATGAATAACAAATTCATTATATATATTTATATATATTATTTATTAGACAACATATGAAAAATTTGGGACTTTTGTATATCAAATCTTAAATAATGTTTTAAAAATATTTATCAACACTACTATGGAAAATTTTTGAAAGGATTACAAAATCTTAAATAAAAATAATATCTATTATTTTAGGAACTGAAAAAAGAAGTAAAGTTATATCACCTGCTGAAAAAAGAGTTATTGCTTTCCATGAATGTGGTCATGCTTTGACTGGTTGGCTTATGAAATATACTGATGCTCTTATGAAGGTTGAAAATTTTTTTTTTTTACTTTAAATATATGTTATAAAGATTTTAATACAATATTATTTATTCCCTTTTCTCTCCTTTTCAATGAAATTTGTTTGAAATTTCTTTTTTATTACGAGGGTGAGTCAAGAAATGTTTCCCCTGTCGACTGGACAGAGTTGTGCATGAAAGTCAAAACATAGAATGAGACATTAAAGATAAGACATAACTGTATTTTTCCACATAAGTACCAATTACATTAAGACATTTGTCATACCGCTAGATAAGCTACAAAAAGCCCTCCAGGAAAAACTCAGGACTTTGCATATGGAAGAAGAGTTTAATGGCTTGTTTGACTTCAGTGTTGCTTCCAGAGTGCCTTCCTGCAAGATTCTCCTTCAAAGTCCGAAACAGATGAAAGTCTCTTGGTGCGAGATCAGGACTGTATGATGGATGGTGTAGGCACTCCCAACCAAGAGTTGCAATATGGTTTTGCATTGTCGTCGCTGAGTGTGGTCTTGTATTGTCATCCAACAACAGAATGCCAGATCTGAGAAGCCCAGGCCACTTTTTCCGAATCTATCCGTTTGATGGAACTTATGTGGAAAAATAAAGTTATGTCTTATCTTTAATATCTCACTGTTTGTTTTGACTTTCGTACATAACTGTTTGTTTTGACTTTCATACTGACTGGGTAAACTTATTTTCTGACTGACTCTTGTATAAAATAGGTAAATTAGAAGAAAATTCCCAATCATTTGTATATTTTTACCTCATTTAATGAAACCTCTAAAGACAACATAGGTTATTAAATTACAACTTTCTCTTTATTAATAGTTTTATAAACTATGTATTTTGCATTTAGGTATCCATTGTGCCCAGAACAACTAATGTTCTAGGTTTTGCTCAATATCTTCCTTCTGATCAAAAATTGTATTCCTCTGAAGAGGTAAGTTTAGGCTCTGGAAATAACACATTATTGATAAAATTGCCTGTAAAAAGAATTGAATTTGGTTTAAAATTATAAATTTTGTTCATAGAATAAAAAGCTTGTATAAATTAAACATTAAAAATAATTTGTATAATCAAATGAAATATTTTTGTCTTTTCATTTTGGTAGTACTTATAGAATATTTTCTCATTAATCTTTCAGCAGAGATACTTTAATTTTTTGCACAAGTAGATACATGTTGTACTTTTTATATCATGGTAGTTTTCTTTATTCTGCCTTTGCAAATGAAAGGCATTTCATTATAATAATAAGAGACAAGTTAAAAAACAGTTATGTATATCTGCAGTGAAGATTAAATTTCAATATTATAGCAGACAAAAACTATGCAATCTATGTTCATTTGTACTAATCTATATATTAGATTCATCGATCAATATTTATGTTTATTTTTTTACAGTTATTTGAAAGAATGTGTATGGCTTTGGGTGGCCGTGTTGCTGAAACCATTGTTTTCAATCATGTGAGTACAGGTAAGTGTACAAGAGAATATATTCATAATTTTTTGCAACTAAATCATTGGATCTATTATGATTAAAATTATAAAATTACTTTAACATTGCATCTCTACCATATTTACTGATTTCTGTTCAATAATTATTCATTGATCTTTTTCCTACTAGTTTAATATGTATTATTAAAAATGGAAACATCAAATGTTTTGAAGAAATTTTTATGCAAAATTTTCTTTAACTATTTTTTACAGGACTTTGGTAGTTTTATTATTTAAATTTTTTTTAAAAATTTTCTCAACATAATATGATTTAAGTTCTTAAAAAAATAATAATAATAAAGTTATTTTAAAACAGAAATTTGATTCAAATAAAAGTATGGCTTCCAATAAAGACAAAAATTTTCTAAAAATGTAAATATATTTCAAACAATTATGTATTTCAATATCTATAATGATATTCATACATACATACTTTTTATTAATTAATGTTTCAAAAAAATCCAGATTATTTAAAAAAAAATTGAAACTTTAAAAATAATCAGAAATACTCAGCAAAGCATCTTGCAAATTATGCAAAATGTATTTAAAAATTTGTTGACATTTTCATTTCATAATGTTAGAAGTATGTGTTAATTTTTAAATTTAGGAAGATTTAAATTTTTATAAATATGCTGTATATTAATTGCAAAAGAAAATGTATTTGTATAGGCCAGGGATGGCGAACAATATTTTGGGCACACCACCGATCAAAACGATCAACCGTGATTGATTCTTCAAATAAGGAATTTTCAGTGAGATTTTCGCAGTTCAAAGAATTATCAGAAACGCTCAAGTTTATTATGTACCCTGATGTGACATTATTTTATGAACTGAACTTGCCCTAATTCAATTGGATAGAAATTAAAGAATTTGAAATGCTAGTTATTAATTTCTAGTCTAGTTCAATAAGGATTAAAAAATTCATTGAAACAAGGAAAAAGTTGGAATTGATTTAAACAGAAAGATTAGCAAGCAATACAAGTAAAAATACTAGTAACGAAATTTTGGAAACATTAAATTCAATTCCAGACACATTTAACTGTTTGAAGAAGCAGGCTCATGCTATTTTAACCATATTTCCATTGACCTATTCCTATGTCATTATTTTCAGAGATGAATAACATTAAATACTCGCTTAAAAACCATTTGGTTGTTGACTCCAATTCAGCATGCATTCTGCTAAAAGTAACATCTTAATATAATTTATTTGTCATCTGATCTGCAACAGCAGAAATCACACTAATGTCATGTTATATAATTTGAATTACATGTTTAACTAAAACACACATTTACTGCTATAAAATACAAAATGTATTTTTCTGTAGTAAATAAAAAGTTTTGTGTTGTTAGTATTTAGTTTTATTATTTTCCCAATAATCACAAATCAAAATTATTTGATGACATGTCTATACCTCACTACCATATTTTCTTGTATATAATCAGCGGATTATGTGTTAAAAAAGTTTCAAATTTCATTGTGCATATTATACGCCGCCGTGGATTATCTGAGAAAAAACATATCCATCAGAAGAGGTAACAATAAAGTTTTGAAAGAAATGCTGTTTATGTTTTATAAAATAATTAATAGATGGCGCTTTCATGACTCGAATGACGTTTTTCTGCCATAACTAGTTTTTGTCCAATTATATTCAAAAACGAATTCGATTCCTCGGAAGGAAAAAAACAGTTACTAGTCGCTTACGCAATTTCCAATTTTCTCCTGACTAGAGCTATTACGTCCTATGAAAGTTTTTTTCATCATGTTGAAGTTACACTGCAAACTTCAAGCTAAAAGTTATAGAGAAGGCTACCGAAGTCGGAAATTGGGAAGCTGCAAGGTTTTTCAACATTGACGAATTGAATATTCGTTTGTGGAGAAAAAACAAGACCAACTTCAAAAATTGTGATCAACGTTAAAGAGTCATTGAGGCGAGAATTAGAGGAAGAAATAAATAAATGGATTTTAAAGAAAGAGACAATGGGAAAGCAGTCTCGACCTTAATTTTTTTGCTGTTAACTTGCAAAAGTAAAAAAGAAAGAAAGATTTTTTCCACGTGGAATGTTTTGTTTCACAACTCAAAACATAGATGGCAGTAGTAAAGAATTTTTTTGTTTTATTAAAATTATCGTAAGAAATATTATCATACATATTTGAAAAAACGTTTCATAGTAATTTTTTTTTCTGTGCAATTTCTTACTTCTATTTTTAATTATATTGTGTATTTTTTATCTTATATGACACTCATTATCGGCTGTTTATATTTTGGATTATTCGCCGTAAAAACTGCCACAGTTTATACGTTTTTTTTTTTACTCAAAAAAAAGGCTTTGCGGATTATATACAGGAAAATACGGTAAGCTTTTAAGAAAAAATGGCACTTTGACTCATAAAGGTTCGCCACCCCTGGTATAGGCAGTTATAATTTGTTGTAATATAATTATATTTTTAAGTATAAAAATAGCAATAACGTCAATTTTTAAAAATAAAAATTTGTTGTTTAGTAAAAAAAGGAATGTATTTAATAATTTCATTAATTTTATTTTTAAGGTGCCCAAGATGATTTAAAGAAAGTTACTAAAATGGCATATGCACAAATTAAACAGTATGGAATGGATGAAGTAATTGGACCCTTATCTTTCCCAACTGACAAAGAAAGAAACTCAAACTTTGTTGGAAAAAAGCCATACAGCAAGCGTCTAGCTCGTACTATTGATGAAGTATGGCTTCTACATATATTTAAAAAAGATTCTATTTAAATTTAGTGCATGTATTTAAACATTTAAGGGAATGCAGTACGATTCAATTGACAAAAATCGGTCAAAAAATCAAATCTTATTTTTCTAGCCTAAATTATTCATTATATACTTTTCTATAACCTCACAAAATTTGAAAACTATACTTAAAAAATGCAGAATCATGATAGCTTTTACATTCATTTTTATTCACATCCCTATGGCAAAACAAAACTTTTAACTTACTTATCTCAGAAATGTAAAATAACTAGTTTGTATTCATTTAAAATGCTAAGGCTTTTTATCTATTAGGCCTAATACTTTGAATTTTTTTCACCTATTGTTAATAGTACATGTAACAAAAGTTGGTATGCATTTTTGAATTGAAGCAATACTTATTTTTTAAAAAATAATTAAAGTTAGAATTTGCTTATTTTTTAAGGAATTTTCAATAAGGATTCATAAAACAAAGTATTGTACAAATACCAACTGTGTTATCGCAAAACCCATACCAACTTTTGTTATACCTAGTTGGACGTACTTGTAAATCAAATTTCATGTGTGTTGGTAAATTTTTGTAGGAGGAGTAACATTTTAAAATCACTTGACGAATTTTAAGTTTTTTCTTTAAAAAATTAAATGGCTAACTTTTTATGAAATTTTGAGCACAAAATCTGTTTTACATAGTATACACACATAGGAGGCAACCAAAAAAATTTTGAAAATCCTTAAATTAAAAATTTTTGCTTAAATCTTACCATGTCCCCTTAACTCCTTTTTTATTGATATCAGAATTAATATTTTTGTTATAAACTATGTGTCACATTCTTTACAGCAAGCTAGATTTTTGATTGCAAGAGCACATAAAAGAACTGAAACAATTCTAAAGGAAAATAGAGATAAATTAGATAAGGTAGGATATTTTCTTTTTTTTTTTTTTTTTTTTTTTTTTCATTTCATGAAATTAGTTTGAAACTAAGAACAAGACCTGTGTTGCTTATATTTTCTGTAATTAAATTATTAATCAAAATGTTTAAAAGTATTTGTATCTCATTTAAGAACTTCCATAATTGAATTTATATATGAAAGAAGAGAAACAATTCACTTAATTATAGTAAACTAAAAAATATATAGTTATAAATTTCTATATTTTTGCATTTTTTAAATAAATATATGGATAAAGGATTTTTCAATATATTTAACATAAAATGTTTAATCTCTTTGTTTTAAATTTAGAAGCATAGATCTACATTTAATGAATAGATTCTAATTTGCTTGAAGTTTTAGTTATCTTTTTTTGTCATATTTTATGAGATATTTTAAATTACTGCTTAATTTATTTGAATTCTTATAATTAAAAATATTTTATCTTCAATCCTGAAAGACTAACGTATTTTTTGAGATAAATCTTTTATAAAGTTGATATAGTTTATAAATAATTTTTAATTAATTTTTTTCTCAAATCTTTTGAAAAATTTGAAAACTTTGTTTCATTTCATTTGTTTGCTGCATATGCTACAAGCTAAGCTTAAGATTTTGGGGGATTTTTTAATATTAAATGCCTTTGAATAATTTTAACATAAACATTTCTTATTTACATATTCAGTGCATTTCAATTTTGTTTATTATAAGTAAGCAGTTATGTGTAAAAAGTCCTAAACTTAATGATATTTTTTATGTAACTCTCTATATATGTTTAATGTTATTTAGATAAAGGTATAAGGAGCCTGAAAGTAAATGCTTAAACTTTATAAGTTGATAGATATTTATAATGCATTAGCAGTTAATTTAATAATACATTTATTTAATGTTTTTCAACTGGTGTACTGTGATTTTGCTAGTATATCTTTCTTTAAAGAAGTACATATGAGCATAATATAATAAAAAAATATTCATGTATACTCAATATAATAGATTCATTTTAGATCTGAAAATAGGTGATTGTAAAAAATTGAATGTAAATACAAAAGGGATTTTAATAATTCTAAAACTCGTTGATTGTTGTTCCTTTGGTTACCCACTCTTCCTGTAATATGATTGTGATCAAAGATCAGACTTTTTTTTCAACCAAGCAAAATGCAATGTTTTGTAAAAGATTAAAAAAAAGAATTCTAAAATAAATTTTTTAAAAAAATGGTAGTATTGTATGTTTAATTATTTGTGTTGTTTATTGTTTTTAAAAAAATACCTTAAAAAAACTTGTTTTATTATCATAATTTAAAATTCTGCAGAAATTTTTTTTGCTGTAAGAAAAAAAAAATGATTGAAAAAAATGTAAAAGCATTAAAACTCTAAAGAGAGTAAGCGGTAACTCTTGGTATTTCTTCTATTTGATTAGAATTTTACATGATATAAATATTTTTTTGCAGTAATTTTATTAATCTAAATACATTTATTATCAAGAATTATGTCTTTTTTATATGTAACTATTACATATTTTGTTATCAAATATATTGTACATTATGGATTAAATTATTAATATGTATGCTTTTTAATGCCTATTTTTCATTATTAATTGTTAATTTTTTTATTTTTAGCTGGCTGAAGCTTTATTACAAAAAGAAGTATTAAATTATGATGATGTTGTAAACCTTATTGGACCTCCAGCTCATGGTAAAAAAGTTCTCATAGAAGCAGTAGATTTTGGACCTTTAGATGAATCAGTAAAGCAATCTAGAAATGCACCTGAAGAACCTTCTTCATAATTTTAGATTGGTTGATTTGTAAAAATTGTAAATAAAAAAAGTATTTTATGTGTTACAGTTTTTTAAAAATATTTAATATATTTTAACTACAAAATAGAAATTAGTTAGTTCTAATAATTAACAGAATAAATTATTAATGTCCAGAATAGACTATGCAAACATTCTTTCTTTTTTACACATTTAATATTTTTGCTTTAGTTGTCAAACTTTTCAAATTTATTGATTGCAAGAAGCTCGAAATTTAATCAGAACAGGATTTTAAATTATGTTAACTCATGCATGCTATTTATAAAGAAAAGTTCTTAAATCTTCTAATCCCAGAATTTTAATGCTTTCTACTTATATTACTGATTATATATATATATATTCCAAAAAAAATGTCTCAACTATATATTCATTCAAATATACTACAATGCTATATATAAAAAAAAATCATAAAATCTTGTATTGTAGCTTTAAATTCTGATGCATACTACATATATTTCCTAATTCATTATTTTAAAATGCAAATTTTTTTATATTTCTGGCTTATTAAAAATTGAAAAAAATTGTTAATGGCAACGGATATGCAATTACAGGGTGCCTTGGGGTTAATCCCTATTGACCATACATAAAAAATGAGAAAATTAGTTTAAAAAATTTAATCATATTGTTACCTTACCCACTAAGGGTTCTGAAGTGCGAATAAAATTTCAACATTTAAAACATTAGATGAATCATTCTTGCATTTTTAAATACAGATTTTCTTCATTCAGCACCCAAAAAAATACATTATATGAAAAATTCATAATGATTTTTTTTAATGTTTATTGTTGTATTTAAGTGCATACCTTGCTACTGAACACAACCAGGAGTATGAAATTTCTGAAGTATGTCGAATAAAAGGAAAAATGGTTATCTATAAAATTTATGCATAAATATCAGATATCACCTTTGATTTGAATACCTTTAAAATAAGAATAATATTCTTATATAACTGTTCTTTTTAATGTCCAAGTGTTCACGTTTGGGAGCTTCTTTGTTGGTAATGTTTGAGTCGTGATTCTCTTAAATCATCTTGGAATTATACATAAAAATGGAGCTAGTCACCCTATTCATCACTTGGCATGTTGTAGACAGTAAGCTCAATATCTTTATCACTTGACATTTGATCAAGTTTCTGAGGTCCATCCACCAATATCTTATGTGCTGCTCTAATGCTAGTGCTGTAACCCCTCCTTTCAATTTAATATTTTAAAAAAATGGAATTGCCTTAAAATTTTCTGAACAAATGTAAGTATAAAGAATTTTACTCATCGGGTTTTTAATTGACTCATTAACATATGTAAAAAATAAAATATGAATTCCTTTTTTTGGTTATAAAATTCTTAAAGTATGAAAAGATCATGCATGTTTAATGTTACCTTAAAAAGTACAACTTTAAAACTGCATAGTTTTCAAGTCAGTCATAAAAACTTATGAATGTAATTGAAACATATTAAGCTCATTAACAAATAAAGAGATAGAATATATGATTGAAAGATATTAATATAATGTATATATATATATAGTTGTATCTATTTAAATAATTGTTGTTACTAATAATAAATAAAAGCTTTAAAATTCAATGCAGGAAAACTTTTTTCCATACGGTTAATATTTTTGTTGCCTATGTACTTAAAAGCAACAGGAATTTATAAAATATAAATATATTCGTCTTTTATGCCTTTATAATCCATTCTTAGCAGATGTCCACTCAACAAAAAAAATGTTTACTAAATACCAAGTATGTAAGTCTGCTGTTCAAAAACACAGGCTATATATATATATATATATATTTCCTTTTATCTACACAATGCCCCCATACTCAACTAAAAACATATACTATGGATGCACTGAATATTTTTATAAATGATTTCGCACAATGACTCTAAATACCATTCATATGATGGGAAATGTATTTCAACATTTTGAGTCTAATCTACTCTTAATTGATCGTTTATTAGCTTCACACTATGAAATAAGTGATGAACCATGATCAAATTACCTGGACATCTGAGCTTGCAATGTACTCTCTCCAATTTTCCGCTACAATGTGAGGATTTTGAGCCACAACAGATTTCACTTGCATCAGCCCCTTACATGATGGGTCTTTAATGGCACCAATACTCAAACCCCAACTGAATCAACTCCAAGTTGTAGGCCATGCCTATGTGGCTGCCATTCTCTTAAATAAATTAATGTAATTCAAGATAAGTTTAAAAAAACGTGGAATAAATATTTCAAAAAGTGTTTGTGACCATACATTGCACTTTGATGAAAAGACAAATTGCTGCTTAAAATTAAAAATTTGAATTACAGTCGAACCTCTGTATAGCGAACTTTTTCTTGGAACCAAAAACATTTCACAATTTTCTTCATTAAATAACTCCCAATAGTGAAATACATTTTCTATATAACAAACTTTTTCTCTTGTCCTTCAATTTTTTCTCCCTATTTTTGAAGTATTTCGAGTTATTCTCTCTTTTAGCACATTTTATGGTAGTCATAAATCTTGAACTGGTTTTATTAGGTGCCTAACGCATCGAGAGCAATAGAATTCTGGGGATTTCATCCAATAAATGCAACCTTTAACCCCCATTGTCGAGTTCATCTTCGATACCCCTTTCAGTGGAGTCTCGTGTCGTTTAACTAGTCTCCGTTCATTTGTAGTATTGATCAGTCCTGCTGTTAACTTCGTTTCTTGTAGCTCAAAAATGTCAAAATGTAAGTGCTTGAGCATCAAAAAAAATTTTTTTAATTCTTCAGAAAGTGGATAAAGGCGTCAAGAAACTTTTCTTGCAGTTATTCTTTTTTTTTATAGATAAGGTGTGAATAATTACTTTTTTGTGGTTTATAAAGAAAATTGAAAGATGAATCTATTTAATGAATTTTCCATGCAACAAATTTTTTTTCAGGATTTAGCGACTTTGTTATCTAGAGGTCCAACTGTATTTGCCTTACGCAACTAGGTAATAATTCTCAAGATTTTTGAATTTAGGAGTGATGAACATTAAATCACCATTTACTATCACTTTCTGCTTAATGTTCGAAACTAAGACAAACCAAAAATGGAAAATTACTATTTAATTTTATAACATTTTGATATATTAAAATGTGTATGTTTCAGCAAAATTTAGATTTGTTTTTTAAAAAATGCACTCCACATTTCACCAAGCATTTTTTAATGTTTCATTTTTCAATAAAGTTTAATGCTAAGATGTCAGTAACTGAATATATAGGCAAACATGAAATATTCTGCGAAGCACAGGCAGTTAATATCATCACATTTTTAAATCTAAAGATATTAAGTATTTTAATGCATGTTAATTATTGACATTTTTAATTGTAATTTTCATGCACGATAATATTCCTCATTTTATTTATTCATAACATATATCTGATTATTTTTTAATTTTGAATGAGTTAAGTCATCAAAAAAAAAAGGGTGGAATGCTTTTCCAATTTCCATAATTATTCTTCAGATGCAATATTACTTTCACTGGCTGTGATGTTCATTTATTACTAAACATAAATAATCAACTTCATTGTATATAAATACTCAATTTTTTTCTTCTCATATCTAATTCATCAGATAAGAGAAACTTATGAATTAATCTCATTTTTATAAATTTTAAGTTTCTAATTTCGTAAAATACTGCTTGAACATTTTTAAGTAATGGAGATTTAAAAGATAGATTCTTTCAAAGATGAGCCTTAAATCTATAGCATTGTGATAAATAGGAGGATCAGAGCCAGCTTTGGCAAACTCATTGGTAATTCAAAAAATTAATTAGAATTCAATGGTGATATAAAGTAACATTGACCAACTATTCATAAAAGAATTGATCACAAATTGACAACTACAAACAGGTCAAATGTTTGAAAGTAGGAATGGAGAAATTGCTTCTATAAAAGCCTGTGAATCAATAAAGTAAGCTACTCTGTTAAAATTACTTAAAATGAATGTCAATTGTTTGTCTTGCATTTATTTTAAAGAGAAAAACTATAATTTTCATGGATTATAACAAATAAAACTGATTTAATAATTTCTTAGCATGTATATCAAGACAAACAAAAACATTAGCATTTAATTTAAAAAGCAATCAGATATACTAGGAAGTATAAGTTCAAAAACTGATAAAAAAAAAAGTATCAGCTTTAAGATAATCGACTCATCATTTAAAGGACATTTGTATACATTTCTAGATCTTAAAAACATTAGTTTTAGAGGTACTTGCATATTAGCGTCACTGCCACCATGTGAATTGTGCTGTTTTCCACCAAAATCTGACTGATTGATATCTCTTATATGAAACCGTGTGATTTGCATGGCGCCAATTTTGCTGCTGCGATGCTAAAATATAAGTACTGATTTAGACTATCCAGATTTTAAAAATTTGCATAATATGCAAATTGTTCTATGAGATAATTTACTGAAGCATAAAAGAAAATTATAATTTATGTATTAATGATGAATAACAAAAGATTAAATTTTATCTTTTGACAATATATTCTGCATGATGTATAAAAATAAAAATAAAAAAGTTTGATCATTTACCAAAATGTATTCCTTATGAGGCAAGTAACATCTCCCGATTTTTTATACCACTATCATTTCTGGAGCTAGATTTTAAAAAAGGAGTAGTTTTTCGTCACAATTAAGGTCTATTGTGTAGATACACAGAAATATTAATTTGTATAAATCCTAAATTAAACAATTGTAATATATACCAATTTCATTTGGTTAGAATTGAGAGAAAAATAATTTAGTTATTTAAATGCATTGAAGTGTGTGTGTATCTAAAAATAATTATATACCATGTACAATCTTGAGGCATTAAAAATCTGAGTAAACAAAAGAGAACTAAATATTTAACTGATTATATATATATAGTTGAAGTATTAAAAATATAAACTTGAAAATATGGGGGGTCTGAAAAGAATATTAAAATTGACATATAATACTTTTTTATTTTTAATAGTGTTTTTAAAACCATAAAAAATAATACATATGCTTGTTTGTGAATTTTATAATCAGAATTTTATATTTGAGATAAAAATATATTTTTAAACATTGAAGAAAATCTAGTAATGTTTTATTGACCAATTTTATCAAATCAAAAGACGTCAACAAATGCTGCAATCAGAACTAAAAATCATTCCCACTCATGTTCAAATACAATAATTATAATAATGAAAGCATTTGGTAATATCTTTTAAATAGGCTGGATCAACAGTATGAAATGTTAATACCGAAAGACAAAACAAGGTAATGAACGGATATCCTGGTTGTTTCGTAGAGGCTTTATGAAGAAAATATTAAATATTTTTAACAGACTAAAATCAGTCCTGCAATAAATAACCAAATGTTATTTTTCATTATCACTTAAGATCACAGAATTACTATTATATATTTTTTATAATGATGATATACAGATGTAATTAAAAGCTTTACCTTTGAATGTTAATTTGGAATTATATTTTGAAGGTTGCACCCAAATTAATAATCAAAGATAAAAAGTATTATTTACTTTAAATATTACTCAATTTTATAAAAAATTTTATAATGTTCAAAATGGGAAAATATGCATGAATACTGTATAATGATAAAATATAAAAACATCAAACAAACAATTTAATCAGGAATTATGCATTCTGGTTACATAATTTTCAAACATGAACTAGATAACAATTCAATAACTGATTACCAATAAACAAAACAAATAATAAAGATTTTATTAAAATTATAATAATAAACAATGATATGAAAATTATCATGGAGCAATACATTTTCTTAATTGCTATTCAAAGAATCAATTTTTTTATTTGCTTTTAATAACAAAGACAAAAGCTTTTACAAATAATGTCAAGTGTTTTATACTTCAATGTAAATAAACTAATAAATTTAACTAAAAAATAACATTTTATAGTATGATAATTTGAAAACAAAAATATTCAACACAACTAATCGCAAGACAATCTTAAATTTATAAAATTAACTACTAGAAAGAAAAAAAAAGCATTTCTCTATCTTATTTTTAAAATGTCCCTAAAAATTATAAAATCAATGAAAAAATCATAAGAAGCTCTTAATTACAAAAAACAAAAGTTAGATAACATTAACACATAAGATATTTATTTGAGCTGAGCTAAAAGCGATGCATTTTCTTGTTGCATCTGTTTATAATCTGAAGTAATTCTTTCCAATGTAGCAGCTACTTTCTTTTGGTTTTCTTGTTCAATTTGATCTTCAAGTTCTCTTATTTCTCGAGCAATGGCACCTGTTTCTTCAACAATAACAACTAATTGGTTGCAATTTTCATGAAGTGCAGCTAAATATTTATAAGCTCTACGAATGGCTTCATCTTTTTTAGCATCTTTAAATATAAGTTCGTCTGTTACGGTAAAGGTTCTCTCTAACTTTCCTGATAATTTATTAATTTCTTTTTGCACGTTTCTAGTATCTAATAATACTTTATCAATCTCAGCTTTCTGTTTCTTAATGTTACCAACAATTTCCATGATCCTACGAGTATATGCACAGCGACTTACATCCTTTGTAAGTTTTTCATAAGCGGTGACTAAATGCTTATGCATTTCTTCTTTTTGACGAGCTTCAACACCAAGGCTTTTAATCTTTTCTCTCAATACTTTGATTTCTTCAAGTTTCCTTTGTGTTTCATTTACCCTACGAGAAGAGAGTTCTCTTAATTCCCGATACTGATCGATCAATGGCACTCTATGTTGTTCCCATTGATTGGCCAATGAAACCAATCTTTGTGAGCTAGCATCAATAACTGCTTGCAGCTTTTCAATATTTGTCTCAGCATCAGGTAACAGAGATAAAGTACACTTCTTCACACGATAACGTTCTTTAAGATCATCTATCGTTTCCTGTTCTTTCTTTATTTGTTCTAAAACATTCTGGGAAGTGGCCTCATAGTTTTTATTTTCCAAATGTAGATTTTCAAGTTTAGTAGTAAGAGAATCTAATTTTTGTTGAAGTTCTTTAATTTCTGCTTCCCTTTTTTTCTGCATATCTTCTTCAGTATCACCTGCTTTGGCTGTTGGCACACTTAATGATGCAGTATTTTCCTTTTTATCTGGAGTAAACTGAAGTTCTAACGAGTGAGTGAAACGAGAACTGCGAGTTTCCACACTACTTTTTTTAATAGTTTCATCTAAATTTGAAGAAATGTGCTTACTTTGTTGAAGAGCTTGTAATAAATGTTCATTTATTACTTTATTGATTTTCTCTCTCTTCTGAGAGACAAGCTCTTTTCTATTCAGAACAGAAGTTAAATCATCCTGATTACTTTCACTTCGTAACTGCTTAACATAATCAAGGGTGTTAGTTTCCAACACGGATGACAATAACAAAGGTCCCAAATTTACTTGCTTTGACACCAACTGCACAAAATTCTCACAATGCTTTAAATATTCCCCTTTATTTTTTATGTGTACATAGTTAGATGGTCTAAATAAAATCGTTGGTTGAAATTTTCCTAAGGAATACAGAGGAGTTTTCAACAGGTACCTTCCCTCATTTTCGACATCACCTTTGCAATAATGTGGCAACCATGGGTAGTTTAAGCTACGAGTTAAAAAAGAACAGGCTTCTTTAATTATTAGAGAAGTTATATTCAACGGTTCATCTAAGGCTTTTTCTGTTTCTTTCGGTAAATTTTCAACAAGAAAAAGAAATATCTTTCTTAAATCGGTTTCATTAGAATATAAAAAGGTTTGATACCCGATTTCTCCCTTATAACCGAGTTCGGTACATATTGCCGCCAATGTGGACCCCAATCTGTATCTTGCAGACATATTAGGAGGAACATGATGAGAGAGTTCTAAGGAAGGATTAATTAATTTCAAACAACGAACAACACCTTCAATCGCCGCTTCTGTTGTGAATTCTTTCAGACTATTTATTTCGCTGACATCACACCCAATTTGACGGAGAGTATGCAAAACGATTTCGTCAACTTCTTCCATCCTTTAACTTAGTTAAATTAATCAAAAGTCTGAAAAAAAATCCTACCTCAACTAAATCTGTACCTATGACAGGTGGGTGGCAGAAATAATTGTTTATAAGCATAACGTTAAAGAGAAGACGAAATGTCCAGTTGCTCTCGCCTCAGGCATTTCTCTTCGGCATGCTCAAAAGAAAAGAGCTTGTATCTTATTGGTGGCTGTGAATTTTCCGGGTTGTCTGATTTGGCACAGTAGCACTTTTTATACCTTAGTAATTCATTGGAATAAAAAAATATGTTTGCTTTTGCCTCTTCGTTTGGAACTTTTTCGGATTGTGTTTCATTTCCACCGAATTTTGAAAGTCTTTAAATCGCTAAAGTTCGTTGAGCACCTTATTTACGGACTTAAATTAAAGTCCAGTTTTATTTTCCCTTTCTTTTACATAAAATCTAAATATATTTCATTATGTAGTTATTACAGCTAATGAGAACTAAACAAAAAATTAATCATCCAAGTTTTTAATCATGCATTTATTTTTATTGGTTATACTTCAGAAAGGAATTGTACATTTCATGTGTTAAATATGAATTTAAAATATAAATAAATAAATATTACAAGTTTGACTACATATATATTTTTTATTAATAATATTCAAGAGCATTTATAAAATGAAGGGAATTCATACTTAGATTGAGTCTTTGCATGCAGTGTATATTAAAAAACATGCAATTATAAACAAAGTTCAAGTTAAGTAAATTGACAATTTGTGTTTCATGTTTGTGCAAGAATTTATTTCCATACAATTTAATCTAAATTATCGAATATTCAATTATGCTTTAATATATTTCAATTAAATATTACTTCTTTTCGATATTATAAACTGAATTTCAAAAATAAATGTTTAATTGCAAGTTTTTGTTAATTTCTGTTCATGTAAAATGATCCGTGACTGCGATCCATAGCGAGATTATTAGCATTATATGTGAAATTTAGAAGAACATTAAGTTTTGTAAGAAGCTCGAAATCTATTAATAAAACAAGCATTTGAGAATATAGTTTTTTTCCCCTCTGAAGTACCATTGCAATTACATTATTTAATTTTTTTAAAAAAAGATTAACAAAATAGTTTATTTTATTTAAAATAAGCTTGTAGCACGTATTTGAATTTATATTTGTCGCAAAATCAAATATTGTCACAGTTATATAAAAAGTGTCACATTTTTTATTAATTCCTTCAGAATAACAATCGGATCGTACATTGCGACGAAGTTCACATCTAGGGGAAATGAAAAATTTGGCATTGTATTCAAATGAATTGCTTTTATTGGCAAGAGAATGACTGATTCTTTAACCCTGCGAAATGCCCTTCCTCTGCTGTTTTCCCTCTCCTCTTGAAAAATCATGCTCTCTTTAACGACTTCCTGTTCACATTAATTTTACAGGCAAGAGCGGTTGCAGTTTCGTAAGATTTACTATTTCAACTTCGGTTACTTTAAAAGTTCGGAAAAGTTATATTATAATTTCAAAAATGTTTTTCACAAAAAAAGTTTTGTACATTATATATCTAACATCAATTATTATTGAATGAAATAATACTTGACATTCAGGTTTTGGAAAAATTGTTTAAAATGTTTTAATACAGTAAAATACTGTAGGTCTTTTATCACTATTAACGGAAAATTGAGTAACAAGTGTTTGGAATTTTTATGCAGAAGGTATAATATTTGATATTTACTAAATTTAAATACTGTTAAATTGGATAATAATTGTTTTGATAAATCTTTTTGCACTCAATCAAAAGAGCATTTTTAAAAAAACAGAATTGCGTCCGCGGTAAGCGAGTATTCATGTTCGTGAATTCGTTACAGCCAGTGGTTTAGTAGAAACCGAATTCTAAGTCTTGTTCTATTGTGTAAAATTGGCCGTGGTAGTCTGCTGGATTTGGGCATAAATTCGAGGCCGGCATGTCGTGAGTTCGAACCTAGTGCTGCTGAAGAACCACCGTGTAGAGGAGCCGATGCATGTTAAATCTGTCAAAATTCAAAATCATCTCGTTGGTGAGGTGTGGTAGTTTAGAGAGAGAATCCAGACCATGTGCCATCCTCGTCACTTGTCCGAGGTTCAAAATTACGAGATCCTTTGCTAATGGCCCTCGTGTTGCTTTTTGTACCATGACATAAATAAGCTCTCTCACTCTATTCAGAACAAGTTTAATCTGTCAGAGGTCCAGACAGGAAAAGTCCTAAGGCTAACTTTGTTTGGAGTAGTGCCATTTTTTTCCGATCTTGTTACATGGAAATCAGCTGTGGTCAAATACAAGCAATTAATAATCAAATATCAACCAATGTATTGTAAAAGAATATCCTAGATTTAAAAAAAAATAAATATTTGTAAAAGGATTTGGTTAAAAAATTATGATTTGAATTAACTTCATCCAAAGAAATATATAAGGAGCTATTAACCACAAACACACAACTTAGAGTGAAGGTCAATAGGTGTTTAAATAGAATGAACTAATTAAAATTTAAATAGTTTTATCATTATAAAAAGCTGATGCAAGAATTTTCTATTGTATTTGGTGTAAATTTGAGAGAACTGAAGATATATTTTAACTTAATGAATTATAAAGAATCTAAAATTGCAGGGTAGATGAATGGTGGCTTTGAACTCTTTTGAGCTTCTATCTCCAGTCTGCAGGTGACAAAATAAATAACCCTCAATTAATAAAAGTTTCTTTTATGTACACAAAAATATAAATATTACTCTAAACATCAAACAAAACATTTTCAGTTTATAGTTAGGAAGAGAGTAATTGTAAAAATTTCATCTGATCATTGGATACACATTAAAGTTAATTTTACATTGTTAGTAAAATAAAAAGGTTGTATTAAAATATTTGTTTTTTAGAATATTTTTCTTAAATATACAGAAAAATATTAATATATTAATATGCAACTAATTTTGACTTAAGTTCATAATTCAAATGCTTAGTAATTTATAAAAATTTATTGTATCACTCAGCTAATATAAATTTATTAAATACCTTAACATACATAAAACATTTTCAAAAACAAGCATGTTCTTTAGTTTTATTGGCTCTTATTTATTTTACAATAAATCTGCATAGAAATAGTCCTTTCAATATAAACCATAATTTTTCATTAAATACATATATATTCTAATTACATTCCAGCACTTGAAGCCTCTTTTACTTCAACATTTTCAGCAGTATTTTCACCACATTCAAAGCGTTCAAAATCAACAATTTCAAGTCCATTTTTGAATACTATTTCTCCAACAGTTACATTTGGATCCAATAAATAGGGTTGAAACAACAACCTTGTTTCCTCAGTATCTTTTACATTAGTACTAAGAGTATCTTGACCTTCAGTTTCTTGATCAGCTTCATCAGAAGGATTTTCAGAAGAAGCTTCTTTTTTTGTAACTTTTTCAATTTCTGCCTTTTCAGGGTTAGTGTTTTTGTTGAAATTCATAATATCTTGTTCTGTCAACTGTCCAACTGAGGATGGATTCATTCCAATTATATGTTGACAAACATTAAGACCCAAATCTGCGTTATCATGACTTGCATTATTATTTTTGGAAAGTAACAAAGACCCATATTTCCCTGAAATGAAAAAAAAAAACAACATTTGGAATAATTTATTAAAATATAAATGAATACAGACTTCTAATTCTGAATTATTAAAAAAGAATAAAATATTATGGAATTTTTATTTACATTATAAAAACATATGTGATAATTTAAAAATTTATTCATAATCTCTAAATCATAATTCTGAATACCCTATTTTGATACGTGTCTCATTTCATTTAGCATTAAAAGGTTAAAACCTACATTTTGAGATATTTATTAGCGATTCCTCATCAAAAAGATTAGACCTTAACTTTTTGATGAAGTATATTAGCAATTCAGAGTAATAGAATATCATAATAGCTTACAAAGCAGTTTTTGCTTTACCCTAAAATAAAATGGATAGGAATCTAATCCATAGGAAACTAATAATTCTCTTCACTTGAACATGTGATTATATTTTTTCATACTAAGTTTTTGCCAGCTTTTGCTTAGAATATTTAAATATGGAAATTGAACAGTCAGACCCCAATTTAACGAATAAAACCCCTGTGAATTAACAAATCATTTCATAAAATATTTTTATTAGTTTGTATTCGAAAAAATAAATTTTTTTTTCTTCAAATGACATTCTTTTTGTCCAGAACAGAAAAAAAAAACATTTCTATTCAAAATTTCATGGGAGAAAACTTGCAAAATTTCAACGAGAAAGGGTGAAGGCCATTATAAGTGCAGATGAGTCATGAGTTTAACCTATTGTGTGAGTCTTGAGTAGGACAAGAAATTTCTTAATTATCTCATCCCACTCCACAATGCAGGGTATATTTTAATAATTAAGATACATTTGATAAAGACTGCTTTTGCAGTTGAGGAAATTGTTGAATTGTTGGAGTAAATGAATAACAGAATGCAGAAATAGATAATGAAACTCCTATCAAAACTGCCACATTTTCTAATGTTTTACATTGCTTGGAAACTGTAAAAACATACATCTCTTTTATGTAGCAAGATGTAACTGATGCATCATTTTAATTCTCAGCATAGTCAAAAAAGAGTCAAGAACCAAAAATATATTTTCAAACATCTCTTAGTCAGTATTTTAAAATTTCTAATTAATTCACTAATGTTCATTTTTAGCTGTAAAATAAAAAGTGTATAATTTCTAACTATGGATATTTTTTGTGTACAGTTGCTTAATATAGAATTTCCAAAAGATAAGTGCAAAAAATTTGTATTTTATTTGAACCCTGATATAACGAATAAAATGTCTGGTCCCGATGAATTCATTAAATCAAGGTCTGACTGTAATGCCCTCTCTTGTACTCTGGAATTTGAGCAAATCGCACACTTAAAATAACTCTCCTGATGCTAAAATTAAATAAACAATGATGTGATTAAAATTAAATGCAAAATGACTACAATGCAAAAAATGAATCCAATCTTCACATTGATACATTACACATATATTTATTACCGTAACGATACCTACCAAATTAAAATGAAAAATAAAATACTTTCAGCTATTAACCCATTTTTAATTCACATTGCTAAGACTAGATATTGCTAATTTTCTTTAACCAGGTAAATAAAAATGTCCAAAAATAGATACCTTCTAAAGAGATTAATGAAATATTATTTATGATTAAAGAAATCTTAAATATTTCCGCAGATGGCTAGATAACAAAATGTCAGCAATCATATTCATTCTAAAAATATATATATATATCCTCAGTTCCAAGTTGTTTAGTGTTCCAAAAGTTTAATATTTCATAAAAGGTTAAACAATTGTTTAGAACAATATAAAGCAGAAAAATATTAAATTTTTAAAGAAGGGCTAGAAGGCATGCATCACATGGAACATATGAGAATCAGAAATTTTAAAATTTAACTAAGAGTTACATTATACAAGTATGTTTTATGAAAATAAGTATAATTAATATTTTATGTTGATTATAATACTGTGCAATCATAGTATTTAAAACTTTTTATGAAAGATTTTAAAACAACTTCTAAAGATGTTCAGTGAAACATAACATCTTACAATCCAAACAACATCTAATGGTTAAACCAGAGCATTTAGCATTTTAGCATCAAATTCAATAAACTTTAACTTTATTCTTTCAGGTATATGTCTGGCTTCAATGGTACAGGTTGCCTTATGTGGAATGCTTCTTCTCACTATGCTTTGGAAGAGGTTCATCATTAAATATGTCAAAGGAGATTTTTGAATAAAATTTACCTAAAAAACCTAAAAATAAACTTAAACATATTTTTAGGTAAGATTGAATTCAACTAAGCCTCACTTTGTTTACAGTAAATGAATGCCTAATGGATAGCAAAAGTATACGTTAAAATTAATTTATTATTTTTAATTATCTAATGAAAATACTGATTGTTTTGATTTTCTTCCTCGTCATTTATAATAAATATTTAAGCTTGGACACCAAAAATTTCAAACACAATGCATTCACAGTAGACACAATCAACTGCATTGAGAGGCAAGTACTCCAACTCCAATGAAAATCTCCATTTCATTCACAATACTAGTAAATAATTAGAATTGTATTTACTTTAACTTAGCAAGACAAACTTTTCAAACAATAATTATTCTCAAGAGATATATCAATTAACTTGAAAAATTAAAAAAGAAACATTAATTTTAAAAAGATTTTTTTATGTAGTTCAAAGAGATAACATAAAATATATTCTGATATACTTTAGACATATTATATTCCATATACATATGTATTTATCCCTCATTTCTTTATTTTGTTGTAAACATTTCCCACAGTAAAAAGTGTGCAAAAAAGTTACATATTTTCTCTTATTTTTACTATTAAAAGATAAAACTACCCTAATTTTTTAAAAATATAAAACAAGAAATTCAATAATTGAAAAAAAAATGTTGATAACATTTTTTATAACCCCATATTTATTTGAATTTTAGTCACACTTTTTTTCCCCAATGTTAATACTATTGAAAATTGGGTTTGGCTTAGAATCGAAGGTGGAAAAATTCATTGGATGAGGAAAATTTAACATAATACTAATGATTACAGTAGTTATAGGTTCATATATATTTTTAAAGTTTTTAATATTGGTAAATCAAATAAATTATTTACTTATTAGTTCTCAGTTTAATTTCTTTTAATTTTGTAAATATCGGACATTAATAAACTTTACGCAATTTTTTATTTTTTCACAAAAACTTGCTGAAAATTTGGGTTGCGATATACATTCGAATAAATACAGTAGTTTAGAAAATTAATCATGTGCAACATAGAACACTATTTGTTTTATTTTTTATTTAAACATACCTAGAGCTCCTCCAGATAAATTTGGGCAAGTAATATTTGGATGAGTAAGACTGCTCAAACAAAGGCCATCCTTCACTTTAAGACACACAGCTCTTTTAACAACAGTTTTCTCATTGAACTTATTAACAGCAGCATTAACAAGTTCACTAATTGTGGTTGCATCATATTTAACATTATGTAGTTGAGTTTCATTTAAAACAGTCTGCAAGAATAAAAAATTAAATTAATTTTTTCTTAAAATTGTTTTTAATAAATAATATAAGTGGAAATTTAAATATTACCTATAAGTATAAAATGAAATGCATAATGTTATGTTACATTAAACTCGATAAAACATTATAAATAATAGAATTACTTTTGTTACATCTTCAGCAATACATGTTGAGTTTATGTGATCAACACAACCAGATAAGACATTTCCAACAAACTGCTGAAATTCTGCATTTCTGGCAACAAAATCTGTTTCACAGTTAACCTGAAACAAAGTATACATTAAAAGTTAATTTGCTGTTTCATTAAAGATACTTTATAACATTGAAAATAATAAAAAACAAAGAATTTCAGAAAAGGCAATTTAAAATAATTGGAAGACATACCAAAATTAAAATTAATTTAAAATAAAAACAAAATATTGTTTTATTTTTTATAGTTAAAAAATACAGGATTAACCAAGTATTTTAAAAACTTTATTTGAAAAAATTTTTAAAAAAAGAAAAAAAAAAGGAAGTATATATATTATATTAGCTACTTCATAAAGATTCTTTCCACTGGCATTTGCTTACCACACTATGGATTATATGATAAATTTTAAATGGGCAAAATTGTTTGACAGTTTTATAAATATACAAAATTTACAAAGTGATAGTATGCAAGCATATGTAAAGCAAAACTAGATCACATTTATACTACTGCATGTTTTTGTTAAATTGGTGATTTAATGTAATCTCTTATGTAAAAATTTGAAAAAGTCTTTTTACTAGATATACTAAACACATCTATAAAAAATTTAAAAAAAAAATAAAATTACAATAAGTATAAGATGTCCTTTATACACAATATCGAAATGTGCTTATAGAATGACTCACATTACCTAGCATTTTATTCTATATTCCTTTACAATTTTTTTCAAATTAGGTTTCAGTAAGATTCTGGGTCTTAAAATTTTAATAGTAAAGCAGAAAGAAAAAAAATAATTATTAGTTTTTATAATGTGCAGTTAATAATTCATTCTCCTGTAATCCTTTAATTAGTACCTACAAGAATAAAAAAATTTTCAAAAACAAAATGTTCATTATCTTTAGTAAGTAATTCTAACTGAATAGTTAAATACGGGTTTAAATAGTTTTCTTATTAGTTATGTGTGTGAGATCCCAAGTCAATAACTCATAATACAGTTCACAGAAAAACGGAGAGAAAAATCAACATATAGTTTGAAAATATTATTTTGCTTTTATCTATTATATCAGAGGTATAGATAACACAGTGTCAATGATACAGGACCCCAACATGTGTAACTACAGTGCTATTAACAGCCCTCTCACATCTAAAAAAAGCACAAAAATAATTTTGATACAGGGATCTCTCAGAATTAGCTATGCCAGTGATTATAACTATTAATTTTAATACTTAAGAAACAAAAATTATACAGTGGATTGCAAACTTCATGTTCCATTTTATAACATAATTCCGATCAACTTTATATAATCAAGATTTTATTAATTATTTCAATCTATCTTTAATTATTCAATTATAGAAATTTTTCCTACTCACATTGTGAATACTAATAAAAAAAAAACATTGTGATGCTAATGTATTTAAATGTAGAACTAGAGTAACTGTTGGTAAATTGACGTGGGATTTAGTATCAAAATATAGATATGACTAACTCACTTCAACCATTACTCCTATTTTGTCTTTTGAAAAAACACCAATGACACCTTGTGTTGCAGATCGTGCTTGAATTTTAGCCCATTTTGACCAGCCCTGTTGCTTTGCTTCAGCATGAAGCCATTCTTCTGCCTTAAAATTACAAAAGTTGTCGATAAAAATTAGTATATAACAGGCTTAACTATTACTCAATTATCAAAATGAATAGTTAAAATTTTTTAAAAAATTTACAATAATAAGTTTAAAAAAATCACACTAAATCCTTTAAAATAATCCTAAAATTAACCAATCCTAGTGTAATGGAAGGTCCTGTTATCAATTACTGTGACTGATTGACAACAAAAGGTTGAATTTGAAATGAATAGCAGCTAAATTTTTCCAAACACTCTCTTAAATATAAATTAAAATAATTCCTTGAACAATTTTTTATCAAATCATTAAAAACTTAATAAAACCTTTTAATGGAAGTTAATCAAGAAAGATTTTATTAAATTGCAGTTAACTAAATTATGCCTTAGATAAAATATCGATTTCATATGGTTTTCACAGCTTGAAAGCTTGAAAATATTACTCATTCAGCTCTAGATAAGTGTGATAAAAAATATGTTATTAGGTTGTAACATATGAAATGTCTTATTTCCACCTGTGCATTTTTGAATTTTTTTATAATAAGACTTTTTTTATATATTGTGTGTGTGTGTGATATATTATATATCTTTTTAAAGCTAAAACTTTACTCTACTTCATTTGACATGTTTTAATTAAAAATACTGTAATTTTTTTGATAATTTTATATGTTTAATCATTGGATGAATTCTCAAGATTTTAGAGTATCATTTTTGTATGAGAGAAAGAGTGGTCATAATACTGCAGCAGCTGCCCAAAACATCAATGCAGTATTTGAAGATGGCTCAGTAAATGAATATAACATTCAACATTGATTTGCAAAATTTGAATCCACTGATGAGAGTCTCACAAAGGAAGACCGGGGCAAGTCAGAGACAGATGGGGACAACGAGGAATAGTTGAACAAAATCCCAGCAATACTGTACAAGACTATGCAGAAGAACTAGGCATAATTCCTACAACTACTTCCTGTCATCTAAAAATGATTGGCAAAGTTAAAAAATTGGATAAATGGGTTATTTCTGAATTGAATAAGAATAAAAAAAATAAACATTTAAAAATATTTTCTGCACTTCTTTGCAACCAAAACAATCAGTTTCTTAATCTAATAGTTAATTGTGAAGTGGATTCCTTATGACCAAAAACTTGCACATAAGCAGCTAGCAGTGGTTAACACGAAAGGCCCAATTCTTCTCCACAACAATACTAGACCACATATTTCAAAGATCACTTGTCAAAAGTTGCAAATGTTGGGCTATGAAACTCTAGACCACAAACCATATTCACCTGACCTCTCAACAGTGGATATCACTTTTTCAAACATCCGGATAACTTCCTACAGGAAAAATGTTTTAGAAATCTGAGGATGCTAAAACAGCCTTCAATCAGTTTGTTGCTGCTAGAACTATTGAATTTTATAATACCAGCACATAAAAACTTGTTTCCCATTGGCAAAAATGTTTTGAAGCTAATGGCTTCTATTTTGGTTAATGAAATTTGTTCTATAAAAAGTTATACTTATTTAAAGTAGACTGTAAAAATCGGATATTTTATATGTTACAACCTAATATATCTAATAGAAAACTTCAAATACAAATGAATAAGAAAGTCAAGTACATACAATTGAAAAACAACCAGCAATTGTAATATAGAACTTGAACATATAATTAATTGCAAAATACATAATAAGTTTTTAATGAGAAATATGGTTAGTTCTTATTGTATCAGAAACACATCTCTAAATATAAATTAAATAACAATTTTTAAAAGTTCTTATTTGAAAGTTACTAATAAGAATTTCATTTATCTTTTTTAAGATTTAAAATAATATATACATGCAGCACACAATAGAATCAACAATATCATTTAATCCTTTAAATTCTAAAAATATGTTGAACTTACTTTAGAAATGTCATCTGGAAATAAGTCCAAAGCTTTCTTACAATTAGATACAGAATATCCAGTAGATTTCCTTAGTTTACCTAAAGCAGAACTCCTTGAAGCTGTGAAGTGCACTTTGCTAGAATGAAAAAATCTGCGGCCAATAACTCTAAAATAAAGAACTACAGTTATTAAACATAAAAAATAGTAATCAGAATAAGCAAATTAAGTCCTTTTTTACTGATTGTGAACTTATATTTGGGTACTTACATACTATCACAACAATGCCAACATTTGAGAAAATTAATCTAGTTGGCAACCACGATTTCACATGAATTGGCAACCATGTACTTCATTTCTTAAAATGTCATTAATATGGTTACAATCTTACCGTGGGTATCTAGGGCCGTGGGTAGCCTAGTGGTTAGAGCATCGGACTCCAGACCGGAAGGCCTGGGTTCGATGCTCGATGTCACCAAATACCCTCCGAGTGCACACGGAGTACGTGCTCGTTAAATCTGTGGGTCCGTAGTCTTGTGGGCTTATTCACTAGCGCAGGAACTGGAGAATATTTCCCTCCCCTTCAGTTCACTTGCAGAAATTGTGGAGGTGGAGATAGAGGTCGTGTCGCCATCTATCGTCCCTTCGGGGAGTTTCTCCGAGCTTAAATCGCACTGTCACCTGTATGGTGCTCAAGGCCAACGACAGGCGTACCTCTTGCCCATGCCACGATGAATTTCGTGGGCCTCGTTCTGACTACGTCAGACAGGTGGCATTAGCCACAACAACAACAACAACAATCTTACGTAAATACCTATATTTGTATCATCAGTATTAGTTAAAGTTAACATTATTAATGTATACTAAAATATATATAAGAATAATTTTAGTTATTTCACAAGTTTTGGAATTTTTAATGGTAAATGGTTGATACTCAAGAAAAAAAGAGGTTACTGGGATAAAATTAGGTAAGTTTTTTTCTTAGCAAACTTATGAAAACATTATGAATGTGATTTTTAACTCAGAAGAAAACAAAACAAATAATAAAAATAATTACTTAAACATAATTTCCAGTTTACAGATACAATACTAATTTGTTGCAAAATCTAATAATGTAATAAAAAGCGAAGAATCTTAAATACCAATGAAATTTTTATCCCCTGCTAAGAACCTTGGGAAAAGTAAGCAATTTTTTTTTATTAAACTATTGATATGTATCCATAGCTGTTTGCAGATAGCAAAAGAAGAAATTTCAATAATAATAATAATAATAATGTAAAAATTTGAACATTTATAAAAAAAAAAAGAATTACTAGAATTTAGTGAATTAATGAAAAAAAATTTTATATTAAGAAATAAAAAGTATGCCACTTCTAAAAAATAAAGACTTAATTTCTGTAAGAATTCTAATTCTTTTGAAGAAAAGATAGCTTTTTTAAGATAATGAAGAAAGATGTAATACATTAATTCAATTGCTGATTCTGTGCATTCTTTTCCATAAGAAATTGGAAACAAAATAGAATTCAATCTCAAATGATTCGATTGAGTTTTAGCTGTACTCAAGAAACATGTACTTGATGATACTTCTTTCCAAAATAGCAATCTCAAAAGAAATGAAATCTCAACGGCTTTTTGAATTCACATTAAAATCTAGAACACACCTGATTTACTTTCTTCACACAGCTATTTTTTCTCCTAGACCTCATAATGTGATGCTTATTCATTCCTCTTTTGCTAAATTCAATAAATTCAAATAAATTCATGAATCAAAAAGGTTTGTTGTTTTTGCAAACTAAGTATTCAACTAAAATCCAACATTAAGCAGTTTATCATTGTAACATGGGTATTTTTCCTTTGTGCTCTCAGAATCATTTTAGAAAAGAATGTAATCTTAGTTATACTATTCTGGAAAAATAACCAAAAACACAAACTAAAAATTCAAATATTAATTCATAATGAATACCAATGCAAAGTTAATAGTTTAATTCAAAACAAATAATTTTTTTAAAACACCCTCCCATTTTAAATAACGAATAACAGTCAAATATAGAAAACATCAGAATAAGGCCATACTTCATTTTATCTGGGTTACCCACATATACAGTTTGCAGAGTAAAATCATTATTGTACAACAGAATCTAAAAAAACATTGCCAAACTTATAAGGAGCATCTTTATTTCTGAGAGTTGTAATAATGTAATGCAACAAAGCAATACAAAGGCTATTAGCAAGGGATTTAATTCTAAACCTCGGTCAAGTGAGAAGGAGAATACCTGAATTGGCACCCTACTATCCAAACTATCACATGACACTAATGGGAGGACATTGAGCCTAAATAAACTTAATGTGCATCGGCCCCCTCTACATGGCAGATCTTCAATGGCACCAAGATTGGAACCCACCACACTCCGGCCAGAAGATCATGATCTACTACTGTCGCATTTCAGATTGGAGAAAAGAATAGAATGCCTCATACATTTAGTGGTATTTTTGAGATTTCATGGTATGGTAATTTTATTCCAGCAAATTACTTATGATAATGCGGATACATTGCAACATGGTATTATTTTGATTGAAATTGCAATGTGGTATTATTTTGATTGAAGTCATATGTTCTTGACTGCTATTTAGGTACTTAGTATTATCTCAAGAAACGCAAACATTCAAGATAACTAAGTTGAAAACCTCCAATTTTGTATGCGTCGTATACACGGAATTGGAAATATGTGCTTTGGTTCATATAATGTTGCCAATAGGTTGCAATAATACATAAGTATCACTATTTGCTATTTTAAATTAGCAGATATTTTTAAAAAAACGCAAACAATTTTTTAGGGGAAAAACATTCTGTAAAAATTGTTGAAAAATTTAAATATTTGACTTCTAACTCCCCATGTTTGTTAAATAGTGCAATTTGAATTTGGGTTTTTTAATTCTGTGTGTTAGGGTATTTTTTCCAATAATTATTTTGAAAAGCATAACCTGGAAGTATAATTTACACCTTTATGATTTGGTGTGAAAGATAACATACCTATGATACAATAATACATTGTTACCTATGATGCAATGATACATCGTATCATAGATTTTGAAAAATATCAAACATTCTGTTTGGGAAAATCATGCAAGTGTCTACGAAGGAATCAACTGATGAATTATTTTGGAAGTATCTCAAGAGAGGAAAGAATGAGCATTATATTAAAAGATCTATGGGAAATAATATTTAGCTTGCAGATTTTAATGATGACAAATAGATGGGTTTGTCAAGCCAATTAAGGTTTCTTTTTATAGAGGAAAATGTCATGAAGAAGAATCTATTCTATTTTACCTTTTCAGAGTTAATGAGATCAAAAATGAAGAAAACTAGAAACGTCAATAAGCAGTTTTGTTCTCTTTTCAATGCTTTGAAAAGGTTTATTTCCCAGTGAAAGAATAATAACTTTAACCAAAAGTTTTTGCTTATCTAGTATTATGTAATTATTTCATAACCTTAAAATTTTTTCTTTAATTCACTACAATCTAATTCTCTCTTAAAAATGTTACAGCATATACTTGAATAAAAGTTTTGAAATCTGATGAGAAAAGAAAACTTTTTTAGAGGCACTAATTTTTTATAAATGATTTCATCATTACTTATACAAAATGTTATAAACATATCTTACCCTAGCATGATCAGGTCCTTTCCTGATGACGGATGTAACTAAACGAAGTATTTCAAGAATAAAATGTGTTTTGTAATTTGTTGCGATGGTTAATAAATAACGCCGTAATTAGCTTCAAATTTTGAACTAATATTTCATTTAAGCGGTCTGTTATTATTTTTACAATTTTAATGAGTTACAGTTAAAACCTTCATTACATAAGAAACAGAAAGTTCCTGCTAGAAATCAATATTTATAAAATTTTAGTTTAATGCTAGTCTAATAAATATTTAGAAGAGTAGTATTACATTTGGCATAATTTTTTTACTGTTATAGTAATTTACATCTTAATTGAACATTTTAACTGTTTTATCTTCACTGTTGCCGGCTTATATTTTTTGACACGCTTGACGTCGGTAGTTGTCTGCTAAGTTTCGGCTGGTTTTGTTAGTAATTTGGGGTTTGGTCCAGTTGCATTTGTTAAGTGTGATTCATGTAAATTTTATTATTTATTCATATTTCTTCCAATTTAGTTTATTTTACATTCGTAGCCTTTTTCTTTTGTGTTGCCATTTGGGTGGAACTTCTTTCAAAATAAAATAGAGTGAGTGAAACAGAAATAGAAAACGTTTCTGATGAATATTTTATTAAAAAAAACTAAGATTTTTTTTATTTATTTTATAATTGCTATATGAATAATTGATGCTCATTCCGTTTACCTAATTTTCCTGTCGATTGTATCTATAAACTGGTATAATTGATATCTTTCAATATAAAACACTTTAGTTTTTTACTAAAATTATTCGCTTTCGAAATTTTAATGTTTTGTTTTTAATAATCATTTGAGTTATGCATGAAATAAACTACATATATAAACATGCCATACATCGAAAGTATTTTTTTAAAAAAGTGTATTAAATTTGTTTGGTTATAAACATATTTAATTGGTTATGTGAGACTATTTTTAGTTTTTTGTTATTTATAAAGAGACTAATGTGCGAAAGAACTAGTGTTTTCACAAACTGTACGACGGGCTTATTCTTGTAAAAAATTTTTAGTTGAAATTTTAACTTGATTTATAGAAGAATATTGTACCTCATAAGTAGTCTATATGGTTATTTTTATAATTTTTTTTGCATTCTGTTTTATGTCATGGTTAAAAATTCTTTTTTTAAAAAAATTAACATGCATCCCAGAAATTTCTGGATATTTGCAAAAATTCTCAAGCCAACCGTGTTAAAAAGTTTTGTACCAAATTCTTTGAAATGTGCAGTTCTAAGGATACTTTTATTTTTCAAAGGTCCATAAAAATGAAAAAAAATCCCTCAATATGGCAGTAATATTAGGTGAATTTGTCATGAAGGTTATGTGAAAAAAACTACCTTTTTTTCATCAATGTTGGAAGTAATTAAACATGTCGTTCTGTCCTCAATAAAATAGTAATTTAAGATTTTAATTTAGAATTGTGTTTATATTACATTATTTTGTGTTTGGTATCTAATTTTGCAAAGTAAAATTCAACCATGACCTACTCCTTTCCGAAATATAAAAGTACTGTTATATATTTCATATTTTGAAATAGCTCTTAATATTTTAAAAATAATTCTAATTTAAAAATACTTTTTATATTTTTTGTAATATAATTGCTTTATATTTTTTCACTAAAAAAATTTCATTATTTGCAGTTACATTCACAATGATAGTAAAACAAATATGTTGTATTGGTGCTGGATATGTTGGTGGTCCTACCTGTAGTGTAATTGCTTTAAAATGTCCCGATATAAAAGTTGTAGTAACGGATAAAAATGAGGCTAGAATAAAGGCATGGAATTCAAATGAATTACCAGTATATGAAGTAAGTATACATAAAACTATTTTTTTTATTTCTAATTGATAAAATATATTTTTCAGTTGTCTTTTAGTTCTATGAAGGAATTTTCTGTAATCGCATTTTATAGTTAAATTATATTAAGTTAAATTATCTGTATTTTATTATTTTTTAAGTTTATGTATTTTTTTTATCAGTATATCAAAAGTTATATGAATTTTAACCATTTGAAATGTATTTTTTCTTTCATGAATGATGCATTAATAAAAATAAAATATTCTATTCACAGATATTTGAAGTCTTACTCTTTGTTTATTTTATTTTTTTCTGTGAATACCATGAAAAAAAAATCCAGCAATTTGTTATTTAGTCAGAATTTTCCTATTCAAAAATATTTCATAATATCTGACCATTTATTCTTCTACAGTCTTGAAAAGGGGGGGGGGGATTCTAATTTTGTTGGCTTACATTTTAAAGGCACATTAAAAGTCACTTCATTTGTTTTAATTTCCAATAGCCTATTAAAATTAATAATTTAAATTTACAAAACTTTGATGTATTTTTTAATTCAGATGTTTTGCTTTTTAAATATGTTATTTTTATAGCATTCTTCATACATAATTAATGTATTAAAGTGTTTTATTAAAGAAGTAGGATTTGATTTGAATTTAAAAATTAATATATATTTACAATATCTAAATATTTACCATTTCAGTGATTTATTTAACTGAGGTCTCAAGGCCTGTTTTATTTTATATTAGCTGGATTACAAAGTAATGTACATGATTTAAAAATTCTAAAGCCTTGGAGGGTTATGTCGAAAATTGCCTCAAGTTTATTGCTGTAAATTTTTGGTGCATTAGAATATGCATTAATTTGCATCTCTGATAAAATCTCCCAATTATTTGTGTGTAAAGTTTAATTCATATTTATGCAAATGTTCCTCACAGTTTGAAAATTTTTAATTTTCTTATTTTACAGCCAGGTCTTGATGAAGTTGTTAAAGAATGCAGAGGTCGCAATTTATTTTTCACTACTGATGTTATTACTGCAATTAGAGAATCTGATCTGATTTTTATTTCTGTCAATACACCTACTAAAACATTTGGATTTGGTAAGGTATGTATGTATGTATTCTGAGTAAATTATATTTGCTACTGAAAATATAATTAAAAAAAGTTACTGAAATTGAAATGCACTTATAATGGATATTTCAGTTATTTTTCATTCTATTTTTATATCAGGGACGTGCTGCTGATTTAAGATATATTGAAGCTGCTGGTAGGCAAATAGCAGAAATTGCCAAAAGCAATAAAATTGTGGTGGAAAAGAGTACTGTTCCTGTGCGAGCAGCAGAAAGCATCAACAGTATTTTGAGAGCTAATACTAAACCAGGTGTATCATTTCAAGTAAGTTGTTATAAATGAAATTCATTGGGTGTTTTTTCTTGAAGGAAATTTTTTAAATCAATATTTGCTGATGTAGAAGATTTTATAAGTATTATTAATTTGATGTATGTATATAGATTTATACAAATAAGGATAAAGACCATAACTTTTTATTCAAACACATAAAAAATTAAAATTTACATGAACATAGAAAATTCCTTTGAAAATATATATTATCGTATTTTCCTGTATATAATCTGCGGATTATGTGTTAAAAAAGTTTCAAATTTCGTTGTGCATATTATACGCCGCCATGGATTATCTGTGTTAAAACATTCTCCATCAGAAAAAAATTATAACATTTATCAAGCATTTTTTAGCCATATACAAAAGTTGTGTGAATGTCAATTTCTTCTGAAGGAATTTTAAAAAGATGTGTAATCACTTATATTTAGGAAAAGTAGTATATCATTTCTGTTTTGAATAAAAAGCATTAATATAAATATAGATTTTATTGAATAAAAAAAATATAAAACAGGCTCATTTTTTGGTGAACTTTTATGTGTATCATTCTGTCTGCAAAAAATATAGAATGTATGACAAATTTGAAACCATTACTTGATTTTTTTTTTCAAATTGTACTATGTTATAATTTTGCTTGTTATTTATATTTGTTTGATGTAGAACAGAGGTTCCCAAACTTTTTTGTCTTGTGAACCCCTTACCATGTTTTTTATCTTTGGGTAGACCCTGCTTACCTAATATTAAATTTTTGCACATTTATCAACTTAAATGTCTTTTTAACCGCTGTTATAGAGTTTTTTACTTTAAAAGATTAAAATTTTTAACTGTAGTGAAGTATAGTGTTTAAAATTTAAGAAACACATGTTGATTAATTTTAAATTTAAATTTAATAATACATAAAATAACTTATATAAAATGACTGAGCAACAACAAAAAAATGCTTTTAATGGGAGAAATAAATCTGGCACTTCAATAAAACAAAGTTTCAACATTTGGCTGACACAACTATCTCCTGAAGTTTAACAGTAAATTTCCTCAATTAGTAGTGCCCCCCCCCCCAATTTTTTCTTAGATTGACAACCATGCTGAAATTCCTTTTCACAAGCAAAAGCAATTAAAAAGTTTCTAATGACATTCCATAATTTGGGGTAAATAACAGGAATGTCTTTTTAAAGACAAAATTGCTGACATCCATTTCTCAACTGTACTTAATGATCTTCGTTAGTGCCCTTTCTGATGAGTTCCTCTGGTAATATGACACTTGTTGTTTTACAATGAGGCCATGTGAATTAACTGCCTGTGTGGTATTATCATAATCAAAGCACTCTCAATCATGGTTTCAAAATTTGAAGAGAAGGTATTTAAATGTTGAACTTAGGTTAAAACATACTATTCCTCACAGACTGATTTTGACGAATTAAGAAAGTGGAAAAGTTCATGATGCTGTGTATTATACTCCTTTAACTTAATTATAGCAAGAAATGTTGAAAGGAGGATCCTTGTTTTAATAAAATGTATGCTGTCACCTTAACTGCAAATTAACCTCATTAAATATAGTAATTAAGTCTATTAAATAGTTAAAATTGGACTTCCACTTGATTAAGTTTTCTTTTAAATTTAAAGCCATGATCCAGTTTAACAAGAGCCAATATTGTAGATCCCATTTACATCTCATGAACCCCCACATTATTTTCTTGCTGGTGTGTACCCCTTACAATCGTTATAGACCTCTGAAGTCGATGTAAACCACTTTGGGAATCACTGATACAGAACATAAGGATATTGATATTTTATTTATCTGAAAAAACTTTTATTAGAAATAAAATTTAACATATTTTTAGATATTTTATGAAATCTTAATTCAAAGGTATTCTAATAGTTTTAAATATAATTAATTTTTTTTAAAAAAATCATGTAAATTTTTGGCATAACATTTCATTCAAGATCAAAACTTGCTTGTTATAAAATTTTCTAATAAAGTTATTTAATATGAACTAAGACTTTATAATTGTTTATGTCTGATTTATGTCTGGTGATATACTTTTTAGGTGCTTTCCAACCCTGAATTTTTAGCTGAGGGATCTGCTATTAATGATCTGCTATATCCTGATCGTATTCTTATTGGAGGAGATCAAACAGAAGAAGGCTGTAGAGCAGTACAAGCTCTATGCAGTATCTATAAACGATGGATACCAGAGAATAAAATTTTAACTATGAACACTTGGTCTTCTGAACTTACTAAACTGGTAAAATTATTAATTATATTTTTAAGTTAAAATAGTTAGAAAAATTAGACTGCATTACACTGAAGTTTATAAAATTATTTAATGTTCAAAATCTGCCAATTTGAAGAGTATGGTGTGTTTTTTTGTCAGAGTTTCTATTCAAAATTACTTCTGTGTAGATAGTATAAAGTTAATTCTTGTTCTATAAATTATTTTGATCACTTGTCTGAATTTTCAACATGTTCAGTAATTTTATGTTAATTTTTTACATTTATTATTAGTAGTACAAAGGAACTCGGTTGTATAGATCTCAAAATAATTATATTAGTGGGTTTCCTGAGGGAAAAACTGGATTTTCTTTAAAATTGACAGCTTTCAGTTTTTCCTTACAAAAAAACCTAATCACCTTCAAATTATCTATAATACTCAATATATTTGTCTAATTGATGATTGTATTGTTCGAAACATTTTTATAATCATCTGCGGTAATGGCAGACAACTCTTCTCATTTTTGTATCTTGGATGCTTTTATGTTATCAAATCAGTGTTCTTTCATGTACCTCATGTGAAGAATTAAGTTGGGGGAGGGGGGGCAAGCTTTATAGGATGAATAAGGTGTGGAAGCAAGGGAATCAGGCTATTTTTGGTTGAAAACTGACACACTGTGATCAATGGCCTACCCAGAAATTAATCTTAGGGGCACATATCATCATTGCCATGAAAGAAGCTATTTCTTTAATAAAAACTAAGGAATATATACAAATATCAATCTTATTTCCTACATTTAAAATTGTTCAAGGATTGATATATTGTAAAATCCGGCATATAGCGTGCACCCATACTTTCAATCTGTATTTAATTTTTAGGTATATTCACTGTATAACGTGCACCCCCAATTTTATGAAGGAACGAGAAATGTGTGTGTAAAATGCTTGTATGTTTTTATGCCATTTATTCGAGGTATTATCCTAGAATTTTAAAAAATAGTGAATTTTTAGAATTAAAATCCTTTAATTTCATTAGGTATGTCGTTTATGTCAAATAAATAGTAGTCCAATCTATGTGGAAGTCTAATTTTTCTTACGCTTATCTTTTTTTTTTTTTTTTTTTTTTTTTTGAAACTATCATTTTTTATATCCAGTGTGTAATGCACACCCCTACATTTTGACCTCATTTTTTGTGTTAAAAGTGCGTGTTATACACCAAATTTTACAGTAATTTTTTATAACTGATATAATTTTTATCAAGTTATAAAAATTACAAAAATAAAGGTTTAGGAAAAAGAATAGAAAACACAAAAATTCCTATTTATTAAACTTATATGAATCCAACATCATTTAATGATTGTCTCTGCATGTTTTGTGAGAGTTAGGGATCATTAAAGCAGTTTCAGAAATCAGCTTCCTGAAAGATATCTACTCTTCTATATTCATACTTATCATGCAATAAAAAGGTTGTAAAGTTTTATAGTTGCTTATAGTTTGAGAAAAAGTTGCAATAACTCAAAATGAAATAGTTTTTATGAAAGTAAAGTTTATCTTTCTGAATTGTTAGGACTGTATATTTAATGTGATTATTTTGAAACAATAAAAATCCCACTTAGCTCTTAAAAGTTTTTAAAAATTTGGTAACACAAAATGTTTCTTTACATTCTTGTTCCTTTAATAAAAAGGCATATGATTTGAGTTGGAATTTGGATCTTCAAAATTGTACAGGAAAAAAAATATATAATGCATTGAAACAGTGTTGAGTACATTGGATTTAATTTTTATTCAAGTAATTTAATTCAATTTTTTCCCTTTAATTTCTTGATTATGAAATTAGTTATCTAAAATGTTTTTCTAATTTTTCATATGCTGTAACTGCAGCTATACAATTTTATCACTAGACCATAAATTGTTTGCATGAGTAGTCAGATATTGTAAAATTAAAATAAGTGATCAGAATTGTGTAATTCACAATCTTACTAGTATTTTTAAACTATTTCAGGCTGCAAATGCTTTCCTAGCCCAAAGAATATCTGCTATAAACTCAATATCAGCAATATGTGAAGCAACTGGTGCTGATGTTAGTGAAGTAGCTCATGGAATAGGAACCGATAGTAGAATTGGTCCTAAATTTTTGACTGCAAGTGTTGGTAATGTATTTTAAGTGCTAATTTGATTTTTCTTTTTTCTGAAATAACTTAAATGTGTTTTTGTATTTTCTGTTTTATGTTTTCCTGTAAATTTTTCATTGAAGCATTGTTAGATTTTGGATTATATGAAATGGATAAATCAAATGATAGTAAAAATTTGTGGGAATATGTACATAAATAATCTGAAAAACATACAATTAATTTTGTTTAATTTTGAAGTAGTTATTTTTTCTTCATACTATTTGATAAAAATTTGGAAAGAAAATTGTCTTTTAAAAATGTTTGTCTTTTTTTTAAATTTTTTTTTCTTTTGTATGTTTTAAAAATAAATTTATATAAAATATATATATTTTGATTCTGATTCATATGTAGGATATTCAAAAATGAATTGTGTTTTTATTCTTGACATATTTTTCCAACAGGTATTTATATAAAATAAAGTGTGTATGTGTTGCATATTGAAAGCTTTTTCATTGCTTAATAGTATGCATGTATTTTAAAGAAATAAAAATTAATAGTATATATATATATATGTATGTATTCAATTAAAAAATTCGTTTTTTTATTGATGAAAAATTACCAAATATTGTATCAGAAAAATTACGGAATATTATGATATATATATATATATATATATATATATAATGCCTTGTTATATAAAGCTTTAAAATAATTGTAAGGTACAAAAAGTTTTTTTTTCTAGTGGTTATAAATGAATAAAGTTATTCCTAATTTTTGAAACACAAGTGTCAGGCTTTTAAATCCTGTAAAATTTGTCATATAACGTGCACCTATACTTTCAAGCTGCAATTTTTAGTTTTATTCGCCATATAACGCATACCCCCTTTTTTACGAAGGAACTTGAAATGTACATAATCAGTACTCTTATGTTTTTAAGTCACATATTCGATATATTATTCCAAACTTAAGAAAAAAAAGTAGTATACATCTTGAATTACAACCCTTAAGTTCATAAAAAAATTACATTTCTGTTAAATAAGTGGTATTTCGCTCTATGTAGAAGTCTAATTTTTTTTAGGCTTATCTCTTTTTAAAGCTCTTATTTTCAGATCTGAAGTATAACCCCATACACCCATAAATTTTGCTCTTATTTTTTTTGTTAAAAGTGTGCATTATACACCAGATTTTATGGTAACTGTAATATTTGTCAACATATTATTTGCTTCAATTTCAATGTTCTTTTTGCCAAATGTTACAAATAATACATAATTGGGTATTATTCTAATTTTAAATTGTTTCATTTTCTGTAGTAATTAATAATATTGTGGTATTTCTTTTTAATATTTGTCAGGTTTTGGTGGTAGCTGTTTTCAGAAAGATGTCTTGAATATTGTTTATTTATCAGAATGTCTTAATTTACCTGCTGTTGCTGCATTTTGGTACCAGGTAAGCTTACTAGGTACTATTGGATATTTTGTGGTTTGAGATGTAAAATTTTCTGAGAAGAGTCTGAATTATTTAGAATAAAAATGTGTTTTTTGTTTTTCATAGATAAGGAAAATTAAGTGGTAAAATTAATGATTACAAAATTATACTGCAGATACTTATACTTGTAATGTTTCAAAAGTATGTCGACTCAATTTTTAAGATTCTTAAAGTAATTTTTATGTAACTCTTTATTTTTTAGGTAATTGAAATGAATAATTTCCAAAGGACAAGATTTGCTCGAAGAATTACTGAAAACATGTTTAATACTGTGTCTGGGAAAAACATTGCTATTTTTGGTTTTGCTTTTAAAAAGAATACTGGTGATACTAGGTACATTTTACCTATTATACTTATCATTATATCTGTATATTCCTTTTTTTCCTCTTGTATTTCATCATTGCTTTAAATGTTTTTAGGGAATCTCCAGCTATATATGTTTGTAAACATCTTTTGGAAGAAGGAGCAAATTTACATATTTATGATCCAAAAGTTCAAGAGCACCAAATGTTAATGTAAATCCATTTTTAAATTGATTTTTGTTTTTCTAGTATATTCTTAATTAAACTATAGATTGTACTTTTTGAATGATTCATAATTTGAAATTTATCTTCCTTATGTTTCCTAAAATACTGTATCTTCAGAAATATCATAGTAAAATAAATAGACTAATTGTAATCTGGGTAAAACCTATAACAAAACATGAATTTTCTAAAACAAACCATTCGAAAAAAGGCTTCAGGTTTATAATTTCACAATTATTCTTATGTGTTGAAATGTGTCCATGCCATTTTCTGTAATGCATGTTCTGTTATGTATTGACATAAAAGCATTAGATAAAAGATATCTTTTTTATTCATTAATATGCTATTATATCACCTCTTGCTTTAAGGATGGCTTTAGTTTTCTTAGGCATGCTATCAGTGTGATTTAGGATCATAGCTTGAACATTTTTACCCTCTCCATATTTTTTGGCTCTACAATAAAGCCAAATTTTGCAGATGTTTGTATTTTTTTTTTACGATGCATTTTAGTGCTAAATTATTTCAATGACATTGAAATGTAGTGAATTTGTAGATCATGTGAGATTTGATCAATGCAATTTTTGCTCAAAGAAAAGTATAATTATCTTGAAATTGTCTAACATCAAATATTTGGGATTTCACGTGAATAGACACCTCAACTAAATGTATATACTTTATATATTTATAGACCAAATATATTTTCTTCCACTTTCTACTAGACTTTTTAAACACATTTAGATTAGAAAGCTCCACCAGCTCTGCTCATGAGTGTATGAGCAATCTCCAGCCATTTGTTAACGCACATTCCTAAAACGAAATGGATTATAAATTGTACCACCCTTCCCATTGTATATTTGCATGAGGGAATATAGTCAAAAATCAAATTATTTATTTATTTTAAACAATGTATATAAATTTAATTAAATTTTAAATTTACATTTTGGATTAGAATTTAATAGGAGCAATACATAGCTCTCTTTGAATATTCAAAGATATTTTCTCTCCAGAGAAAGGCAGAGTACTTTGCTTCGCATTTATCTTTGTACACATCCACTTAACAACTGACATGTTTGAGGTTGAACTCGGTAGAGAGCCAGTGAAACAAGTCAAGACTACTTACAAGTCAACACTAAACTAGTCTCTGGTATACTTCTTGTAATAAACATACCTCACCTTGTAGACAAGTACTCCTAAATTAGACTAGAGTAACTGTCATTGGAATATAAGTGAAATATAATTTCTTCAGACTATATTATCCACTTATATTTCTTGATAGTTCAATAACAATGCTCTTTTGCCCACTTTGGGCTATTTTTTTCTTTTGAATGGTTAATCTGAGAGGAACATTGCTAAATATTTGTGTTCCATGCAATTCTTTTAGGGGCATTTATTAGGTCTAGCAATGTTCACCTAAAGCAATTCTTGGTGAATTTGGTATTGATTAGTGGTAGCTAATTATTAAAAATATATTTCTTTTTTCTGTGAGTGATAATTATGGTTATAACTATTTTGTTATTTGTGAATAGCAATGCTCTATTGCTATAAAAAAAATATTAAATTGTTATCAAAAAGAATGTTGGAATAAAGGTTTGGTGATCTTGGAAAGATTGGTTTTCTCTTTAACTACCCACTGTAGTTATTACAACTTTTAATTAAAACTACTTCTTCTCTAATAAATGTAGAAGTATTTTAGCACTCGTACAATTAACATTTTCGAAAGTTCGGAATATTAGTTTAAATTTTCTTTGGAACATTTTACCCTAGCTTAAATAATCATCCCATATGTCTATGATCCATGTTTGTCTTGTTGATTTTCATTCACAGTTCATTTCATTGAGATTGATTTTTTTCAAACTTTTACTGTTGCAAATAGACATTATTGATTATAAAAGAAGGAACTTTTAATAAATTTTTAAACTATGTTCCTTATCTTATAAAAAAAAAACTATGCCCTTCTGCTATTTGTCACATCACATTAATGGCTGTTTAATAAAAAGATATTAATGTATGCATAGTTTTATATTTTATGCAAAAACTTAGAAATTCATGAACAGCATCCTGAAGTTTCGTTGTATTTTTTGCACAAAGATTATTTGCTAAAGTTTTCTGCTCATCTTTCCATATTTTTTTATCATTGTATTTAATAGGATTAATGATTTTAGGTAAACAATGAAATCTCTTTTCTAGTTATGAAGGGAATATATTGACCAAATTTTTAATTACTTGTCGATCTATAAATTTTAGAAATTTTTATCTGCCAACTGTAAAAATTTTATTTTTGTTAAAATTGTATTAGATCTGCTAATGAGGTATTAAATAATTGAACTCCAATGACTATGAGTAAAAAAAATTGATATAATAAACAAAAGGATCAGTAACTTAAAAAAATTTGTTGGTTCATTATCATAGACTTATATAAAGAAAACAAGTATTTTATATATTTAATTTGAGATTATGATTTCTGTATATTTAGCCATATTAATAAGAAACAAATCTTCCAGTATAAAATTCTTTTTTAATATTTTCTTAATCATATTTTACAACTTGATAAAATTTGCTATTACTTGTGCTGATTTAATTTTTTAAGTAAAATTATAAATAAAGAGTAAACATAAAAATTTTTTAATAGTTTTCATTTTTTATGATGCTTAATCAAATATTTTCAATTATTATAAGCATCTGTCTTCAAATTAATGATTCAACAAAAGTTATATTAACATTTTTTTTTATGTTTGTGTCTTGTAATTTTTTAAGATTCATTTGAGTTTTTCTTTTTTTCTTCCCCAGGGATCTTACATATTCAGAAGGTATTGAAGATTCATACAAAGGTTTGTTCTGTATTATTTTTGAAACATTTTTTAAGCTTGGGATCTAACAACTTTTAATAACATTCCAATCTATATCCAGAAATGGTAAAGTGATTGATTATAGTTAAAAGGATTTTTTATTCATATATGTTTTTATACATGTGTGTCTATTCTTTTAGAGTAAAATTTTTAATCCTTAACTTTTCATAACCTTTTGGATACCCTTCTTTGCATAAGAAATTTAAACTTTTTAATTAAGAGGGAGAGCACACACAACTTAATATTCATGTAAGTTTTATCTCTTAATAATAAATATCAGAAATCTGTACTACACAAAAAAGTTTTGTTTTACAAAATGTTTAATGTTTCAGGTAATTTTTTTTTAAAGAAAACTTCTTTTTTTATGTATAAAGTTGAATTTTTGTTCATTTTCCTCTCAGTAGAAGAACAAGTACTAACATTTTCAAGTCCATATTCTGCTGCTCAAAATACTCATGCTATTGTTGTTTGTACAGAATGGGATGAATTCTTGGTAAGATTCAGTTGTGTTTTCTGGAAAAAAATATTGTATCTAAATCATTTTTTCTCCCTTCCTATGAATTTAAAATTTGACTATTGATAATTTTCTTTAAATTGTTTTTTTTAAAGTAACTTTTTTTAAGGAGTAAATATGCAAATTGATTGATTTACTATTTTTTGTAGTATTAAAATAATACTTGACTTTATGAAAAATTTAATTTTAAAGGAAATAACATTTATTCAAAATGAAAAACTTGCTGTGTTATAACTTTCTACTAGTCTACTACTCTATTCGAAAAATATTAAGAGCGTACAGCTTTAAGTATCAATATTAAAAGAAGTAAGATAACAAATTAAATTTATTTTTTAGAAAATCCATAATTTTATGTGTTTACTTATAAATGTGTGTTTTGTTCCTAGAAATTTAAAAACTTATAGAATTACTGAAATATAAGTAAAAAACTTAACAGTTCTAGTTTAAAAGGAGTCTCTTTAAGCTGGAAAGCTTTAAAGTTTTGTATATCAAATAAGACAGCATTTAAATAACGTTATGTAAGTGTGTTTTAAAATGTGCACCATGATTTAAAAAGTATTTCTACTATCACATCAGTTCAAAATGTTTATTGAATGACCTTTGCACTCTGGTAAATGGTGATATGCATAATAACGTGCATATGCAACACATAGGGCTGTTTGTGCAAGTAGTGTTTCGTTCAAACATTTTGTATTGCTACGTATAAGTTGTGGTACAGCATAATGCAGTGATTTTGTAAAAAACAGCATGAATCAATATGTTAGTATGAATTTGGTTTAATGGAAGAAAGACCACCATCAAATGCTTTTAGTGCTGTATGAACACAGATAATGTATCTTTGAAGTTTGTGTGTGAGTGTTATCAACAGTTTCAGGAAGGAAAAAGAGATTCAATAAAAAGTGATCATTAAACTGAAGTGCACCCCAGAACATTTCTTTTTTATTAGTTTTAGTGCCTTATACACACAGTGTCAAATGCATATTATCAAATGGTGATTAGTTTGAACCTCGTATGCGGATGTGTGGAAATATATATCGCAAAATGTTTTACCTAGGGTTTTTTTGTTTTTTTTTGACAGTGGATGGATATGTTTGTATCAAAACTCTTCAGACATAATCAACTTTGTAGATGGCAAAATATTGTTCAGTAAAGAAAATATAGTCTTATACTAAACCAATAGTAGAAAGAAGTAGTAGAATAGAATGTCTTTTAATGAAAAAACATCAAAATGTGCATATTTATGAAGGTTTTAATTGTAGTTACTGTTCAATGATTTTATTTTGTTGACAGTGTAAATCTGAACAGAAATTTATTACATTGATGAAAAGTAAATGATTTCCTTTGAAAAGTTATGGATCTACTGTATAGTTTGCATATGACTTATAAAAACTTCAAGTTTACCTTACATATTTGAAATCATTCCATGAATATTTTTTGTATTAATAGAATATTTTTCTATCTTTTTTCCCTGCATGATTCAATATTTTTTTAAAAAGGATTACGTTAACGAGGAAAGTATAATCTATTTTGATTGCTGATTTTCTAATTAAAAAGAACTTTCTAAAGACATATATAACTTTTATTGATCCAAAGACTGACTTTAATGCACAAAAAGCTCTGGGAACAGATAAAAACTAGCTTTAATTATTTTCCTAAAATTATATAGTGCCAAAATATCAAGAAGCTAAAAGCTGTTACTTTCAGCTTATTCTTTACCATATTTTGTGTATAATCCGTGGATTATGTGTTAAAAAAGTTTCAAATTTCGTTGAGTGTCTTATATGCCGCCACAGATAACGTGATAAAATACATTCTCCATCAGAAAAAGCTTACAATAAAATTTTGAAATACCATTTATGTTTTATAAAATAAATAACAGATTTCGCTAAAAGGTTTTGCGACTTGGCTGACGTATTTCAGCTACAATTAGTTTTGTCCAATTACGTTCAAGAACGAATTCGGTTCCTCGAAAAGATATTACAGTTGCTAGTGTTATTTCACATTCTGTCTTGATCAAAGCTGTTTCTTCCTAAAAATATTAAAGTTCATATATCGTCATGTTGAAGCAGAAGTGTATAAATTACATGGCTGAACTAAAATGCCCTGAAGTTCACACCTGCAACTAATACGTGTGGGACTGACAAAGAAATTACAGCTTTTAGACATCAGAATCAATAGATATTTTAATCAAAAGTTTAGAAATTATGGAAACAATAGATGTCTGATTTTAGAAAAAGAAATTTTTTGTACAATTTATTACTTATAATTTAAATCATATTGTGTATTTCTTTTTTTGAAGTTTTCTGACACTACATTATAGGCAGTATATACTATGGATTATTCACTGTAAAAATTGCCGCAGATTATACGCCGCTGTGGATTATATAAAGGAAAATATGGTAATATGTTGATAATTTATTAATGACTATTGTTTATTAAATCTAATTGTCATTTGAAAGAAACTCTTTATTCTATTGCAACCCATTCAAGACTGGCGAAAGGAGAAAGAAGCATTTCCCCATGCCTTAATGCTCCTAAAGAATGCACATGCATGCGACCAGGCAAATTTCCATTCTAAAGCCCCATTTACATGGACAAAAATTGCCGGCAATATACCAGCATGAATCCTCTTTGGACCCGTTTACACGATGACCCAAAATTATACCGGTTCAAAAAGGAGAGTTCAATTTTGTACCCGCTTTGGATCAGGGGAATTGTTTTCTAATTTTCTCAAGATTCATTTGTTCAAGCATATTTGTAGAATCTGCACATTGGACGACATAAGAAATTGAGACAGACTGTAAAAATGAAATGGAAAGTTAAAAATACTGTATTTACTCGAATCTTTTCCAATATTAAAGCTACTGAAAATCAGTCGCGGCTTAGAATCAAATTAAAAAAGATGCATTGAATGGGGCAATTAGAGCAATTTTACACATTTTTTTATTTTCCACAAAGACTTGTTGAGAATTTGGGATGTGGCTTAGATTCAAGTAAATATGGTAAAAGAAAAGAATGCACAAAAAATGGAGATTTTATTTATTTATATTATTTGAAAATACATAAGTGTTGAAAATATCTTTAATAATATGTAAAAGTATTCCAATGGATGAAAATCTGAACTCGTGGGATCTCGGGCATCAGTGGATGGAAAGGGTGATCACATATATGACGCTGTGGGCTGTGAAGGGAAAATCTCTTAATTACATACATGTGATTGTGGTCCTGAACTGGTTAAAAAGTTATTAAAACTTAAATTAAACCTATATAAATGTGTATGCATATAATAGACAACTTTTCTGTTTTGTAAGCAGTAATTTTTCTGCTAAAATAATCAAACCATGCACACTTGTGATAATACACAAGTGCTTGTGATAGGCTGGATAAAAAAAGTTCAAGAACAGCTATCCTCAATGACTGCAGATGATGAGCGCTCTAACTGACCTGCAGTTTCATGGACTGAGAAAAATTTCAATTTGTTCCCAAGGGTCAGAGCAATGAGCAGCATTTTCTAAAAATTGTTCATCATTTGAGGGGGAAGCATTCATTGTAAATGGCCTCACACAAATTCGGCAAGTGGACAGTTCTTTTTGCATGACAATAACCTGCATATCTGTCCCAAATGAGTTGGAAGAGTACTCCTACTAATTTACTTTGAATCTAAAATTAAAAATTCTTACATATATATATAAATTTATTTTTGGAACTATTTTTTTTTTTCATTTTAAGGAATTGGATTACAAGAGAATATATGATAGCATGTACAAACCTGCATTTGTATTTGATGGACGAAAAATGCTTCCTATAGAACAACTCCAAAACATTGGTTTCCATGTGGAGACCATTGGAGTAAAAACTTATCGAAAACAAATCAGAAATATTGCTGATTGTGCCATATGATAAAAATCAGTGATAGTAAGTACTGAAACTTTTTTCTTTGATCTTTCTAATATTCATTACATATATCTTTAAAAACTCCATTAAATATTTTATTTCAGTATTTATATCCCTAAAAACTGTGTAATTCATTGCTTGAATATTATTGAATAAGTATGGTTCTTATTTTGAAAAATTAAGGACTGAAACTTTTTGCTTAAAAATATTTTGAGAATCTCAGAGTAGCTATTAAAATAAAATAAAATTGCTTGAGTTTTAATTGTATTTTTAATGTCTTATTCTAAAAGTTTTCAGCGAAATGGAAGTAATTATTAAAAGTTTCGTTTAGAATAGGTGCGCACTTCTTCTCACAATTGTCAAGGGTTAACTAATATACAAAAAAAAAATACCATTATAAATGACATTGCACTTAAGTTGTTCATAAACAAAAAATTTATGATATATTGAAAGTAATTTTATTGGGTATTTCTACATTTTAAATGTAAGTTCTAAAAGTTATTTTGGATTTTCCAAAGTGATATTTTGTCTTTAAGTATTAGATTTTAATTTTTAATACTCCTTTTTGTATTTTATTTTTCCCAAAAGCCCAAATTAAATTATTTTCTTTCTAATCGTTTACATATTTACTTTCAAATACTTAATAAATTTGATATAATTAAATAGACTAACTATAATTAATTTAGAAGAAATGGTATGTTTACTTTTTATTAAAGCAAATATCTAGAGTTCACTTTATTAATGAGTAAGTAATGTAATTTATGAAATCTCATCAATCATGTTATGCATAAGTATATTTTTTACTATTCAAATATTAGTATTTTTCAGAATTGATAAAAAGGACAAACATTTATTAAACTCTATTAAAATATGCATAGAGTATAATATTTACAATTTTTCTTTCACATTATTAGTGAATATGGCATTCTGTGTACTTATTCAATTTAAAAATTTCCAAATTATTATTTATATTCCAGTGTCAATTGTATTCTAAATTTTGTATGGCCAATAATAATAAGATATGAATTTATTTATTTGAAAAAAATTAATTCATCTTATAATTCTAAGTATTACTTAATAATGCATTAACTTAATGGCCGAACTTTTCTTATATTAAGTATTGGAATATAAATATTACATCTTGTATATGATTTATATGTAAGTATTGGAACTAACCCAGTGAAAAAAGTTAAAAAACTGTATATTATAATTAACATGTCACCAGTGGCATTGAGTGTGGAGTATAGAGGGGGCCATGTCCCAGGGTGGCAAGCAACGCAATATTTAAATTTTAAAAAAATATTTCAAACTCCAAATCGTGCCTGTGCGACGAAACAGATAGAAACAAGGGAAAGCTTTAATGCAGGAAGTTCATTAATCGCTTTGCAATTGTATTCATTTTTATGTTACTTAGGTTCCTGGCTGCCGGTACTTTGTGAAGTCAATGAGGCTCAAAATTATTTGCAAACAGAGGGACTAAATATCCATCAATCTACTAAAAAAATAGTGCTCTACAGACCATATTAAAAGCAAAATGAGAGGAATTTGTTGATGACACTTTAATCTATGCTAAAAGTTTATGTGAAGAGCTTGAAATTTCTTTTGAACCCCCAATACGAATCAGGAGGAAGCATATTTTTGATGACGGAAGTAAAGATGTTCTTTTATTGTATGAAGATGACTTGAGACAAACAATGTTCTCTTCAATAGACAGAGTAACTGCTGAAATTTGAGAAAGATTCCAACAGTTGCAGAATCTAGCTCAAGAATATGCTTTTTTAAAGCCTGAAGGGATATTGAGCATGGACGAATTTAACTTAAATCAAGCTCCTCAAAACATTAATAAAGAAGAATTACAACTTGAGTGTACATCTACAAGCTTTTGTGGCTGCAACAGACCCAGGCTGTAAAAAAGAATTTATTAAAATATGTTAAAATGTATTATATTAAAATATAATATATATGGGTTTATTAAAGTATATTATTGAGTCGAGAAACTTGAAGATGGTTGATCAAACATTGTCATAATGTTGAGAATTTTTTTAACATCTGCCATCAGTAATGCCAGTTACAAGAGAAGCTTCTCTAAGATAAAATTAATCGAAAATTATCTTAGATCAACTATGTCCACATTAAGGCTAACAAATTTAGCTATTCTGGCAATTGAAAATGACATACATATCGATATTGACAATTTATAAAAGATTTTACATTTTTAATCAATACAAAATTTAAAGCTGCTTGTTTTACTTTTACTAATTTTCTTGACTAATAATTAAAATAGAGGAGTGACAAATTTCCAACTGGCCCCAGGTGGCAAAAGCCCATGATGCGCCACTGCATGTCACATGTAAATATTTTTAAATACAATATCCCATTCTAATAAAATGATATTCTTAAATTCTTATTTTAAAGTAAGTAATTAAGGAACTGTGATTGTGTATTCTGATGATAAATGGTTTGTATAAAATTGTTTGATTCATACTTGTTTTTAAAAAAATCTTGCATTTTAATACTTGAATGGGAAATGATCTTGGAAAAAAAATTATTGAAAATCAGTGGCATAACGTACATTTCCACATCGAAGGGGTCTCAAAGCCTAACTGATGCCAAGTACATATAAAACCAATTTGCAAAATATTAAAGGCAAAACCTGACTTTACAGGGGGGCCTAAAATTATCTGTTATCCCACTGTTAAAAATGACGTTAAGCAATTGAAATAATGACTAAAAATGTACTAAAACAGTTTTGTTAGTTAATACTGATGCTTTTTCAGTGAATTGCACCAGTAAATCAAAATATTTCATATGATTCTTGAACATAGAAAATCTTTCAGAAAAGAAATTACTTAATGTAACTAAAATTTTCCTTGTATTATACTGTCAACTTAATTCATCGACTGCTGTTATCATTTCTGCATGTTAGTAAAAACAAAATCCCCTGTACTTTTTGTATTAGCACATCAACCAATAACTTAGCTAAGATTAAGAAGAATTAGATAATGTATTTTTTAAAAGCAAATGCATAACATTTCAAATTAACAAAAGATATAATAAGTACATTATTCACAGATATAAAAACTATTACATTATTTATTACTGTCAAAAATATCAAAATAGCATTCAAAATTGCATTAAATGTTTGTTGTGACCACGCCATATAAGTTCACGTAGGTGTGAATTTGAATGCTATCATGTAAATGTGAAGCATTTTTTGTTTTGTGAAACTAAATAATTTTGCGAGTATTAGACCAAAATACTTCACTGCATTCTCTTCTGTAGAAAATAGACACCAAATTTTTTATTATTTTCTGAGCAAAATAAGAGAAAAATATTACAAATTATAAAAGTTGTCATTTTCAAGCATTCACAATCAAAGAATACTGTATCTGAACATGCGCAGGAACAGCAATTGATGCCCATTCAAAATAAGCATGTATTTGTTTCACTATTAGCTACATTTCACAGCATTTGATGACGTTCAACAACAATTGGTTGATTGTGTGATACTTAAGTAGTACCAAATGTTCATTATTTAAGAAATGTATTTTTAAGAATAACTTAAAATCTTAAAAGCCATTTTAAATTAGTCAAAAATGGCTCTCAAAATTTATAAAAATGACTTTGAAATTTGGCATAAAATGTTTTAGTAAAAGTATTTCTTGGAGTATATATATATATATCAGATTTTGTTTAAGTATAAATGTCTGTAATATGTCATTAGATATCCATTCAATTCTACATTCTGCCTAGAACATGTCTTTTACTTATGATATATATATATTGGAAAGAGAAGTGTCTAAAAATGTTCCTTAATAATATAATTGTTTTTTAATAGATTGTGAACCATATTCCCACAGTGCCTTTGAAGGATTTACCATGGCCAGTGCATTTGAACTACCTACTTTGAGGTTATTTGATATGATTATATTATGTTAACAGTGAATAGAAATTGGTACTTAAATTTGCATTTATAATGTTTATAACTACAAGGTGTTTTTCCTCATTCCTTTTTTTGTTTCCTTTTTTTCCATAACTGCACACGGAACAAGTTTTAAACAAATCATTTTATGGCACAATTTTGTGTTCTACTTAAATGAGTACTCTTTTGTATTTTGGAGGTATTATTTTGGTCCTTTTTCTTTTTATTTAGTATGATCTTTGAAGCTTAAAGTTTGGGTAATGCTATTAATAAGTGGAAAGGTTTTAATTTACAAAAAAGAAAGAAAAAATCAAAGGATTCTTTTTTTTATGTATTTTATCAAAATGAATCTGTTAGTTTTACTAAAAGTATTTTTCCTGATTAGGAATTTAAAGGACATTTAAATTTCAAACCACTTAGTATGCATTATTTATTTTATATTGTTAAAATGTATACTCATTTTTTATTTATATATGTAATAAGATTTTAAATATTCCTATTTTATTTTTGTGCCAAGTAAAAAACTCATTGTAATTGTATGCTGTTTATATTTATGTTTTAAATGTTTCTGTTTACTTATGATTTTTTAATTCAGATTATCATGGAAATGGGGTGATTTTGAGTTTATAATGTAAATCATCCAAATACTTAGTTTTTTTTTATTTCTGCATAACTCATTTTATTGTAGAATCTCCTAGAGATATACAAGATTTTAAATGAATGAAACTACATTAGATTTTTTCTGCACATTTTTAATATTTTAATATAGCCAGTATTTTAATTATTGATGTGCTGAATTTTTCAAATAAGTGTTTAAATTGTAAGAAATGCTTCTTAGCTTAAAATATTTCTAACTTATTTAATATTTATTATAATATAATTAATTTTGCAAAAATAAATACAGCAAAATTGTATTCCATGAATGATTGGTAACCACTCAAGTGGTTGCAGTCAGAAGCTCATGAACTGTGTTGTTTTTATCAAATCTGATACCAATAAAAACCAGTGCAGAAGGGTTGATACTTGTTAAATTTGTTGAAGGGAACCCATTGGGAAGATGTAGAAATTTGGAGAATGTTGCAGCGGTTCCAATATCATCCTTATCACTTGACTGCGGTTCAAAATTATGAAGTTTATTGTCAGTAACCTTTTTGTAACTTCAAAGTACTACATTAACAAATAGCCTATAAATGATTTACTTTTTTGATTTTGTTATAAAAGTAATTTTTCTATATCAATCTATTAAAGCTGAAAAATGGAAACAAAAAGTAGAATGTTTAAAAGTTAATTTATATTTTTAAACATTCCATTTTTAATATGCTTTATGATGTTTCCTCTATACCCTTACAAACTGACCTGCTATACCATACTGTCCTTCAGTATACTTTTGATTAATAATTAGTTATATAGTTCAGAAGTTTTTTAATTGAAATATATTTAAAAATACCGTTTTATGAAGGTAATGAAATACAATATAAAAATGATTTTTTAAAATAATTATGATAGAAATATTATGAAAAAAAATAAGTACCACTCAATATATTTTTAATTAAAAATTAAAATTAATTGTAATTTTTTCCTTCTTTTAATTGTAAAAATATACTTTTAAAAACCAGTATCTGTTTAATATACTAGTCCAAAACCAAAATGAAATTTAACAAAAGTATGTTATGTTTGTTAATAACAAAATTCCAAAAATTAAATTTGGCAATTTTTTTCTGTTTGACATGTTTCTGAAAAATTGAATGAATAAAGTATAATTCACTAAATCAGAGTTAATTTAGTATATAATCTATATCATACGGTAGATTTTGTGTTTGAATTTTATATTCAGAAATCAATTTTTATATTGTCATGACTATACAAGTTTTTTTTTCTCTTCTCCTTGTTATACACTATATATATTGATATTTCATATGAATTTTTATCTGTATCAACCTTGTTTCAGTATTTTCTTTAATAAAACTATATATAAATGATTAAAATGTACTGTATTTTGTCCAAACAGGAGTTTCAATATTAGATACGTGTGAAGTACTCTTACGTAGAATGAAGTTGCTATAAATATAACTTAATCACTGTGTAAATTTGAATTAAGATGTTTACCTTCAAAACAATTGTGCTAGTAGCTTTTCTTGGAAGGGGGATATATATTGAGGGCTACTCTTTCCTTCCTAAATACCAGATTTTAAAATGTGGTGCAGCTAAGTCTCGTATAATACCACATTTCCACTTATGCATTATAATTCTTTTAAGCTTATGTTGTGGATAATATTCTGCTCACAGCAGCTCTGAGCACATTTAAAGGAAACTTTTTTTTTAAATTTCTTTAAATGAGTTTTTGCTTTTTGTTATGAGATTTTGTCATTTTGATTTAGAAGAAAAAACTTTTCATTATGGGAACAACACTAGCCAGAAAAAAAAATTGAGAAAAGCACCTATTAAACAACTATGCTGATTATTAAGTAATAAAATATTTCAATATTTATTGGTCTATGTATATTTATTTTGACACTTTCTAATACGTTTTATTAATGTGATCATTTTCATTTATTGTCCGAAAAAGGGGCCCCAAGGAATTTTGATACATGGCCCACTCAGGACTAGCTGCACCAGTGATTATAATTAAAGCCATACACATAATTTGAATATATGGATGTAAAAATTGAAATAGTATTTACATACATACAAAATAGATCTATTTAACTTTGTGTGTTCCTTTCAAAAAAATTTCTAAAAAGTTCTCATAAACATTTAAAAAAAATATATAAATATCAAAAATCAGAATGTGATTTTAAAAGTATTTTATTACTATATGGAAGGCTGTGTAAATGTATTATATCAACAGGGAGATTTGAGAATGTGAAAATATTTAAAAAATCCCTTTTCTCCTTGTAAAACAAAATAGAATGTTTTAATCAACGCCGGATTTCGATTTGTTCACAGATCATAGCAAATTTTTAAAAATGATAACATTAGATTTCGATTTTTTTTGTGAATCATAGGTAAAAAAAAAATTGATAGCATTTAATTATAATTTCAGGACTTAAAAAAAAAAGGATTTTGTGATTGCTTATTATTGTTTTAATTCATATTCCAGTATGAACCCCTTCTTTGTATTAAGCAAGATTTCTAAAATGCCACGATTGTGTAAGAAAAAACCAATATTTGAATGCAACAAATGGGAAGTAAGAAATTAGCTGAACATAGTTATTTGTGGATGTCTTAATGCATATAAAATATTGTAGATTAATTTGAACCGTTTTCTATTACAAAGTTTTTATGCAATAACTATAATAATGCACATTTATAATACTTCCATAAAATTAGATTTCTTGAGAGAAACAAAACCTAAAAACATGCTCTTTTTTTCAGTGTGGCTTACGTGCCTACTATATTCATTCCTATAAATTATAAATACATTTTTAGACTTCAGAAATTGCACTTTTTTTTGCTATTGGAAACCGTTTTGTGCTCCACTGTATTTCATCTAAGTACAGTAATCAAAAATACAAAAGAAAAAACTGATAAAGAATGTAAAAAATAAACACTTATTTCCTGAGATTATTGATTTATGAATTTAATACAATAAAGAGAAATTGGTTCAAGTGTAGTATAGGGGGGCACTTGGCACAGTCCTTTATTTTGGTGACTAAAAGTGGTCACCAAGGTACTTTTGGTTGATTTGTCGAATCGCGGGTGTTATCGCGCCAAGTGTTTCCTCGCCAAATCCAAAATGCTACCCCCCCCCCCATATTACAATTGTACCAGAGAAATTTATCTTGTAAAAAAAATAATTAACTAAAATAAGTAATAAAAGTTTATAAATAAACTTTTCTCGTATTGACAAAAACACATTAATGTAGAGCATAAAAAATAAAAGAATAATTTTAAAGTGGCTAGTGGACCGCTGTATTTCATTGCAAAACAATTATTAAACAAAAACAAAATTCTAACTGAAAAAGAATGCGAGAAGTACAAAAAATCACCTTTTCAATTTATTATAATAATTCAAACTTTTCTCCACACTTACCAGCTTTAAGAAAAAATTATCAAAAATAAGGGTTGAAGTGTAGTATATGGGGGGGCACATCGGATTTATATATAGCGATTTTTCTTCGGATTTGGCGATTTTTATCTAAATGTCATGGTGAGATAGCGAATTCATTCTAAAATAAATAATTCCAAAAAAAGTACTTTGGCGACTTTTAGTCGCCAAAAAAAAAAAAAAAAAAGGACTGCGCCAAGTGACCCCTATACTACACTTTAACCAAAACAAGAATAAAATTTAAGCGTTTTTTTCCCTTCGTATTCAGAAAACAAATTTAAGAAAAGCAAAAAAATGAAAAAAATCATATACAGTTGACTCTCGATAATTCGAAGTTGGAGGGACTAATGAAAAACTTCGAACTATCAAGAGTTCGAATTATCAAGAGGGTAGGAAAAAACTTCAAAATACACGGAGAAGTTTTTTTCTAACACATTTAAATTTAAAACTATGTAATAAAGCAACAATTGTACATAATTTTTTTAAAGTATATTTTTTACAGTATAAAAATAAAACAGAAGTTAAAAGTCCTATATTAAAAGGATACGGTCATGTCTTGAAAACAACTATTAAAAGAATATACATACTATATATAATTAATCCTTTTTGTCGAAAACATCTGTTATCTTTTCTTGTTTTAAGGCATTCAATCTAACTTTGTCAATGGATTTTTCTAGTACAAATGAAGCCTGTAAAATGTCTGCATCAACATGATTTTCAAGGGAAAAGTTGCGTAGTTTGTTTAGTGACACTTTAGCTTCTGATAGGGTTACCGGAATCAACTCCTCCGATTCGTCTTCATCACTTTCTGTATTATTGTGGTCTAAAGCCACAATTTCAGCGTCAGATAGAGCTCCCCATACAGCAATGTCTGTGTCAACCAACACATAGTCGTCAAATCTTGTTCTGGAAGAGCTGCCCAAAGGGATGGTTCAACATTAAATTCCTCTATTAGATCCGAAAGCGAGTTCTGCCACTTATGTTAGAACAAACGTTAATGTCGACACTTAAGCTTTCCCCGCACATTTTTTTGAAGACTATCCCATTCCTTTTCTTAAAATTTGTAAGCCATCCCTCGCTAGCCGAAAACTCGATTCCTAATTCTTTGGTGAATGCTTTGGCCTTTTCCTTCAATTAAGAGCCACCCATCGGAATATTCTGTCCTCTACATTGTCTCATCCATGAAACTAAACACTGTTCAAAACGTGGAAAATTGCCTTTACTAACGCGTTTTCTCACTCTACTAGAAGATACACTAAAGAGTTTCTCTTTATTCTTCAGAATAGTGGAGAGCAAGCTCAGTGGGATTTCAAATGTAGAGAATTAAGTGGCGTTATAGGCAATTAACTACTTTTTTAAACTATTAGACGTAAAATCTCTCGAAATATAGTAATTTGATTCCATTCATTAAGTAGAGATCCGCTATAAGATGGGTTTTGTGAAAATCGTTTCCTAAGTGGCGTTGCGGGGGCTTAAGGGACGTTATAGATAATTAATTCAATTTTTAAACTATTAGGTGTACAATCTTGAAATTTGATAAGCGAATTCCTTTCATAGAGTACAGATCCCCTACAGAATGGGTTTTGTGAAAATCGACCCCAAGTGTCGTTGTGGAGAATTAAGGGGCGTTATAGGCAATTAACTCCTTTTTTAAACTATTAGACGTAAAATCTTGAAATTGAGTAAGCAGATTCCATTCACTGAATAGAGATCTGCCATAAGATGGGTTTTGTGAATATCGTTTCCTAAGTGGCATTGCGGGGGCTTAAGGGGCGTTGTAGATAATTATTTCCATTTTTAAACTATTTGACGTACTGTCTTAAAATTTGGTAAGCGGATTCCTTTCATGGTGTAGAGATCCGCTACAAAATAGGTTTGGGGAAAATTGACACCTAGAAGCACTGATGGGGATTAAGGGGCATAATAGATAAATATTTCCGCTTTTCAACTAATAGAACCACCTGCTTGAAAATTAGAAGTCATGTTCCATTCATGGAATAAAGTTCCTTTTACAAAGATTTTTGCGAAAACGGACCCCCAAAGGAGTGGGTTGCGGGGATTAAGATGTGTTATAGAAAAATTCCCGTTTTTGAATTTAACTCATTTACTTGAAACTTGTTGAAAACTTTTCTTTAGTTGATAGAGTTCCACTAAGAATGGATTTTACGGAAATCAACTCCAGGGGGAAGCGGGGAGAGTTATTGGGGCGTATTGATAGACAAAATTCCCGTTTTTGAACTGTTGAGACTATAATAATAAAATTTGGTTTGCATGCTTCTTTTGTTGAATTGGAATCCGCTAAGAATGCTGTCAACGAGGTATTGATGATAAAAATTCCGTTTTTGCTCTGTTAGATTTAGACTTGAAATTTAGAACTCATGTTTATTTTATGGAGTAGAGATCCACTGTAAGTTGCTTTGGTGGAAATGCACTTCATTATTAGGTTAAGTGAGCCAAAAAAATCTTTCTCCTTCTATTTTAGATGTAAATAGAAATTAGATATTATAATTTATGTTCTTTTTATATCAAGGGGCGAGAGTGTAACAGCTATAAATATATTTTTCAATGCAATCGAATTCTTAATGCTAGATATCAATAATTAATATATATGTAAACAGTATACATATATACAACATCGTGAAATACCCAGTGAAGCGGGTGGGTAACTGCTAGTTTTTATATAAAGGTTTTATTTCTCGCTTTCAATTCTCTGCCATAAAACAATTCTGCTGAATTATCTTGGATGTAGTTTGAGTGCTTTATTTTTTTAAAAAAAAACATCTGTTTAAATGTGACTCATTTTTATAGTAATAAATACTCAACGCAAATCCAAATTATTGTGCAATACTTGTAAAAGGAAGCATCCACTCATTACTGCACAGTGAATAAAGAAGAAAGCAGTTTTTCCTTTATCCATCTAAAGCTTGGGTATCAACGGGAAAAGAAAAAAAACAGATGGCTTAGGAATAAATCAAAATTCTGCTAAGCAAATACCGGAAATAAAATAAACAAAGTAGTTATTCTATCAACATGCACAATTTGGACTGAAAATATGTTCAGTAAAAAAACCGCTCGTGGGATAATTAGGCACAGGAAGTGAATCTAACTTCATAATATTGAAGGTTTGAATCGAGAGTTTTATAGGATAACTTCGAATTATGGCGTGTTGTAGTCTGGCCAACCACAAATTTTACTTCGAAATATTGAGAGTACCAAAACGTACGGTTTTAGTTCGAAATATCAAGAGTTTTTCTAGGGGTTGAGCATATACTTCGAATTAACGAAGGTTCGAATTATTGAGTCGATTGTATTTAAATTCGCGATTCTAGTTTTACAAATTGAATTGCAAACGATGCAGTTAAATAATATAAAAAGAACTGTTTTATTAAAAAAAGGAGGGGGGATCAAATATATTTCTGAAAACACAGACAGGAAGAAATGAATTCATTGCTGCGTTGGCAATTACAAAAAAAAAATATTAGGAATAGAGAAGCGGAAAAAAACATGTTTTTTATAGTGATGCGAGGCTATAGTGAAATTATTTAAGAAACCCAGGTTCGATTATTGTCAATCGCATCATGGCTAAAATTAAATAAAATAAAGAATTAAATTAACGACTCATTGTGTTTAAAATACAGCTAAATTTATTGATGCACAAGTAAAATTTAAGTTTTACAAAAAAGAAATAATGAAAGAAACTTATATATATAGCTTTTAGGAGAGGAGTGCATGGTGGCTCAGGACGGACCCGGTGGTGATTCCAACTATATTGGGTACGTCTGAGTGCTGTAATTTTGGGAGAGAACCTCTGGGGAAAATTCGGGTGCATTACCTTTTATTCTGCACCCCATCACTCCAAACGCCTGGAGCCGGACTATTTGCCTCCCCTGATTTTCGCATCTGATTGGACAAAACTCCCCGCGCAATTCTACATGACTTGAAATTTATGCGTTCACTGAACTAGAAAAGCGCGGGAATACTTTGACACTCCCCACCGAAGGAATTTCACCCCATCCGGTCAAGGGGGACAATTCCTGGCCTCCCATCAATAGCTGTGTTGGCAAAACGGAAAATAGAAATTTATACCTCTGATGGCAATACGAAAAAAAAAATAATTATAGTGAAGGCAAAATGGAAATATAAAATTATTAGCTCTAAATGGCAAAACGGAAATAAGGAATTTAAAGCGAAATATAAAGAGGTAAACGGAAAGAAGAAATTGAAATAATTTTTTAAATAAAACGAAAGAAAAACATGTATTTGGCAAAAGTAAAAAAACCCATACAACTTATCTTACAACACTGTAGTTGTAAAATTAAGGAATTTGAATAACTATTAAGAATACATAATTTTACATTTAGAAAATGAAAATCAGAAGCAATTAAGTTATACGTTTAAGTATAATATGTTTATGCTTTATAAAAATTATTAGTGTATAATTACTGTTATTTATTATTAAAATTTAGTTTAAATTAGTTTGACTTGTTTTTAAAAAATTTTAGTTGAAAGGAAAAACGCAATTATATCACCTATGCACCTTTGTATCCGAGTATACCATGTGTGTATTCATTGAAATTATATACTAACTTGTTCTAGAAATTCAATTGCACGTGCATATACCAGATGCTGAGTAACTTTGGTCAAAATAAGACTAGACGTCTTTCAAGATAATTATTCGTTTATTCTACTGAGGACGGCACACATTAAAATACATAAAAAATAAACGTTAGGCAACCGCCGAGCGTCAAATCAGTTCTCTGAATATATTCGTCAGCTCGCAGACTGACGTCACAAAACAACGCCGCCTAGCGGCACTTTTATTTCGCTTCATTTTGCAACATCCTCCCCCCTTGAGACTCGCAAAGAGTCTCAAGCACATAACAAATTCTATTAAATAAATCCAGTCTCTTTGGTTTCTTCACACATCTCCCGGATGAAGTATATTTTTTAAATATTACCTCATCGGGTGACAGAGTTTCAGATACAGGGGGAAATGATTCCTCCAGACCCCTTTGAAGATTTTCATTTGAGCGTATCTCTAAAGGGTAGATACGCTGTATTGGTCGCAAAATTTTTCCGTGTTCAGTTTTAAGTCTAACCGTTCGAATTTTGCCATCTCGCCCTGGAATTAATTCAATAATTTTGGCTAATGCCCAGAACAATCGTTTTTTGTTATCATCTCCAACTAAAACTACTTCTCCAATCTGAGGATCACGCGATTCCTTTTCATTATGTTTTTGTATAAGTTGACTAAGGTATTCATTCGTAAAGCGTTGGCGTAGATCTTTTAACAGTTTACTCCGATATTTTATTCTTTTGTTAAGGCTGTTCGAATCTAATTCTTCAATATCCTCAATGTTTGTGTTTTTATTACTGATAAGAAACATGCTAGGTGTAAGAGAAATCAATTCTTCCGGATTTTCTGGCATATATGTTAATGGTCTACAGTTTATAATGGATTCACAATCACAAAGCACAGTATACAATTCATCATATTTTAACACTGATCTACCCAAAGTACGCTTTAAAACAATTCTTTTACAGTGCGGACCAGCCTTTTCCACCAGCCTCCCCACCAAGCTGCAGTAGGTGAGATAAATTTCCATAATATTTTTGGAGTTCTAGTTTCTTCCACTATTTTGCTCCAATTCAATTTTGATAGATCATTAAAAGCGCCTCGAAAGTTAGTTCCGTTATCACAATAGATTGTTCGTGGCCGACCACGCCTAGCAATAAAGCATCTAAGGGCCAAAAGAAAAGCATCAGAAGTTAGGGAATTAACAAGTTCAAGATGAATAGCACGGTATACCGCGCAAGTAAACAGAGTTTTTTTTATCCACACTTTTCTTCCATCTTTCACATATAAAGGCCCCGCCAAATCTATTCCTACAATTTCAAAATGCACACAGTCTGTTACTCGGTCTGGTGGTAAAGGCGTTGGTTCGCTTGATATGGATTTAACTTTAAAGCGTTTACAGATTATACAATTATACAGAACATTTTTTATAGCTTTCCTAGCTCTAATTATCCAATATCTTTCTCTTAACAAGCATTGAATCATTTGAATTCCCACGTGACAATTTTTCTTATGTACATCTCTGATTAATAGCTTAGTAAACTCACACATTTTTCTGGTAACAATATTGGGTACAATTGGGTGAGATGATCTTTCATCATCTCGATTAAGTATTTTAGTTTTCACCCGTAAAAAATACCTTCATCATCTATGTAAGTCTCAATATAATTTGAAGATTTCGCATCAGGAAGGTAATAGCTCTGAACTAAACGAATTAATTTCTTTTCAGAATTTTCAATTTCTGATTGTGAAAGTTCAGAATCCTTACATTTTTTCCATTCAACAAAGTACAATTATTCACAAACCTTAAAATCCATGAAAAAACTCTAATCATTTTACTATAATCAGATATAGCATACAAATGCCAAGGAGGTGCGTCTCTTGAGAGATCAATATTTACCACTTTTAATTTTTTCCTTTCTAATTCTACTTCCTTCGAATCGCCAGTTTCTCCAAGAGGCCAATATTCAGGGCTTTCTCGCAACCACAAAGGTCCTTCCCACTACCTAGAGATAAGCATTTGCCGAGGAGAACAACCACGCGATAAAAAGTCTGCAATGTTAAGATTTCCGGGTACATGCTTCCATAAATGACCTCGAGTTAGTTGACGAATTTCTTTAAACCTATTTTCTACAAAAACGAACCAACTCCATTTTTCCTTTATCCACCAATAAGGAATTTTGTAGGTACTTTTTGTTCAAATGAAGATTCCAACATTATCCAAAATCCAGGTACAATAACGTCACTACTTCTTTAATGGCTAAAGAGTTTTATTCCAAAGACAGCCACACACAACACAAAACAACATAAAAAGAAAACTAACTATGTACATTTAATTTTAAGTTGTTAACTCCATTTTGTTTAAATCATCGCCAACTATCCCGCTCATTGTCTCATGTCCTATCGCTCCGCCATGTTGGTCCCCTCTTTCTCTCTCGTTCAGTTCCAAGTCTCTCTCTTCTCGATGGCCGCGCCACCTATAAAGAATTTTAAACTTCCGGGCGAATCTTACATGCCCCACCAACATAAGCACATGCGTCATCTTCAATGACCAGGTGCTACCAGAAAGGTTAGTCACACACACACATAACATCTAAAACTTAGTTAAAGAGAGAGTGCACTATCTTTCTATGAATATCAAGCTACTCAATAACATTCTTTAATTAGTTCTAAGAGTTCACAGGTAAAAATATGCTAAATACGTAAATAAGTCAATGATAGACGGTTTCCTAGCAAACTATGGAAATTTCAATTTTAAATGAAAACTACATTTGATATATATGCATATACAACACTAACAAAAAAAAAACCAATAATAAGAATAAGTATACGCTATACTCCAAAACAGCTAATACATAAATCAATCAAAAATAAAGCTTTTCTAAATACACAATGAAGATTTCACTTTTAACCGAATATGACGGTTATATGCATATACAATATTAACAAAAAATTAATAAGAATAAGGATTCAATTTTCTCCAAAATATTCATACATTAATCAATCAATAATAGACGTTTTCTAAATACACTATGAAAATTTCACTTTTAACCGAATATGACGGTTACCATATATATATCACAAAAGCCAAAGTTTTCATCTTTAGCAGTTCCAGAAATTATTACACAGAAAAATGTCCAGCGATCATCTGGCTCGAATCTTATTTAACTAACGGGAATAGGCAACCTGGATAATTCATTACTTTTACATGCTTAAACCTCCAGCCAAACGTTAATTTCTATATTGTACTAGGTTTAACCATTTAAAAAAAATTCTCTTTTTCTTTTTCTTCCAATTCCTAAGTAGAATGAAAGCAGGCAAAATTCTTTTCAATCCCAAAAGCGACAAAAAGCAACCAATGCATGTTATTGTCCATAGAATATCCACGCGAACCTTAAATACTTCCAATCCTGCTTTCAACTCCAATTTAACAATACCTGTTATGAGATCACGACAACATTGTTCCATGGTTGAGTCAATAAAATTGGAAATACATTCCTTACGGAGCCGACCACGCCTATCACTATACAAGATTCTATTTTTAAATACACAAGTAAAGGCAACCTCTATCTTGCTTTCTTTTATACCTTGTCCATTTGTTCGGACATTCGATCCATTAATTCTTACTGCAACCAAATCTCCGTTTGGAATATTCATTAAAGACTGTGTGTAAGTCTCAGGGAGTAGATCGGTGACCACTTCTTGGCTGCAAACTGATTCCGAATTTACTGAATTAATAATTCCTTCTTCCCCTGAAAGTTCTCGAAGTATCGCAGGATTGCGAACCATTTGCGAGTTTTCTATTAATCCTTCATAATCAGAGGAACAGATTAACATGTCGTTAACCAAATTTTTAGAGACAGGCACAACACCGTGCCTAAGGTCATTCAATTCCATGTTGGAATCTTTTACTTCACCCATTTCACGCTCCCCAAATGCAGACGTTATTTGAATTGACCCTCTATTACCAATGCTTTGTCCTTCGACAACATCTGGTCTTACCATGAGCATCTGGGCACCTGTGTCCATGACAGCATTCACCATTTCTTGCTCACCCTTGACCTTGACGTAAACAACCCTTAAATCGTCCATTCCATTTTCTTCCTTGATAGGAGTAGTTACTGGTATCGTAGCTTCAGCCATCAACACAGCAGGAGATGTTTCCCTCATATGTTCCCCGGCTCTCCCGATACTAATTCGGTAATTTGAAGATGTCTTCTTACGATCTTCTGCACAACTCGTCCGCTTAACATTCGACCGAATACTTTCGATCTCTGACCGCAGTTCATTCAATTCTGATTCCCAGCGCAGCTGCTGGATTGCGTGCTGCCTGGCGATTTTTTCCTCTGTTTCCCTTTCAACGCGTTCCTCTGAAATAACGGATAACTGAGCTCTAACGAACTCCTCTTCGTAATCTTTGCTACCGATTATGATATTCTTTAAATCTATAATCGTCATTTTATCTGATACCTTCTGACCTAACTCCTCAGCCAACAAAACTAAATCCTGCTTTTTAGCTTTCTCCAAAAATGCCATTTGAAATTTTTCTCTTTCCAATGTACCGCAACTAAACAAATAATCAAATGAAAATAACACCCGAAAGGGATTGCCAAAAATTAAACACCGCAAATATATCTTTCTTAACGTTCAATGAATTAGGAGGAATTCCAGAATAATGTATTATATATTTCGCAATATACCAAGTGTACTTAAATACTCTAATAATAAAAAAAAATGCACACTTCAGCTTATGGCCTTGAGCAATCACTCACTTTTTTTTCCTTACTCAGCAATGGTTAAAATCGTATTTTCATAATGAGTCATACGCGTACAGAAAAGGAAATGAATATATGATCAATTATCTTCTTTTTTAAAAAAAAAAATATTATGCAATCGAGTGAAATAATGAATAAATATTTCAACAATTAATGTACATTTCACATTAAAAAAACATTATATATATCCTTTACTTAGATATTCTGCTTAAACGACATTTGATTTATATATATAATTCAGCAAATTTTTTTTTATTCCATAAGTCATTCATCAAGTTGAGGTATGAATTAAAACATACATTCTTTTCTAGTCATTAATATACTTAAAACTTAACAAAATTTTATACTTTTCACAACAATTATATAAACTGATGTTCAATTAAAAATATAGTTGTATTCTAATACTTTACAAAGTTTCAGATTTGCCACAAACAATACATGAACTGATGTTCAATAAAAAAAATAATATATACCAATATTTCGTAACGTTTCTGGTGAAACACACTAATTATTTGAACTGGTGTTCAATAGAATTATATATCTAATTATTTTTTAAATGTTTCTGATGAAACACAATAATTATCTGAACTGATGTTCAATAAAAATATATATCCAATATGCAATAATGTTTCTGATGAAACCCAAATATACTTTTACCTCTTGGAATAGATGATACCATTAATTAGAAAAATGTTTTCTATGACAGAAAACTACATATTTCTCGCGGTGGTCATTTAATGATTATAATGACTCACACCGGACAATGTTTTCTCTGATGGAAAACTGAAATGTTTCACGCGGTGATCAATTAATGATTATAATGACTCACCCGACTAATCTTTCTTACCCTGGGGTTTCTAATGAATCAACATACATAAGTTAAACTGTAACTTATTTTACTTTTACTACAATAACATATCATCTATGCCAAACAACTACAGCTATTGATAATGCACTCTTTACATTACAATACATACAATAATAACTTTAATTTGTGAGTGTGGACCACCCTTTCTTACCTGGAGCTTCGATGAAATCTTTAAAATTTTGCCGACTGCGCCAATAAGGAATTTTGTAGGTACTTTTTGTTCAAATGAAGATCCCAACATTATCCAAAATCCAGGTACAATAACGTCACTACTTCTTTAATGGCTAAAGAGTTTTATTCCAAAGACAGCCACACACAACACAAAATAACATAAAAAGAAAACTAACTATGTACATTTAATTTTAAGTTGTTAACTCCATTTTGTTTAAATCATCGCCAACTATCCCGCTCATTGTCTCATGTCCTATCGCTCCGCCATGTTGGTCCCCTCTTTCTCTCTCGTTCAGTTCCAAGTCTCTCTCTTCTCGATGGCCGCGCCACCTATAAAGAATTTTAAACTTCCGGGTGAATCTTACACCACCAAAGAGCTGTAGTAGAATCGGATCAAAATGTAATTCTTAAGTTCAGTAAATTAAGCGCATTGACAATATAATTCGCAAGTCTAGAACCGATGCAACAAGCCATAAGCTCCAAACGAGGTATACTCAAAGGCTTTAGAGGAGCTACTCTGACCTTGGCTCGAACGAGAGATACCTTTAAATCTGATTTAAACATTGATCTCACAAAGACGCACGCTGCATACGCCTCCTTGGAAGCGTCAACAAAAACATGTAATTTAGAAGTGGAATTAATTATCATACATCTTGACAAAGTAACATCTTTCAATACATACAAATCTCTAAACTATTTTAAAAATACATTTACATCATTAGCAGACAATTCACTATCCCAAGCAATTTTCATTTTCCACAAATGTTGTATTAATAGTTTCGGAAGCAATGTAGCTGGAGTTAATAAGCCAATAGAATCAAAAATTTTCTACACATTTGCCAAAATTAATCTTTTTGTGATTTTTGTTTCACAGGTCAAAGTATCCATATCTGTGCAGCACTTCAAGGTATCAGTTTCTAAATTCCAAATTACTCCCAAAACGGAAGTATCGCCTGAGCTCCTATCAACATTTTTGCCAGCCACATTGCTTTCAAAACCACGCAGGTTGAAATATCCATTCAACATGATCAATTTCGCATGTTCAATGAAACGTCCCTGCTCGTCAGTATTAAACACACCAGATACACAATTGTCCACATAGAATGAACATTTTAGTTTCTGAGCAACCTCTTCATGTTGAGGTCGACAATTTTCTAAAAGATGCATAATAGATGTATTCAGCAGAAAAGGGCTAGAAGAAAAACCCCAAACACAACTCTGCAGTGCCTATACACGATCCGCCCTTCACTACACGGGAAAAAAAATCTAAAAAAATCTCTGTCTTTCGGTGCTACAGACAGCATTAAGAAAGCCTTCTCTATATCCGCACTAATACCGATTGGATACATTCTAAATAGATCGAGAATATCAGGTATTAGCTCTATCAAATTAGTTCCCTTTAATAAACATTCATTTAAAGAAGGTTTCCCTTTTTCGGAGGCCGAGGCGTCAAAAACGGGGCGAATTTTGGTCGTTTGATTATCTAATTTAATAACTGGTCTGTAAGCCAAATAATGGCATTCTTTATTCAATTCTAAATCTGGTACGCGTTCAATAATGTTCAATTTTTCCCAATCCTGAAATACCTTTTGATAATCAATAAAAAATTTCCCACATCCAAATATGTTTATCATTCCTTCATGTCGTTTCCAGACCAGTTCTTAATTACTTGGTAACTTCAACGAGTCATACTTCCAAGGGAGTTTTATCTCATACCTTCCATCAGGAAGAATTTTCATTATGTTATTAAAATCATTTAAGCTAAGTTCAGTTTTCTGTTTTTCAATTTCAGTAGGACTGGAAATTCCTAAAACCTCAAGTTCCCAAAGTTTATTAACTGGTATATTCATAGAATGCATCGATAATGTTGTTAAATATTATCCTTTACACATGAACCCTTTTCAAATACTGTCCAACCTAGTTTGGTTTCTACGGCAGTTAAGCCGGACTCTAATTCTACAGAATTCCCTGTTAATAATTTTCCTAAGACATCTGCAACGATTAAAAGATTGATTTCCGTTTCCTCTCTAAAAGAATCAGTAAAATTTATTTTCTTTCTTTTTAATTCATTTAAGACCTGTTTATCTTCAATCTTCGGAATATATCTGCAAATCATTTTTTCATAAAGAGCTTCAAAACTACAAGTATACGTCTTATTTAAATTACTAACCTCTACCGGAAATATATCATGTTTTTTTGGTTTTGTTTCACTCCCCCCAAAGAGTGCAAGAATCACTGTTTCGCTTCTAAGCGGAAGTGCTTTTAGATGAGTTATTACATTTTCGCTAACGTAAGTACTTTGAGATCCACTATCAATCACAGCACGGATTAATTTTTCCTGACCTTGACACCAAATAATAATGCAAAGCGTTTGCAAAAATACAGTTTTGCTTTTGCTGGAGTTAGAGAGAGAACTGTCCGATTTTTTGGAATCGATTTCGTTTTCATTTCTTTTTCAGAACAAATTATTTCAAAGTGATGGTTATTACAATGAGAACAATTTAATTGATTTTTAATATTACAGAATTTACTTAAATGACCAGTTTTGAGACAAGAAAAGCATCCCCCTTTTTTAACAATACATTTTGCTTAACAGCTATTGTCATTTTCTTTGCTGAGTAACATTTTTCACTTGGATGCGACTTATTACAAAAAATACAGTTTAAAATTCTCTTACCTGGGTTGTCCATATTTACTAAAGCTGCTGCTGCCAACGTTTCTACCTTATTTACCTGTGTTGCATGATAATCCTTTTTTCGTGGATTCTGGTGGAGGGTGAGGCCGGTCCGTGCCAAAAGAACCATCTCCTCTCCTTTCACCTCTTGCCGAGGAAAGTTCATAAACTGTTCTAAAGAACGGGATCCCTCGGATTCTGTTTCATGATTTCTGCTTCTTTCTCAGGCGACCAACACTTCCTCAGGCAGGCAGCTCTCCACTAAGGGCGTCAGAAAATCTCCGTATTTATCTTGAGTCTTCCCCAAGCTCTCCAAGGATCTCAATTTACTTTCAAGTTCATCATAAAGCAAAGGTAAATCTGCCTTCGCTCTTCCGGTAGCAGCATTTTTCATAACTAAAGTTAACAGGTCTCGAACGTAGATTTGTACTAATAAGTCTTCTCGTCCAAATCTTTCTTTCAGTTGATCTATCGCCTTTGGGTAATTTGCAGCAGTAGCAGGGAAACTTAGTACTAATCTCTCTGCTTTGGACCCTGGCTCCATCGATTGTAACAAATACTGCATTTTATCCTTTGCCGCAATTCCTCTATCTTCCTGTATCTTTTGAAATTGGCTCCAAAAGGTCAAATACTCTTTCGCCTCTCCATTGAACTTTTTTAGTTCGATTTTTGGGTGTTTAAATTTCCTTTTGATTCTTTATCGCTAGAAACAGTACACTCTTGCTACTTCAGTTCTATTTTCTTAGTAAGCTCCCAGAACTTTTCTCGGTAGATTTCAGCATCTTCCAAATCTTCAGCGAATAAACGCTCACCATCATCAGACAACAACGTTTCTGAAATCGCGTTCTGGCAAGAGTCCATTCTCGCAAATTTATCGTTGAATTGAATTTTCAAAACCGAAAATGTCTCAAAATTGCAGAGTTCCCGTGCTAATTCAGATTCGATTTTCTTCAAACAATTAGAAAAAGCCGTCCTCAGTCCTTTTCGTTGTGCTTTTAAAGCATTTAAATTCATTTTCGATATCAAAAATTCAGAGTTCAAATAAAATTTACAAATCCAAAGTACTCGAGTCCTGTCACGGACGCCACTATGTTCTAGAAATTCAATTGCAGGTGCATCTACCAGATGATGAGTAACTTTGGTCAAAATAAGACTAGACGTCTTTCAAGATAATTATTCGTTTATTCTACTGAGGACGGCACATATTAAAATACATGAAAAATAAACGTTAGGCAACCGCCAAGCGTCAAACCAGTTCTCTGAATATATTCGTCAGCTCGCAGACTGACGTCACAAAATAACGCCGCCTAGCGGCACTTTTATTTCGCTTCATTTTGCAACATCACTCTCTCTTTAAAAAACTGAATCATTTAATACTTGTTCTTATTTATTATTTCTTTTCTTATATTTATTCTAGATTTTTAACTCATTTGTACATTATTAAATATGACGAAAAGTTGTGTGTATTCAATGATAATCTTTTCCATTAATATATACGTTAGGACTATGAATATGAACTTAGGAAATATTTTAAGCGTTCATTTTAAGCTATAGAACCATCTCTCTCTTATCCACACTTAGTAAACTAACTGAATCTATTAATTATTAAACTTGTTTAAAGTTAGTTTTCTTTCCTTCTTAGAGAGACTTTTTTCATCAAACGATTCCGAAATAAATTTATTTTTTTATACTTAGTTTTGAAAGTAGCATTTTATTTTTGTAGCAGAAGGTAATATTCTTAATTTAATTGGATTATCAATAAAAAGTAATACACACACACACATTTTCATAAATGAAAATTTATTCGATAAATTAAATTAGAAGATTTTGCAGCAAATCCATCTCTCATTTAGGTATATTTTATTTGCACTAATTAAATGTTCAAAAACTCCTCTATGTATGTAAATCTACGTATGTTTCCGTGCGGAAGCCGAAGGTTTTTGAACTATTTTTTTACTTTTAAAGTAAGGAGCTAAGTTTATATACATGTCCATTAATCTTAGAAAAAACGTAGTTTAAGCAAAACAGATTTGTAACATTTTCTGTTATCCGTGCAAAAGCTATTTTGATCGCTTATATATATATGTATATAACTTTTTGGGTATTTAGAATTAAATTTTTATTCAAAAAAATTAATAAATGAAAAGTATAAAAAAATGTCATATAAATCTTCAAACTTAGTATCTGAATAGTTCTTAAATTGTGGTTTTGATTTATAAATATTTTAAATACCGTTTCCTTTGTTTAACATTTTTTATACCCGTTGTTTTTTGAAGAAAAATATATGCCAAACAGTTTGATACTGTCTCTTAACTTTTTTATTGAGTTTTATTAATAACATTATATCTAATATGATTTCGCATATACAGAGTCGGAATTCTCCACAAAGGAGCCCAGGGGCAAAAAAAATAAATATTTGGAGCCCAAATTTTTCTGTAAAATTAAAAAATATTAGTAATACGAACATATATTATTAATGGATATTTATTTAGTGTAGACTATACTTCTTTAGTTTAACTCTGAGATGGTTCATGTTTCTAAAAAAAATTATGCTGTCACCTTGTACGGGCAAATTAACGTCATTAAATTTAGTAAATACATCTGCTAAATAAGTAAAATATGGTTTCCAATTGATTAAATTTTCTTTGAAAATTGAACTCACGATCTAGTTTAATGAGAGCCAATATCACTTAGACCCCCACTTACACCTCATTGACCCCCAAATTATTTTTTTGCTGACGTGGACCTCCCTTGCAGGTCGTCATAGACCACTTTGGGAATCACTGGTTAAAATTCCTGGGCATTAAAAATCTAAAAAAGAATTTGAAAATGAAAATATTGTTACCTTTTTTGTTGTCCTACTTTGTCTTGTCTCTGTTTAAGCACAGGAAACTAAAAAAATTAGTTCGGAAGTCAAATTGACACAAGATTCCCTCAGTTTTCTTCGAAAAAGGGTCTTTTTCTCAGGGTCATCCTGCCCCTTTCTTTTCATTCATAAAACTTGACCGTGCTTTTCATCACTTTTGTTGAGACTAATCTCTGCCAAAATCTATTTCTTTCAAAAGTACCCGAATTCACGTATACAAAACAGTAACAATTATAGGAAATTAGTTGAAAGAGAAGGAACCGGATGCCGAAATTCTTCTTTATCACTCCTTCTCCCTTCTCCCAATGGACCAGCGTTGGGAAACACTGCTTTAAATACTAATGAATACTCGTTAAAAAAAAACTTTAGGACTCCACAAAAAACGTGAATACTTTGCATACACATTTTTAATTTTTTTCCCTTCGAATTTTTATTCTGACTCGTTTATTTTTCTCATAAACTAGTTAATTTTACTGCCAGTTTACCGCCTCCTAAGGTTGCCGCCCCGGGAAGGGGCCCGGTTTGTCCCCCTAGCGCCGGCCCTGAATCCAGGCACAATAAAGTCTTTCAATCTTCAGTGGCTAAAGATTTATTTAGGAGTTACAGCCACACACGCACACAAAACAACATGAAAAGAAAAACTAACTACGATACATTTAATTTTAATTTGTTAACACAATTTTGTTCTATCCTCGCTAACGTAATCACTATCCCCTTCATTCTGCCATGTTCTCTCGCTCCGCCATGTTGTCCATGTTTTCTCGCTCATTCCGCCATGTTGTTGACGTTCGCCATCTTGTTGACTTCTTTTCTTCCTCCTTCTGTCCATTTTTTCTCTCTCCCCTTCGATAGCCGGGCCATCTATAAGGTTTTTAAACTGCAGGGCGAATCTTACAATGGTACTAATTTATCGACTCACTGAAGGGATGAAAGGCTGAGTCGACCATATCCAGCCCGGGGTTTGAAACTCGCACCTGTGGTGTCGAAGAGTGATGCACTACCACTCAGCCACTGGGCTTCAATATTATTCCTAAAATAATATATTTTCTGTGTGTGTGATCAGCTTATAATTTTTATCAACATTGTAACATCTTTGAAATGTTTTATTTTAAGTGAGATCTAAAGAGTTTGAAAACTAACATTTTGTTCAAAACCTGTAAGCCATCTATAAAATTTATAAAGTTTTTATTACATTCTATAGCATCAAAATCAATATGTTAATACTTATTTAAAAAATTTCTCTTAATTTTACCTTTTTCTATTACAAAGTGGTAAATGTTTACACAGCCTTTAAAATCTTAAGAATAAGTAAAGTGTATATTATCAGTTATAATTTCTTTTTCATCATATAAAGGAATTTTTGCATTTTTAAACAAATTTCCTTAAATCCAACCAATTTTAATTTTTATAAGCCTTAAACCCAATGTCAGCATCGTTTGTTTTCCAATTATGTTTTATTAAGATAACTTAATGCCTAGAAATAATTATTGCATTCGAAATAATCTAAGAAAAAAGCATGTTTGAAATCACCAATTCTGTACTAACTCTCCCGCCCCTCTAAAAAAAAAATGTGTTACTGCAACTTGTAATAAAACTTGTTTATTGAAAACTTAAATAAAATCCCTCAATATACTCGTACATTCCTTGATCATACTATGATTTGAAATATTTTTGCTCAATTCCTTATATAGCGGGTGATCGGTTAACGAACATAATCCGTTCCAAGACTATGTTCGCTATCCGAATTGTTCGTTAAATCGATCATCGATTCCCCATAGTTTTATGTGAAATTGATTAATTCGTTCTGGAGACCCTAAAAATTAAATTTTAAAAAATGTATAATTTCTTAGTGAGTTTTTTAAAAAATAATACATACATATAGTCTTGCATATTAATCAGTCCTTTTCATTTTTTGCTTATGAGGCGTTGAAGAACATGTCCAATGTCGATTGCTTTTCTCTCTTTTTCAGGATTTTCCGGAAGTAATTAATAGCATTGTTGTTGTAAAGATCCCCAACCCTACTGGCATCAGCTTGGTTTGGGTGCCATTTTAAGGCCGTTGCTCCCCCCTTTTCAAAATATCTTTAATGGCAGATGTCGGCATTGGTCCTCTTGTTCAGAAGGAGACACATTTCGTTGTGTTTCTTGGTGTTCTTCATTCAAAATTTCTTGGAGTTCTTCTATCGTCAGTTCATCTTCATGTCCCATTATGAGCTCTTCTATGTCATCCTCGTTCACTTCCAATTCCAGATCTCTAACAGTTGTCAAAATTTCATCCATAATTTAAAGGGTGTCTCCTTGATCACCTCCGAATATGTGTTCGTTGTCCAAACACAAAAAATCTTTCTTGAAAGTGTTCGTTATCCGAATATGTGTTCGTTATCCGAACACAAAAATCTGTCGTGAAAGTGTCCGTTAACCAATTTGTTCGTTAACCGATCACCCACTGTATATATAAAAATAAGCCAATTTTTTTTTAAAATAATAGCGCTTAAAATCCCATTCACGTTTGAGCAAAGAAATCGCCTCGATTAAAAAATGAAATGTAGGTATATCAGCTGATTTAAATAATGCTATCATAAATCACACACAAGTATTACAGATATGAAATTTTTTAAAAAAATATTATTTTGGAATATCACTATTTAGGATTGATATCTATAAGGTTTAAAAATGAAATTTAAATTTTTCTAAACTAATTCTTAAGAAAATAAAGACAAGCTAAATTGCATTTAAAGGTAATTAACATTAGTTATTTTTCAGATCTTTGGAAATAAAAATTTTAGGAAAATCAAGTCTTAAAAAGAAAATGAGTGCAGAGTCGGTATGTCCTCGCTAATGCTTTGTTCGTCTTGTTATGTCCCCCCCCCTTCCTAGAAGCAAAGTGAAGCAGATGTCTCTTTTATGTGTGATCCCTATATTTCTCCGAAAGATCAGAGGGAGGTCTATGGTTATTCATAGTCACACTAATAGGTCACACAGAAGTCAAGGCTATAAAGAAAGATTTGATTTTACTTTTCTTCTTATAAAGTTTGAACTGGTCCTGTTTTCCGATGCGAATTTATTTTATTATGAGTCAACATCCTGATATACACCCCTTATAATTATAACGAATTAATTGGGGATCCAGGTTTATCGTGGTCATGTAATATCAAATACATTCTCAATACGTTTGAAACAAATTTTGTTACATAATGCTGTATTTTTTTCATTCTTAACTAAATTACCATAAAAATAAATCTCAGCCAATAATACAGCTTCTTGCAGATATAATCCACCATTACAATATAGAGAGTAGAATAATCTGAAAATTTTGAAATATATATATGTGATGAATCCGCAGCCCCTCAAGTGTCAGTTGGGGTAAACTTCCTACCAGGACAACTCAACCCACCTCCCGCACGAGAACTTTGACTACTACTTTCGCTGGACTAAAAGAAGACACGTGTACTAAAGACTGACTCGCTGCTGATCAACGCTGAAAGAGCTCTCGTTTTTGTCATGGCTTGGAGTGCAGACTGCTTTACTGAATATTGAAATAAAACATAATAGGATAAGCGGCTGCCCGTTGCATTTTTCCTGTGAATCTAAGATTTTCTCCAATATATATATATATATAAGGAAAATAAACTTCGGTTGAAAATGGGCTTTTACCAAATTTAATGCAGTCGCATTAAATTTATGAAATTATTTTCATTTATTCTGATGTTATTTTCAATGTTCTGAAGAACATTCTGAAACTAATAAACATAACACTTGAAGGTGTTGTGTATTTCAAGTCCTTCACTGCCCAATGAGTTCAACAGGATGGCAATTTTTATTTTATCTGTTCGATCGTCTTTTTCTGTTGCAAGCAGATAATTCTCCCGTTCTTGCCTCAATTTTCGCCATTTTTCTTTCACATTTCCCAGCGAAAATTGCAGCGGAGCAGGGGGTGAGAAAGGCTTCCATAACGCACGTGGATATCTTTTCAATCCGATATAATCGCTTATACTTCTGTCACCATGTTACGCTTATTAGTTTCAGAATGTTCTTCAGAACATTTGCATTCGAACAGTTCAAACAGTTGTTCTTTATTATATCATTTTATTAAGCATGAGGTGTGGCAACGTCATCTCACAACAGCAACAACATAAGGGGGACTGCCAAATGTACTGAAATGGTTAGAGTACTTTTGCACAATGAAATCACATTATTCAGGCGTAAAACTTTTTCTGAGAACTTCCTTGAAATGTAGAAATGACATAAATAGTCTAGAAATTTTGTAAATTACGAAAAATACATATCCTTGCTTCCAGAATTTTTTGACGCCATATTTGGCAAGCTTTATAACAAAGTCAGCAGATGGCGCCACGTGTATGCAATCTACGTACAAAAGTTTTAAAGTGTTACTTTAGAATAAAATTACCGAATAAACTGCTTAAATACACATTAATAACACTATATTTTATGAAAAAGAATATTTTACTACACGAATAACGACTTAAATCACTTCAAAAACACTAATTTTGCTTTTTTACATAAAAAAAAGGGGGGGTAAAAAAAAGGAACTCTAAACTATACGCCAAGATACCACTACCCATGACATTCTTTCGAAAAAGGCAACGGTCAAGTGACCTTGAGATCAGCTGACTGTTACTTTTTACTTGAGTTCTAGAATGGCCGGAAGAATTACTTGCACATGTTAAATGTGGAATGAGAGGGGGGGAGACTCTATTTTTAGCACTGATAGTGAGGTTATTCCGCAAACGTGGACTTCAAACTTTTTCTTCTCACAGAACCGAAAGAACACGGGTGGCCAACCTTTTTGAGAAGAGTGCCACAATTTGATAAAAAAATAATTATGAGTGCCGCTTCCAACATTTCCATCAAACAAATATGGAAAAGTAAAAAAAAAAAAGTTACTTATAGGCTTATTGTGGAATTTTTACGCAAATAGCACATTTTTTTTTAATGCAAGAAATTTTAAAATAAGATGAAGTGCAAATTTATATAGGTTTTATTGTTAAAAAACTTTTTACAGGTTCAATTGAGTTAAGTTAGGTACAAAAAATAAAAATGAGTAACTTGAAACGTTTAATTTTAAATAGTTATTAAACAGTTAGTATTTACTTAATGTGGCTTTTGAATTTTTCTTTTTTTTTATCAAGTCTCATCTATATTAGGATTAACTTTTGCAGATGCTAACAAAATTAGGTTATTATAGGCGCACATCAGCTAGTTATGAGTAATATTTATTTTATTATGTTCATAGCAGAAAACATTTATTCACACCAACATATTTAAATCCAAATTTTGAGACTTTTGTCTGAGACAACCTCACTTCAATAAAATTGCAGGATTTATTATTATGTATTCAAATTTCTTTTAATTTTTCAGTATGTCTTCGCGTGCCCCCGTTACAACTCCACCGAACCACGGGTTGGCCACCACTGCCCTAGAACTAGAAGGTCTTTTTGTGGAACCCCTAGAACTAGAAAGTATTTTTGTCGAACCCTATTCCACTCACATTTTGTAAAGGCAATTAAAAAAAGTGTTGCATCGATTATTAAAAATTTTAAACTACTCTTTTAATATAATTTACTAATTAATAATATTAATCTGTGATCCAGGTTCCACTCACTCATGCATTATGTATAGTATAACTAGAATGTGTGCTTGATTTTTTCACACAAACCGTCGGAAGTCTAAGCCCGTTGAAATTAACTGCAATCGCATTACATATTCTAATCTTAATTTATTTCTATACTTTGTTTTTGTAACCACTTATGCCAAGAAATATTTTTCACCTATACACATTGTTCTGAATGGCATTAAAATGTTTAGAGGAATACTGAGTATTTTGTATGAATTTGCAACAAAAAATTTAGGAGCTTTTTTTGCTTAAATTTAGAGTTTGGACATCAAATCTGTTGATAGGTCGATAAGTCGTTACCTCTTCCTTATTGTAGGTGTTTTCCCAACAAATGTCAAAAGGTGAAGTTTCCATTGGAAAACTATTTAGTTTTGCAAGACATTGTACTAACGAGTATACAATTATCTCGTGGAACCCGGGATAGTAAACAATAAAATTTTTACAATCTATTAGATAATATATATATAAAAATAAAACACATTTTAAAATCTTTTATTATATTATAATAAGTATTGCAAAATAAAGTTATGTTGAAATAAAATTTTCAGTTTCTTAATGACAGGAATGAGCTTTAAATTCTTGTGAGGATACAAACTTCATAGAGAACGTGAATCCTTTTTGCATACATATTTATAAACTTTTTTCGATTCATTTATTGTGACTCGTGTAACCCCTAGGCATGTATCGTGTAACTCCAGGGTTCTGTGGAACACAGTTTGAAGACCACTGTGGCGGAGTGTATTCTTTCTTAGTGGGTGAAAAATCCGGAATTGCCATTTGATGTTTAACGTTGCTCTACAAAGCAACAAGAGGGCTTTTGATCACAAACCTTGTAATTTTGAACCTCGGTCGAGTGACAAGGAGGACACCTGAGCTGGCACTCCTCTTTCCTAACTACCACATCAGCGGAAGGAATGGCCTTATCTACACGGCGTGTCTTTAGTGGCAACAGGACTCGAGCCCACGACACTCCAGCCACGAGCTCGTGACCATAACCACTAAGCTACTGCGGCCTCCAGAAATAGCAAAAACTGTAGTGAAAAGGTTAAGGGAGTTAGAATTAGATTTGAATTGTCGGTATGTGACAAAAGGGTTACAATATGAAACGGAAATATAAAGGTGTAAGATCTAGAATAATTGCTCTAAACCTAATACCTTGCCAATCATCTCTTAATTTTCTATATATAGTATGTGATCTCACTTCCAGTAGTATGTACTATAAAAATTGGGACTGGATATTTCAATGCTTATTTTCTGTCTCTAGAAAGGTAGGAAATTCTACTAAAGCATTACTCTAAGACAATCTTGCGATACCCGTTGGGAAGCTAAAATAGATTCGGTTAAAGCAGTGTTTGAACAAACTCGTAATAACCTAGAAGAGTTCATTAACTAAAAATTTATTGGATTCAATACAAGAAATGCCAATCATTTTTAATAGTATGGTTAGCAATATTGTCCAAAATTGACACTATCAATGAACTATTTCAAGCAAAAACATTTGTTCTCTATATTTGTCCAAAAATTTAGGGAAAAAAATTAACATGTATTCAGACAAAGTAAAAGTGCAAGAATATAATTTCTATATTTAAGAATATTTTCCTGAATTTTTTCCTATTGAAAAGGGTCATTTAAATCATTTCATCGCAAATACTTGTAATCTCAGATCATCTCAGTTTATTATACCTGAAAGACCGGCATTTTCAGTATTATAGATAAGTTCGATCCAACTTTAGGCAAATTCTCTTTTTTTTTATTCCTTTGACTTTCACTGCTAGTCATATAGCTAGATGTATATGTATAGTTTCTTTTATTAACTTTACCTTAAGTAGATCTAAATTTATTACAGCATCACGAAAAACTTTTTTTTGATTTATAAAAAGAGATATTTGTGAGAATAATCAGTTCTTTCAAGGAAATGGCCATTAACTCATACTTTTACTACGGAAAACTGTTAGAAAAATTATTTTTATGGGAGCAAAGTAATTTTATTTATTTATTGTTATCCCAAACAATCAGTTCGGTCACTTCATATTTTTTAATTTCAATAATTTGAATTGGTTTATATAAGAGTTACGATGTTAATTAAATATCTTTTTCAATGACAACACAATTATTACAAATTTTGCACAATTATTAATAACATAAAAATACAACTTTTAATAAGGGTTGAGTGAGGGAATATTCACGTCGCACTTTTTCGTTAATCGAGGACTTTTGGCAACCTATCTCCCAATTATGAACCATAATCAAGCGACATGAATGATACATGAGCTAGCCTCCCTCTACTAACTTCCACACCACACCAACTGGAGGAGGTTTGAACATAGACATAGCTGTGGTGTGCCAAATCAATCTATCTATATGATTCAATGTGCCAATCAGTAGGAAATGTTTGAAACAATTCGATTCCAACGGTAATGCATCCAGAGTTAGGAGAGGGCTGCGGTAGCCCAGTGGTTAAGGTATCGGATCGTGGCTGGCCTTGTCACGAGTTCGAGCCCAGTACCACTAAAGACCCGCCGTGTATGGACGCGATGCACGTTATATTTGTCAAGAGCTGAAACGTCCTCCCGTTGGTGCGGTGAGGTAGTTAGAAGAGAGGGGGTGCCAGCTCAGATATCGTCCACGTCATTTGACCATGGTTTAAAATTACGTGGTCCGTCGCCTAAAGCCCTCATGTAGCTGTACAGTGAGTGCGATGTTAATATTCACTCACTCATTATTCATTGTTCCTGTGTACGCCGAGATTCGAATAATTACGCATTCCTCGAATTCTGAATTACATTGTTGATATGTCGCATAACAATACACCTGACATATTCTATGTTGTACATGTAAATGAAAATTCAAGTTTTAAACCACACACTATCATTGATTTTAGTAACAATAATAATAATAATTTGATGTTAATGTCATTAGATAACAATAAGAGATTAGCTTCTATATAATATAATTGTAGGTTAAAACGATTTTTGTCTCAAAGGAAATTATAAGCTCCTTTCCTAATTCATTTCAAACATATTGTTTAATTTTTACGCGCGTGTGTGTGTTGGGTAACCAAATAGCCGCTTCATTTAATGTAGTAACTCAGAAAATAGGCTACATTATGTGGTATCCTGTGTTTAAGAAAATGTTGATGGTAGAAATAAATTGTACTTAAATTTGAATTTCTGAATTGCCTTATAAGAAACTCTCATCAAGAACATAATAAGTTTCAATACAAGTCTTTAAAAAGAAAACGTCATTTTTCTGTGAAAATGGTCATTAGAGCCCTTTTTCATAAATTGTTATAATCTTTTTAACCTCAATTCCATTTTTTTATTTTATAAATTAATGTTATTATTTCTGGTATTTATGAAAATACGACAAAACTGTGTACTAAGAATTCCATTTCAGACGACATAAACTGGTTAGGGAAGCAATTGAAGACAAAAAAGTATCTGGTGTCTCCCTCTTGTTCCCGCCACAATGGATGGGGAAGAGAAAGAAGCCCAATCTGTGGTTTTTACAACTGCTTAACCGTTTGCCCTTCTTCACTGTTCAAAGAGGAATATTGCTCATTGTACATTATGCAAGAAAAAACTTGTGCATTCTAGCTGTTGATGTGTTTCTTTAGCTGTTTGAAAATAATTTCTACTCCTCCCAAAGAATTTTTTTCCTTCTTTTTTGTAATCCCAAAGAATCAGCTCGTTGGCTTCTTCATATTTTTAAAGTCCAATAATTTGTATTGATTTATAAAAGAAAGTTACTATATGTTAATTAAATATCTTTAATGAACGCACAATTCAAAAATTATTAGTAACATAAAAATACATATACTAATAAAGGCTGAAATCTGTTTATAACAAAGTGTTGTTTTATACATCAGTATATAATTTTATTAATTCAAGTGATTAATATATATTTATTGAACGTATGCAATGATATGTATATATATACTACGTTATTTTATTTAAAAGACCACGTTTAAGAATGAAACTGTATAAATAATTAATTTAAATTCTTTTTCTTAGACATGATCCATAAAAAGATAATTACATACTTATCAAAAAAATTAAACCTTAGTCACAGAACAGCTAGCCATGAATTGCAGTACCAATAGTGTCAAATTGATGTATGACAATTAGACTTATTCTATGCTGCATATGTAAAGTAAAATTCAAGTTTTGATTCATACAGTTATTGATTTTAGTAACAACAATAATAATGATTTATTATTAATACAATTACATTGCAGTCAGAGATTAGCTCCTATATGATATAATTATAGGTTAAAACGATTTTTGTCTCATAGAAAATTACAAGCTATTTTACAACCTTCTTCAGTTGGAAAAAAACGTATTAAAAAATTAGATTTACAGACATTATTAGTTTCTGTTTTGTGCCTTTACAAATTTTAAATGTGTTTTTCCCTAATTTTCGTTTTGGAAGATATGAAAGGGTTTTCTGTTCAATATAATTTTTTTTTCTGTTCAAGATAATTTTGAAATTTTTTGAAGATACTTATATATATATAAATAAATTTAGATCTGAGAACTCTCGCTAGTTTTTTAAAACATTTAAGTTAATATTTTAAAAATGTTCTTCATATTTCTTCCAGGTTTCCAAATTTAACAATATTCATCTTTTTCTCAGATTATCTATAAGAACAATTATTAAAATTCAACAAGGAAACAGGTTTTAAATTCCATACCAACTTAAGGAAGTGTAATAAAAAGGAAGTTTAATTTAGAAATTAAAATTCGATGAATATAATATAGTCGGCCCTCCCCATTTTGCGAATTTCTCTATTTCGTGAACTTTTTCCTGAAACCAAGAACGTTTTATGGTTTTCTTCGTCAAATAACCTCCAAATAGCTAAGTGTATTTTCCGTTTATAGAACTTCGGTTTTAAGTGGTTTTTAAACTATATTGAAAGATAAATCCCCATTTCACGAAATTTTCCAAATAACGAACTTTTCTTCAGGTTTAGCGACAACTGTAATTTAGTGAAATTTTTGTCATATTTTCATGCGTATCGGAAATAATAACATTAATTTGTAAAACTAGAAATAGATGTGTTTGAAAGCAGAATTATACAAACTATCTGTGAAAAAATTGCTCTAGGTTATTTTCTTAGAAAGTAACATTTTCTTGTGAAAGACTCAAATTGAAAATGATTATTTCCCTGATGAGTATTCTTACACAGCAATTTCAAATACAATTTGTATCTAAGGTATGAGCAGAAAGAAATTTATTACATACCTATCAAACAAAAAAAAATTGAATTAAATACGCTAAAACAAATAAAAAAGATATTTCTACAAAAATAAAACTGGAGGTCTATCAAATCCTTCCTCCAAAAATTGAAACTCCTTTCTAAATTCCATCTTTATTCTTAACCCTATGGGCAATGTTGTTCATTCACTCGTGGATATCCCAAAATATTTGCATGGATTTAAAAAAAAACACTACGCACCCATTATTTCAGCGGCAATTCTAAAAGGCAGCACTTTTACAAAACTTTTTTCTTTTTTTTTTGTTTATTATTCTGCAACTGCGCATGCGTTCTGAAACCGACTATATCTGTCAATCATTTCTTAATCACACCCCGTTGCTAAAGTAATGAAGGGTTATCTTTTTACAAACATTATCGCATTGACGTCATCCGAGTTGCAAACAACGCCATCTGTTGGATAAAGGTAGTTTTTGAAAATATGGAAGTCGGCCTTAGCTTGCGAAATTTGCTAAAAGTGATGTGTTTTACCAATTCTAGTTTCATATAGATTATCCTCATTTTGGATGATATTTGGTTATCTGTAAGCTTCTTTACACAGTTTCAGTTTGCTTATATATAATTATGTATATACAATGCAATTACTTATGAAATCAAATGTCCTTTTATTTCAACAAAAAAATGTTATAGTTGCAATTTGATAAAAATTATTTGTGTCATCACACATTTGGCAATATTCAATGCTTTATCGGATTCTTGTACTCATTTTGCGTGTGTGTGTTTGTGATTCAGTTTTTATACGTCATTATAAACTAGAATTGGTACAATTTACTGTACTTAACAATGAATGAGAAGTAATTGAGCTACACGAGAGGATTGAATATTATCTTTGATTCAAAAGTAATTTTTTTCCCAACTTCACAATTTATTAAAATGAACACGGATGAATAAAAAATAGAAGTAATACTATAATATAGTAGAATAAATAAACTATTTTCAAAGCAAATGTATGTTATGACGATTTACGAAGCAGAAAAAATAAGATTATTTACTCACTCGTTTCCTCCCCCCCCCTTACAGGGGAGGGGAGGAATTGAAACGCAATAAGTAAATGAAACAGTAATTTAAGTATGATGTCCATTTCTTTAAACAGTGTACATCACATAAGGGTAAAATGTGTTTTAAAATTTTAGGGACATGCTTAGAAATAAAATTTCTGTTTTATAATTAGATACATTTCTATGGGTAAACTCTATTAAAATTATTTAAAATTAGAAAGAATATAAAATTACGGCAGGAAAATCTTGTAAAATATTCTGACCACTTTTTTAAAAAAAATTAAAACATATGCTTTATATTTTCAATGACTTAAATTAATAAAATTTAGAAATACTCTTAATAATTTGTAAATACTTGGCCGTATGAGTAAAGCTGCTGGTTCCAGTCCCCTCCTTCTGCTTGATGCCTCGGCTTCGATTCTTTTCTCTTTTAGGTTACACACACGGAGAAAAAGTACTTCGGTGGTGTGCTGGCGCTCCAGTAAAGTATATGTTCCCAGTCATACGCATTTAAGGGGGACTGCCAAATGTACTGAAATGGTTAGGGTACTTTAGGGCATTTGTTTCAGAAAAGAAAACCATAAGAGTATCCTATTCTTACATTTTAAATTTGTATCTCTTTTTTATAAAAAAACGTAAATTAGGAATACCTTGTAGAATTTAGGCTTTTTATTCCATTTAATTAAAAACTATAGCACAGACAGTATGTAATTAACTTTTTGTCTTGTTCACACTTCATTTGGTACAAAAAAAATGAATCGCTTACTCAAATATGTAAGAATATACATTTAGCAGTAATATGTAATGAAGTCCTTTTTTTCATTATCTTATTTGGATAAATTTAGTAACGAATTGAGTCGAGTTCACACATTATATGCATAGATGTATGACTATACTATGGTAGGATATACTAATTTCTGTTTGAAAATGAGTTTAATTTATAATCTGATTTAGCTTCTATGAGAAAAAAATATTGTTTTTTAGTTAATTTTGGAAGTCTGCTCTTTTATTTTTACGCAGAGAAAGTTTAATGTGTAGTCATAAGATATTAAGCTTTTAAAAACATTACGTTTGTATTAAACAAAAATATCAGTGAAACTCGATTTATTGTCAGAGTGAAAACCATAGCTTCCGGTCAATACATCCTTCGACTAGTATCCTCATGAATATATATATACTTATTGAATTGTGTATTAATAAAACAAGTATTTACGATTACGTAACGATTAAACTTTAATTTGATGACCCAAAGAATGAGCGAAATAAATAACTGATTTAATAAAAATCTATCAATGCATATTCAGTAGCACACGATATCTAAAATTATAATTAAACATTGTATTTTGTAGAATAGAAAACTAAGTGCGAAAATAAGCATTTCAAATAACTTTAGTAAACGTTTTTTATTCTGTATCAAATTACTTACCCTTCGGATTCATAGTAATAACATTTTTGAAAGATCCGACTAAATCACTTATAGGTTATATTTAAAATACTTATCCGCTATACCTATAAAATGTAAGAAAGAGGAGCTGCTGTTCTGAATTTCTGTGTCATGAGTAATCGTATTATTTTAATTAATCCAATACAATATCTTTTCGTTTAAAACGGAGATTTAAAAAACAATCATAAACAAAAATGTAAGAGCTTTCTTCTCGTAATCGTATTACTTACCACAGCAATTACATAATTCAACTTTTTATTTAAAAAATGTTGAACTAATCAGTTATTTAAAATAAATTTGTAGCATGTATTTTTAAACTTGCAATTTCGAAAGATGATTGTATATATATTTTTTATTTATCCAATATGCTTTCGAAGCATCCATTATGCTATGAATAGAAACCAGATTATACCGTGCTAATAGGCCCACGTCTACGGAGAAAATGAAATGTTTAGCATCGTATTCAAAGTAAGCGCCGATATTGGCGAGAAAATTGCTTGGCTTTGTAACCCTGTAGAATGTCATCCCCTTGTTTCCTGCCCGTCTCCTCTTCTAAAAAAGTGCTCTGTATTTAACGACTTCCGAAAAGTAGTAAGAATGTTATATTTACTAATGAGTTAATTACTTCAGCGCCTTGGTTATAATTATCGTTATTGCGTTCGCTTTCGATAAAACTATTTTTGATAGAGTTAGCTTTTTGGAGATACCTGTAGCGGAGTTAATAGGGGAATTTTAGATTTTTATTAAAAAAATCTCTGTGTCCTTTTGCTTTGTGTCTTTTGGTGTTAAGGGCTTTGAGTCTATTGTTCCGTGAGTTAATCCTGTACTTTTTAAGTTCTTTTTTTAAGGTTAGCTTGTACTACTACAACACAACTTTTGTCAGTCACCAAAAACTAGTAGCGTTTAGCTCCTCGACAGCTAGTTTCCTCCCTGGTCATCTGCGCTTAATCTCGCGCAACCTTCCTCCCCGAGCATCTGAGCACATTCCCACGCAGCATGTTTTATGGAATGAGTCTACTGAAGAAGGGAAACAATTTTATTCCGCCAAAATCGAATGCGCCATGGGATAATAGCCTTTGTTGCTCTAAATCCCTAATAAAGATATTAACTGAATGCGTCATTTTGTGGTCTGCTGATTTAGAACGATAGTTGTATATAAACAAATTTTTTTTCGAATGGAATATTTATTTTTAAAAAAAATGGCAGATTATTCCTTTGGTGAGACAACAGCCCTTAAAAACTATTTGAATAGGAAAAAAGTTGATGTTTGATACCGGATTTTGTAAATGCTAATGCTAAAAAATGTAGCAAACACAGAAAAAATATCGTGTATTTGGATAAATTCTCGCAGTCCGGAACGAATTATTTAAGGTGAACAACGAAAGTTGATATGACTAGCTACTAGCATGACTGATATACGTAAAAAGTTTTTTTCTTTTCTTTCTGAATGCTTATTGAAAAGTCCTTGGAAAAAAGTAAATTATAAATTCAACTATTTTTAAAAAATAAGTAGTGCTTTGATTCAAAAATGGCATACCAACTGTAGTTACATGTACCAATAGCAATAAGTAAAAAAATGTCACAGCATTTAGTTCAATAGAAAAAGCCTCAGCATTTTAAATTAAACTAAACGAGTTTTTTTCTTTCAAAAATAAATCCGTTAAATTTTTTTATTTGTCACAGGGATGTAAATAAAAACGAACATAAAAAGAAAAGATAAGTTATGATGACTTTTAACTCAGAGCTTTCAAATTTTGTCTAATTATGGAAAATTTATAAAGAGTATATAATTCAGACAAAAAAACTTTTAATTTGAATATTCGACTGATTTTTCCCAATAGAATCGTACATGACCCCTAAAGTAACAGTTAGTTCAGAACATAACAGTGTGGCGTGGTAATTAAAAAACACTACGGTCATCATATTGATGGTATCGGATGATTCTGTTCTGCATACCGAGCTTCCTCTCATAAACATACTGCGCGGGAGTGTGCGCAGATGTTCAGGAAGAAAAAATGCGCGAGAATATGCGCAGATGATCAGGGAGGAAACGCTGTTGAGGGGCTAGACTCTTGTCCAAAAACTATACGATCCCATAATGCGTTGGTCATTCGAGATTCCCGATTCGGACGCCGTGCTATCATGACGTCCAACGCGAACTGGTCCGATAGGACAGATACTTCCGCACCCACATCAACTACTGCCACGGGCTTGGGAGCTTCGCCATCTCAGACCAATATCGGTTGATTTGATTTGATTTATGATTAACGTCGCACTGTTTAGCTACACGAGGGCTTTTGGCGACGGACCACGTAATTTTGAACCATGGTGGCGTGGACGACACCTGAGCTGGCACCCCCCCTCTCCTAACTACCACACCACACCAACGGGAGGACGTTTCAGCTCTCGACAGATTTAACGTGCATCGCTGCCCTACACGGCGGGTCTTTAGTGGTACTGGGCTCGAACTCGTGACAAGGCAAGCCACGGTCCGATACCTATACCACTCGGCTACCGCGGCCACCAGACCAATATCGGAGATGACTATATAGCCGAATTCTCTGACGTATTCCGTGAGGCGATCAACGCCAGAAATATCTACGCGGCCTGGGCCCGCAAACTCACGAATTCCAAACCCAGCGACCCTGACGTGCAACTTTACCACCAGGAGGTCAAGAAAGCAGGTGAGAGCGTTGAATCTTTACTAGTAAAGCTTAACGTCCCCCTGTTCAAAATCCCTGCGACGGAAAAAGAGCTAGATAAGATTGTTTTTCGTGTGAAGAACAAGGCCGTCGAACCTCTCCCGCCGAAGAACCAAGAGGCGAAAAAACCGGCAGCGGTTTCTCCTCCTCCTCCTCCCCCTTCCAACTCTTCCCGTAAGGGCAGAAAGGCGGCGAAGCGAAGCGTAGATGCCGACGGCTTCGCTCCTCCCCCCAAGCAGCTTGTTAGGAAAACTCGCTCTCCCCGTTCGTCCCCTCCACCCTCCCTCCTTCCGCGACTTCTGTCGAAGACGCGCGTTTGGAAGGTTCGGAAGAGGAAATGGAACTTTCGCAACCAACGTTGCAAGATCAGGTCGTGGTGCCCGAGGTAATTAAAAAGCCCCGCATCCCGCCGTTTTTTTTTTTTTTGCACGACCCAGGAAATTACTCCAACGATTGGCTCGACCAATCAGCTGCTTCCTACATGCTAGCAGGATACAGCCCACAGTCGTTCCTCTTATATTATTCGGATATGGGATGGAGGCTCGCTTCGCGAGCCATATGCCCAGATATTGTCACCGTAGTCACCGCCGTTTTTCGTCTCCCCCAAGGGAGATTGGAGGCAATTAGTGGCTCTTGCCAAATTGATTGCCCCCTCCTTTCAATCCCAGATGTCGGGCCGTTTTCTGAAGGTTACTGTGGGTGACGAAGTCGAACACAGGAACCTCAGTCGCTGGCTCGAACAGTCTGGGGTTGAATTTAAGAGCTTCATGCTCAAGCAGGATCGGCCTGTCAAGGTAGTGATCCGAGGTCTTCCCTCCAACACGGAGCCGGAAGACATCAAAACTGAAATCGAAGCCGAAGGCTTTAAAGTTGCGAAAATTTCGCAAATGAAAAATTACAGAACAAAGGCCCCTATGCTTTTGTTCTATTTGCAAATTGAAAACGGCGTGGATGCCCCTAAGATCTTCGACTTCACGGAGTTATTCGGAACCCGAATCGAAGTGAAGCCGTTCGACAGAGGGAATAAAATCAATCAGTGTTGGCGTTGTCAAGGGTTGTTCCACTCTTCGGAGGTGTGCCACCTTCCGCCACGCTGCGTGAGATGTGCAGGGCCCCATTTGGCCAAAGACTGCACTCTCGAATTCGACGCACCTATGAAGTGCGCCAATTGTTCGGGTGAACACGCGGCCAACTGGAGCCGCTGTCCCAAACACCCAAATAATTCAAAAAGGAAAAACAAAAATGGCCCTAAGCCAAAAAACCAAAACAACAATAACAAAAAGTCTACACCCCAGGCACCACGACCTGATATCTCCAAGGCGAGAAAAGTCTCGCCTAATTTGGACTACTCTAAAGTAGTCCAAAATCTAATACCCAGGGAGCATGTTAGCCCCCCTACTACTTTGGCCCCTCTACACCGGCCCCCTAGCAAAGATGCCAGCGTAAATGCCGGTCTCTTAAAAGACTTGCTCGTCATCATCGAGGACACTCCTTGCATTGATAAGCAAGTCTTCTGCAGGGCGTTCAAAAACTCCCTTTCTGCGCTCCGCTCGGGATCTACGGACGTGGATAAAACTTATATTATCTTCGAAGCCTATTGTAGGCTTCGACACTCCCAGGCTTAACTTTCCCAGATCACGCTAAAAATTTCTTAAAGATTGGATTTTGGAACGCAAGATCCTTGCGTAACAAAATCCACGAAGTCCGTGATTTTGTCATAGAGCAAAACTTTGATTTGTTTTTGGTCCAGGAGACCTGGCTCGAGCCGGGTATCGACCCCCAGATCGCAAACTATCGTCTATTTCAAGACAAATAGAATTGAATTCCCCCATACCGTAACGCGAGGCGGCACGGCCATTTATTGTAAAAACGAGATCGTGCACAACAGGGTTCCTCTTCCCGCAATGCAAGGAATTGACGCCACTGCTGTGCAAATTAAAATCAAAAATTCCCCTCCAATAATATTATTTCGACGTACGTTAGAATTAAAGTATGTCAAAAATTCCCATCAGAGGATTTTAAAAAAAAATTATTTAATTCTGGCAGTAACTACATCATTGCTGGTGATTTTTTTAACGCCGCTCATGTGAATTGGCACAACGCCAGATCATCTCGATACGGAGTCTCGCTGTGCAACCTAGTCCGCAACCTTAGGGGAGCGAAGCTGGTCGCACCGCAGACTGCCACACACCTCCAACCGCGTCAGCGGTTCGGAAGTATTATCGACTAGGCTGTGTTCAAACACATTCCCTACAACCATAGTATCTAAGTTCTTAGCGATCTCAGTTCTGATCACTACCCCGTAATTCTCGAAATAAATCTATGTGGGAGACAACAAGGGGTCCAAGACATTTGTCTTTCCTTTAACTTTATTTTAAAACTTTAACAAAAATTAATTAAAAAGGTAGATAAGTTTGACAATGATATGCAGAAGGTAACGCCTGCTCGCGCACCTCTCGCGTTCTCTTTTCTCTCTCTTTTGCTTTTTCTCAAGAGTCAAAGTTTTTACAGTTTCAGTTCTGCTTTCACTTATCTGCGCCTGCGCGCGAAGACTGCGTGGAGTTGTCGATAACTATTGGTTACTATATCTAAATACTTCGATAATTAAAAATCCAGAGCAACTTTCAACTAATTGGTTTAATTTTAAATTTGCTCTAAATAAAAAACCCCTCCCCACTACTGATCTCACCAGCAATGAAAATATTAAGTTAGTTATTAGCGAACTCAATCAAAAATTATCCGAAGCTTTCGTTGAGGCTTCAAAACCAAAATTTAAAAATGCTCCCAAAATCCTCTCACCGAGATTAAATACAAAATTTATCAACGCAACAGGTTACGGAAATTTTGGCAAAGAACTAGGTGTCCTAGTATTTATTCTGAATTCCGTACCCTCAGTCGTGAGATAGCAAAGGATATCCAAGCACATTCCCGCGCCCAGTGGGAAAAGCACATTGAAGCGTTATCGCCCATCGACAACACTCTTTGGAGGAAATCCTTCCCCACTCCGTAAGCCTTTTCAACCCATTCCTTCCTTGAAAGGGGCACTAGGCAGTATCGCGATAACCCCTATTGAAAAGGCGGAGGTTATCGCAGACAGTTTGCAAGAACAGTTCGAACCCAGCCACGTCGTTGGTCGAGAACTATTCGACCAACGCATACACGATGAAGTTGAAAACTTCCTAGCTACTCCCCACGTTCAAGAAATTGAACCGACCACGCCAACGGAAGTCTTAACTTACGTACAGAGAATCAAGCCCAAAGAATCCCCCGGACTTGATCAAATTTCTAATCGTATGATTAAAAATCTCCCCCTTAAATTCCTTCTATTTATCACTCTGTTGATAAATCAACTTTTTAAAAATAATTATTTCCCAAGTTCATTGAAAACTGCCCTGGTCATCCCCATCCTAAAGCCCGAAAAAGATTCGGCTTTACCCTCTAATTACCGTCCAATCTCATTACTTTCTTGTTTGAGCAAAGTATATGAATTTGTGCTTCTTCGGCGCCTGAATCAACACTGCGCTGCTCTAATATGATTATCCCGCAGCAATGCGGTTTTCGCCCCATTGCTCTACAGTTCACCAACTGCTCAGAGTAACGGAGTTGATTCATAGCGGCTTCGAAAAACACGACGCCACGGGTATACTTTTTCTGGACATAGCCAAAGCCTTCGATAAAATTTGGCATGATGGCTTATTAATCAAGCTCATACGACTTGATTTTCCGGCTCCCTTGATCAAGTTCATTCATAGCTTTCTATCCAATAGATAATTTAGAGTGAGAGTTGACAGGATTCTCTCCTCTCCTAGACCAATCAGAAGCGGCCTACCGCAAGGTAGTCTAAGTTCGCCTCTGCTCTTCACTCTGTACGTGAATGACATCCCGCAAACTGATTCATCGCATTTAGCAATGTTTGCGGATGATACTGCCGTTATTTCGCAGAATAAGAGATTTTCCGTTGTAATCTCTAATCTGCAACATTACATTTCCTTGCTTGAACTCTGGCTCAACGACTCGAAAGTAAAAGTAAACGCTTCTAAAAGTGCCTGCCTCATGTTTACGAGAAGATCCCAACTCCCCGTTGGACTTACCCCCCTAACTATTTTTGGCCAACCCGTCCCCTGGGTAAATGTTGCAAAATACCTAGGGTTGTTTCTAGACGCAAAATTAACTTTGCCTATCATATCGAACAGACTCGCAAAAAAGTGATCGCTTTTCATGCTATGCTTAAAAAGCTCATCTCCAGAAGGAGTAAACTTGCGATCCGGCACAAAGTTTTGCTCTACAAATCTATCATCAGACCGGTCATGTGTTACGGATCGCAAATTTTTGGATCCGCTGGCATGTGTCATCTTAAGAAATTATACATGCTGACAAACTCATTTTTGAGACAAATTGTTAATGCTCCCTGGTTCAAACTAAAATTAAATGAACGCGGGCGCCTATTCCCAGAAGGATGGGTGAAAAAGGTAAACCATGATGTGAGGATGGATCTAATCAAGAAAACTCCCACGACAAAACGAGGAGGGAGGACGTACCCCAAAGCACGAACGCTCTATCGAAGCAGAGCGCCGGTGGGGCGAGGGGAAGAACGCAGGAAGGAAAGCGAGACGGCCGAAGGAAGTAAATCAAGACGGTGAGATATCACCCAAGAACCCAGAGTAAAAGACGCAGTGCAGTGCAGCTAAATCTTATTGTTAAGAGTGTGAAAAAGAGTGTTTTTGTTGAGTTATGGGGGCGGAGCGGTTTCTCCACTTCGTCGAAGAGTATGAATATTTAATTTTAGGATGTGGATACGTAAACAGTGTTTGCGCTTTGATAATTGGATTGTCATGAGATTCAATAGATTTAAAGACATTTCTAGAGAGTTTAGTGATGTAATTAGAAATCGGCTCCATTTGTAGATCGTTGTGTATCACGTCATTTCGGACGTACCAAGGTGCGTTCGTCATGACGCGTAGTATCTTGTTTTGCATTACTTGAATCTTTTTCATGTGGGTGGCGGCTGCGGCTCCCCATACGGGTGAACCATAAGTGATAACTGGGCGCAGAATCTGCTTGTATAGAATAACTTTATTTTCTAGGGATAGAGGAGACCTCCTCCCAATGAAGGAGATGGCAAGAGAAATTCTACCCCAGAATTTCTCAGATAGATAGTCAATGTGCTTTTTGAACGTTAAGCGGCTATCTATGTGTAGACCCAGATATTTCACCACCGAAACCCACTGGATGTTGTCATCAAAAAGTGTAAGCTGGAAAGGCGGGTCGATGACCCCCCATTTCCTGAAAACAATTGCTTGTGATTTATCGACGTTAATTGCAATTCTCCAATGTGTAAGCCACGTTTCAAGTTTATCTAAAAAGTGTTGAAAAATTTTAATAGTGTATTTCAGCTGGACACCTTGCGAGAGGACTGCGGAATCATCCGCAAACAGGCAAGTACTGACGGTGGAGTGCTGTGGAAAATCATGTGTGTAGATGTTGTACAAGTACGGAGAAAGGACAGATCCCTGAGGGACCCCAGAGAGGCAAGATCCCGTGTTAGAATATGAATTATTTACACGAACTCTAAAAGTTCTATTGTGTAAAAAATTATGAATGATTTTAATTAAATAATCAGGGAACTGCAATTTAATTAATTTGTACGTGAGGCCATCGTGCCACATTTTGTCAAATGCCCTTTTAACGTCTAAAAAGACACCTACAGTATAAAATTTGTGGGCAAAACCCTCATTAATAATGTTCGTAACACGTATCAATTGGTGTAGCGTTGAATGGCCCTCCCGGAAGCCGCATTGCTCCGGGGGAATACAATCTACGGCTTTGCAGTGAGATTTGATTCTAGTTAAGATAATTCTTTCAAAAATCTTAGCAGTGGCGTTAATTAAGCTAATTGGTCTGTAGCCTTGTGCATATGTTCTATCTTGATTTGGCTTGGCCAACATTATAACGTTTGCTTGCTTCCACAGTGTAGGAAAGTGTTTTTAATGAGGCATTGATTGTACAATTTCGTTAAGTGTGTAAGAGCGTTTAGCGTAAAATATTTAAAAGCTATATTAGGTATTTGATCGGGGCCTGCAGCTTTTTAATAATGCCTCTGACCTCAGAAGGGGAAGTGAGAGGGGGCGTGCATGTTGCGAAGTTGTCGAAATAGTCATCGACTAAATTTTCAACTTCTTCTATCTTGTCGTCACAGTAGGGCTCTTCATTTTCCTGAAAAGTGACTTCAAGTGTATCTTTGAAAGCCTCCTCCTTTTCGAAATCCGAATAGGCCATTCCACCCGGACCATGTAAAGTTGGAAAGGGAATATGCCTTTTAGAAAATTTCCTATGTAGATTATACAAGGAATTGTCCTCAGGATTTAAAGTTAAAAGAAAACTTTTCCAGGTCCTGTTTTTATGTTCTTGGATTTCGCTCCTGATCTACCTAATGAGAGCATTAACTTCGCGTTTGTATGGCGGGTATCTAGTATTATTCCAGAGTTTACGGAATCTATTTTTAGCTCGGATAAGCTCTCTGATGTTTTCAGGGAGGCGGAGGTGTGGCGTGTTTATTAATCTAGTGGATGTGGAAGCAGAAATAGCATTCGAAATATTGCTGGTAAAATTTTGAACGGCTAGATCCAAATCATCTATCTGGGGATTTCCGGGAATGTTATGATAAATAATTTCTTGAAATTTAGTCCAGTTGGTAGATTTTAAAGTTCGTAGAATTGGTGGAAGTACATTATTAGTTGCAAAATCAAAAATAACTGGATTGTGATCACTGCTAAGTTCATTAATAGTAAAAACTTCTGTGTGAGACAAGTTAACTGCAAAGTTTATGTCAAGGATAGCATTGGTGTGGTAAGTGTTGAAATGTGTAGGAGTGTCGGGGGCTAGAATATCCAGTGCCGACGCAACGGCCCAATTGCACAGAATATTACCGTTTGTGTTTGCCCTGCCTGGGTTCCAGCTGGGATGCTTGGCATTAAAATCGCCGAAAAGAAAGGCTTTGTTGCTATGGTTGAGAATTGCGTCGAGTTCCGTAGTATTAATGGAGCCGTGTGGAGGTCTATAAATACACGCCACAGTAATCTTACTGTTGTTACCTACCTGAATGATGACCGATGAATTTTCAAAAGTGTTTGAGACATTTAGGATGGCGTGGTGTCTAATAGAATTCTTGACGAAGAGGGCCGTGCCTCCCCCTCTGTGTGTTGTGCGGTCACTCCTGTGACAAGTGTAATTAGGAATGCTAATTCTGTCCGCAGGACGAAGATGCGTTTCTTGTATCCCGATTACGTCGGGGTCATAATCAACAATACATTCTTTAAGTTCTTCTAAATTACTTTTTAAACCATTAGCATTCCAGCTAAAAAACCTGAGAGAGTGATCCCTATTACTACAATTGAATTCTAAAATTTAAAATTTAGTTTGTAATAAGGACAGCATTTGTCCCCACTGAGTCATCATCTGGGTCATAACTTCTTTGGCATCCAGTGAGTTGTTCTTTGTGCCTTTAACTACTTCCGCGAATGAAGGTGTTGGCTGTTTTTTATTCTCCTTGCGCGCAGCCGCTCGCTCTTGCCAGACATTCTTCGTCGTTTTGTTCTTGTTGGGTTTTGTGTTGATGGGATTCTTGGGGCATAACGAGAAATTTGCAGGGTGCGGGCCGCTGCAATTGGCACACTTAGCCGGGGCCTTGGCTGACTTGGTACATTCAGATGTGAGATGGCCACCTGAACATTTCAAACACTTCGGTGCTCTAGCGCAAAACCGAGAGTGATGAAAAAACTCCTGACAGCGGTAACACTGAGGAGGCATGGTGGATTTATTGAGGGGCTCAACCACAACTCTAAAAAATCCAATAGTTTTTATGTTGAAAATGCCCTTACTTTCAGGGCTTTGGGGGAGGGTTACCAAGAATAGTGGCATATTTGCATTTGTTTTCCTGTTTCTCAACAAGGAAATATGGTTGGGCTGGAAACCAAATAAGTGTAACTCTGACATGAGTTCTTGGTTAAAATCAGTGGCAAGTGGCATGTAAGTTACGGAGTCCCTGTCCCTAAATGAGGGACGTACCTCCTCATCAGAATTTTAAAATTAAGATCCGAATTAATGGGGTTACATAAGTTAATGTTAAAAGATTAAATTAAATGGGCAGAACAATTCTGCTGGAATGGCGACAGACGAAGTCTGTCCGCCGAACGGACGATTGCCCTGCTTTCTGCGATCTGATTGGCCGAGGCCAGTCGCTCGCAGAAAGTGGGCGTGGAAATGGATTGGGTCTATCCGAAAATAAACGACCCGGGACAAGGAGAACTTGAATAAAAATTCGAAGATCTCATGCAAAAAGAGGGGGAGAAAATAAATTTTGAATAAAAATTTAAAATGAACCAACTTGCACATTGCCGGTGAAAAGGGGGGTGGGGGTAGGACTAAAAAGGGGAATATAGGACTTACGGTATAAGAATTTTCGAATGACGCAATGAGGTCATATATGTGATACAATCATGATAAATAATTGATAGAAGTAGTTGAGGAATATCCAGTTCTCAAAATAAAAGCGATCGTTCAAAAGAACAATTTAATTAATGATTGCTGGATGTGAAACGAATTTTACAAGAGATGCTAGATAGATAGGTCCGTGCCTCCATCTGGTGGCTGGAGAGGAAAGCTGAAGCGAGAACAACCGCAAAATTGAATCTGAGAGGTCACCCTCCCGGATTCCAACCGCGGTGAACATCGCTTCGGAAAAACGTTAATTCCGCGACTTTCGGCGCGGTGCTAGGATTTACTAGTTACGGTGAGAGTTTTTACTTTTAAGTAGGAAGTTTAAGTTAAATAATAAGTTAAAATTTAAAATAAGTTCCTAATGATAAAAAGCTAAGTTTAAACCCTAAGCCTTTTGGGTTGGGGAAAATTTATAAATTCGTGATCAAGAAGCGCTCTAGGGCGCTTTTGAGACGAAGGCACTGCGGGATCGTATGCAGGCTGGTTACTAATTAGTTCATTGGGAACGTTAGGAAGTTTATCAAAGAACCTTTTAGAAAGGTCCTTTATATGTGGTAAAAATGGTTTAATTTTTAAATCACGATATATGACCTCATTGCGTACGAACCAAGGAGCATTAACTATTTGTCTCAAAAATGAGTTCGTCAGCGTGTGTAGCTTCTTTAAATGGCACATGCCAGTGGATCCCCAGATTTGAGATCCATATGACATGACCGGTCGGATTATTGATTTGTAGAGCAAAACCTTATGCCGGATCGCAAGTTTACTCCTACGGGAGATAAGCCGTTTAAGAACGGCATGAACAGCCTGCGCTTTTTTACGAGTCTGTTCTATAAGGTGGGCAAAAGTTAATTTTGCGTCTAGAAAAAACCCTAGGTACTTTGCAACATGTACCCAGGGGACGGGTTGGCCAAAAATTTGGACGGGAGTTAATCCGACTGGAAGTCGGGGTCTACGCGTAAACATGAGGCAAGCACTTTTAGAAGCATTTACTTTTACTTTCCAGTCAGTGAGCCAGAGTTCGAGCAAGGATATGTAGTGTTGCAGATTAGAGATCACAACGGAAAATCTCTTATTCTGCGTAATAATAGTAGTATCATCGGCAAACATTGCTAGATGCGATAGATCAGTTTGCGGTACATCATTTACGTACAGAGTGAACAACAGAGGCGAACTTAGACTTTCTTGCGGAAGGCCGCTTCTGATTGGTTGAGGCGAGGCGAGCGTTTTATCAACTCTCACTCGGAATGTACGGTTCGAGAGAAAGCTATGGATGGACTTGATCAGGGGGGAAGGGAAGTCAAGTCGTATGAGCTTGATTAATAAGCCATCATGCCAAATTTTATCGAAGGCTTTGCCTATGTCCAGAAAAAGTATACCCGTGGCCTCGTGCTTGGCGAAGCCACTATGAATCAACTCCGTTACTCTGAACAGTTGATGAACTGTCGAGCACTTGGGTCGAAAACCGCACTGCTGAGGAATAATAAAATTAGAAGCAGTGCAGTGTTGATTCAGACGTTGCAAAAGCACAAATTCGTATACTTTGCTCAAACAAGAAAGTAATGAGATTGGACGGTAATTAGAGGGTAAAGCCGAATCTTTTTCGGGCTTTAGGATGGGGATGACCATGGCAGTTTTCAATGAACTTGGGAAATAATTATTTTTAAAAAGTTGATTTATCAACAGAGTGATAAATAGAAGGAATTTAAGGGGGAGATTTTTAATCATACGATTAGAAATTTGATCAAGTCCGGGGGATTCTTTTGGGCTTGATTCTCTGTACGTAAGTTAAGACTTCCGTTGCCGTGGTCGGTTCAATTTCTTGAACGTGGGGAGTAGCTAGGAAGTTTTCAACTTCATCGTGTATGCGTTGGTCGAATAGTTCTCGACCAACGACGTGGCTGGGTTCGAACTGATCTTGCAAACTGTCTGCGATAACCTCCGCCTTTTCAATAGGGGTTATCGCGATACTGCCTAGTGCCCCTTTCAAGGAAGAAATGGGTTGAAAAGGCTTACGGAGTGGGGAAGGATTTCCTCAAAGAGTGTTGTCGATGGGCGATAACGCTTCAATGTGCTTTTCCCACTGGGCGCGGGAATGTGCTTGGATATCCTTTGCTATCTCACGACTGAGGGTACGGAATTCAGAATAAATACTAGGACACCTAGTTCTTTGCCAAAATTTCCGTAACCTGTTGCGTTGATAAATTTTGTATTTAATCTCGGGTGAGAGGATTTTGGGAGCATTATTAAATTTTGGTTTTGAGGCCTCAACGAAAGCCTCGGAAAAATTTTGATTGTGTTCAGAAATAGCTAACTCAATATTTTCATTGCTGGTAAGATCAACAGTGGGGAGGGGTTTCTTCTTAAAAGCAAATTTAAAATTAAACCAATTTGTAGAAAGTTGCTCTGGATTTTTAATAATTGAAGTATTTAAATTTAATTCAAGTATTACGGGGTAGTGATCAGAGCTAAGATCATTAAGGACTCTGACACTATGATTGAAGGGTATGTGCTTGAACACCGCCAAGTCGATAACACTTCCAAACCGCTGGCGCGCGTGGAGGTGTGTGGCAGTCTCCGGTGCAACTAATTTCGCTCCCCGAAGGTCACGAATTAGTTTGTGCAGCGCAAGACTGTAACGAGTCGATTGGCATTGTGCCAACTCACATGAGCAGCGTTGTAGTCACCAGCAATGATACAATTACTGCCAGAATTAAAAATTTTCTTAAAATCCTCTATTGGGAAATTTTGGCCTACTCTTCTTCTGACGTAGGCCGAAACAATATTTATGGGAGGGAAATTATTAATTTTAATTTGCACCGCAGTGGCGTCCATTCCTTGTAAATTAGGAAGGGGAACCCTGTAGTGCACGATCTCATTTTTACAATAAATAGCCGTGCCGCCTCGCATTACGGTATGGGGAATTTCGATTCTATCGTCTTTAGTAAGGCGATAGTTTGCGATCTGGGGGTCGATACCCGGCTCAAGCCAGGTTTCCTGGACCAAAAACATGTCAAGGTTTTGCTCAGAAACAAAATCGCGGACCTCATGGATTTTGTTACGCAAAGAATTTGCATTCCAAAATCCAATTTTTAACGAAGTACTCACGTGAGCGGGGAAAGTTAAGCCTGGAGGGAGCAAAGCCTGCAATAGGCTTCGAAAATTACGTAAGTTTTATCTACGTCCGCAGATGCCGAGCGGAGCGCAGAGAGAGAAAGGGAGTTTTTAAACGCCCTGCAGAAGGTTTGCTTGTCGATAGAGGGAGATTCCTCTATCACTTCAAGCAAATCCTTTAAGAGGCCGGCATTTATGCTGGCATCTTTGCTAGGGGCCGGTCTAATTGTGGGTTTTGAGGTTGAGGGGGGGGGCTAACATGCTCCCTGGGAATTTTGTTTTGGACTACTTTAGAGTAGTCCAGGCCAGGCGAGACTTTTCTCGCCTTGGAAATATCAGGACGAGGTGCCTGCGTAGGTTGTTTTTTAATGTTATTTTTAAGATTTTTATTATTTGGCTTAGGGCCATTTTTATTTTTCTTTTTGCTATTGTTAGGGTGCTTATGGCACCGGCTCCAAAAGGCCGCGTGATCGCCCGAACAGTTCGCGCACTTCATCGGCGCATCGAAATCAAGTGTGCAGTCCTTGGCCGAGTGGGGCCCTGCACAACGAACACAGCGTGGAGGGAGGTGGCACACTTCCGAGGAGTGAAACCACCCCTGACATCTCCAGCACTGGTTAACTTTATTGCCGCGGTCGAAGGGCTTAACTTCGATGCACGTGCCGAAAAGTTCGGTAAAATCATATATTTTAACCGCATCCGCGCCGTTTTGAATTTGAAGATAGAACAAGGGCATAGGTGCCTTTGTTCTATAATTCTTCATCTGCGAGATTTTCAGAATTTTGAAGCCATCGGCTTCAATTTCTGTTTTTATATCCTCCGGTTCCGTATTGGAGGGGAGGCCTCGGAGAACAACTTTGACGGGTCGATCTTGCTTCAACATGAAGCTTTTAAATTCGACCCCGGACATTTCCAGCCAGTGGCTAAGGGCCCTGTAGTCGACATCGTCGGCCACAGTGACCTTTAGGAATCGTCCCGACATTTGTGATTGGAAGGAGGGGGCGATTAGCTTTGCTAATGCCACCAACTGTCTCCAATCACCTTTGGGAGAAATGAAGAACGGCGGGATGCGTGGCTTTTTAGCTACGACAGGCAACTCTTTTTGACTTTGCGGTAATTCTGAAGACGTTTCCATCTCCTCTTCGCCCGGTACTTCCAAAAGTGCGCCGTCAATAGCAGGCGTGGAAGGAGGGGTTGGCGAGAGTGGAGGGACGAGCGGGGAGAGCGAGCTTTCCTGACAAGTTGTTGGGGGAACGAAGCCGTCGGAGTCGACAGTTCTCTTCGCTGCCTTTCTACCCTTGCGGGGAGAGGTAGAGGGGGGGGAGGAACCGCTGCCGGCTTTTTCTCCTCTCGCTTCTTTGGAGAAGCGACATTCTTGTTCTCACGAAGAATAATTCCGTCCAACTCCTTCTCGGAGGCAGGGATTTTAAATAACGGAACGTCGAGTTTGGCCAGATGAGTGGAAACGATCTCACCTGACTTGCTGACTTCCATAGGGATGGTCTGTAGGTCCGGGTCGTTAGGCTTGGCATTCGTGAGCTTCCGCGCCCACGCAGCGTAGACATTCTGAGCGACAATCGTCTCTCGGAATAGATCCGAATTCTACACAATAAATGCGTCATCGAAGCAGAGTCGTGAAGGCGAAATAGCCCCCACGCCTGCGGTCACAGTTCCTGGTTCGGTCGATTGCGTTGTCCTTTCGGACCAGCTCTCAGCAGACGTCATCATCGATCGGCGTCCGGAACAAGAATCTTAAAATCAGTGGGTAACCCTCTCAAGACTACTTTCAGCTGCTTATTGTGGGCCATATCAAAAGTGTGGGACCGCAATTTCTTGTCCGAGATAAATTTCTGGATCAATCTGTGCTCTTCTGCAGAAGTTGGGAATACTCGGAGTTTCCCGTTCTCAAAACGCCCCTCGAGTGGAGTGTCACAGAACTTCCCTATCTGGTCGAGGAGCTCGGTTGCATTGCTCTGTGCATCAATCACTATGGGAGCAATGCGTCTACCATTGCGGCCTACCGTAGTAAAGTCGTCGTCTTTCTCACTAGCTCCGGGAGCGCTAACACTACCGGCGGATTTCGCCGCCGGGCTGCTTGGCGCAATCACCGGCTTAACTGATTCTACTATTCCGACCTCTCATCGGCTGACCATAGAAGACTCGGCGTCTCCGATATGGCGAGGGGAAGTGGAGTTGGGTGGGAGCTTTCGCTCCAACTTCGCCTGCTTCTTCGACGGAACGTCTTTTTGAGGCGATGTGGTCTGGCGCTTAGCTTGCTTCCGCTTCGGCTGCGAAGTGGGTGAGGCCGCAGAGGGGACACGATTTAATCGCTATCCCTAATGTAATCCTTGAACTCCTTGTTTTGGAGTCGAATGGATTTTCGAGAACATTTCAGTGCTGTCCACTGAATCAAATTAACAAGCCTAAGTCTGTCAGGCGTGTTTGGCAAATCTGGGTCGCTGAGGGTGTCCACTATCTCTTCCAAGATATCGCACAAGTCCTCAGAATCGACGCACGTGGTGCATTTCTCAATGTAATCATTAGCTGCATTTGCGTCGAAAGACAAGGGTTCTAAGGTAAATAAATCACCTACCTTGATAGATGAGGCTACATCTGTCCTGGGAGCGGACATATCCAATGGTAATCCAAAAGCTGAAAAATAAAATCACATTCAGGGTCGAAATCCAATGTGAGGCGCTAGGCCTAGCACATGCCGCGTGGTGAGTCAAACTCCGCAAAAAAAATTGGGAAATTTAAAAAATTATTCCTGGGGAATAACCTTAATCGGTTATATTTGAAGGAACAAGGCCAAAAAGTGACACTGTAGAATCGAAAACGCGGATGCAAAAAGATCGAAAATCCAATCGGGGCGAACGCTTGAACAAAGGGGTCACAGTCAAGGACAGAAAAACTGCGTCTGGAGTCTACAAAGAAAGGAAGCAGAATGAAAATGTTTTTTCAAAGAAAAATTGCTCCCTGGTTCATACGCAATGAGGTCATATATCGTGATCTAAAAGTTAAACCATTTTTACCTCACATAAAGGACCTTTCTAAAAGGTTCTTCGATAAACTTCCTAACGTTCCCAATGAACTAATTAATAACCAGCCTGCATACGATCCCGCAGTGCCATCGTCTCAAAAGCGCTTCTTGATCACGATTTTATAAATTTCCCCCAAGCCAAAAGGCTTAGGGCTTTAATTTAGCTTATTTCTCATTGGGAACTTAATTTTAAATTATTAAACTTAAACTTCCTACTTTTAAACTAAAAACTCTCACCGTAACAAGTAAATACTAGCTCCGCGCCGAGAGTCGCGGAATTAATGTTCTTCTGAAGCAAAGTTCACCGCGGTCGGAATCCGAGAGGGTAACTCGATCGGATTCAATTTTGCGGTTGTTCTCGCTTCTGCTTTCCTTTCCGGTCACCAGATTGAGGCACGGCACTTTCTATCTAGTATTCTTATAAAATTCGTTTCACATCCAGCAATCATAAATTATACCGCTCTTCGGAACGATCGTTATATTTTTGAGAGCTGGATATTCCTTGTTTCCTTTTATCAAGTATTTATCACTTATATGACTTCATTGCGTTACATAAATTCTTATACCGGGATTAGTCCTTTACTCTCTTATTTTTTGGTCCCTCCCCCCACCCCATCATTACTGGAAATGTGCAAGTTGGTTCATTTAAATTTTATTCAAAATTTTTTCCCCCCTTTTCTATGGGACCTTGGAATTTAATTTAAATTCCAAGATCTCTCCTTGTTTCAGGTCGTTTATTTTCGGATCGACCCAATTCTTTTCCACGCCCACTTTCCGCGTCGATTGGTCTCGACCAATCAAAACGCAGCAAGCAGGGCAATTCTTCCATCAGTGAGCGGACTTCGTCCGCCACTGTCTTTCAGCAGATATGTTCTGCCCATCTTAATTATTTCATTCATTTATTAATTTTTCTCTTTCACTTTATGTCACCCCATTAATTCGGCTATAAATTTATCAATTCTGATGCGGAGGTACGTCCCCCTTTTAGGGGGAGGAACTCCGTAAATTACATGCCACTTGGTCATTCGAAAATGAAAAAATTCACCCCCCCTGAAAACCAACAGGGTCAATCCCTCTTCCTTGTCAACTGATTGTTGTCAAACAAATCAAGTGCGCCTGAGTTTTTATATATATACTTAAAAGACAGTTTAAATAAAAGAATATTTAAAAATTTGGGTAGTGTTTGTGGTCTTACAGTGGCAACACGATGTGTAACAATTTAGTCCGTGGAGGATAGTATTAAGAAGTGGTGAGAATTTTTCTGCCGGTGAAAATTTTTTTTGGATAGCATATTTTTTGTTGAAAAAGCCTTGTATTAGTTTGGAAGGTATTCATCATGAGTGATGTAAGTGTAATTTCGGAATTTGATCGACTTTTTCAAGTTTTTTTTTCTTTCGAAAAAGTATAATTTTTTAAAGGGTTTTTTTCGAAAATGGCGCCATGTTAATTTCTGAATATATATTTTTATTATTTACGGCGAGTCTTTCTGAAATAATTCTATTTTTAATACATAATTTATTTGATTTTATCGATAACTCAGTATTTCCATTTTAAACTTTCTTGTTTTTTGGATTTCCAATAATTGTAAAGTGTCCAGTAATTCAGAATTAGGCATAAGGAATCATAGTCAAACATGGATATTATGCAATGTTTTAAAGAATGTTCTCTTAAAAAAATTCGTTAATCTCTATATATTATAATTTTTAATTAACTTCGTGTTTTAAATTCGAGATATTTACTATAGCGGCGTGATGAATCAATGGTTAAAGTGTAGTATATTGGGGCCACTTGGCGCAGTCTTTTTATGGCAACTAAAACCGGTCGCTAAGGTATTTTATTCGGAATTATTTATTTTAGAATGAATTCGTTTTCTCACCATGGCATTTAGATAAAAATCACCAAATTCAAAGTGGCCCTCCTATACTACACTTGAGCCGAATCAATATGTGTTTTTGAGAATTGCTTTATTTAAATAAGACTTGGAACTTAAAAATTAGAAAAACGGAAGAAAGAAGTTCCTTGGACGGAGGATAAATTTTCTTGGTGGTCTGTTAGAAAAGTAAAAACACAATTCATTCTAATTGCTAAATATGTGTATTTTTCTCTTATAATGAACTCGGCAAGGTAAGAATCAATCGACTCACGCATATTTGGTGTACAGCGGTCAAAATTCGTATTCGACATGCAAAGATTTCTGCATATATTGCATTAATAAATAAAAACTGTTTAAAAACAGAACAATTTTTATTGATTTTAAACCAAAAATCTAAGTATTAAATGCAGCATCTTTCCAATACATTAAAATTAATAAATTTAAGAAATCACCATAATTTCATTCAAAGGCAGTTACAGAAACAAAGGAAGTATTTGACCAAACATAAAAATAAATTCAAATAATATAAAACTACTATCTAGTTGCTCTTCCTCTATGATGTATGACTTCTCTTAAATGCTGTGGCATCAATTTAATCAAATTTTCTGTCGCCTCTTGGTCAATTTTCGCGTATTTCTCTCTAAGGATCTCCTCCATTTGACATCTGTTAGAAAAATGGCACTCTCTTAACCTTTTTTCCAATATGCTCCACAAGTTCTCATTTAGGTTGAGGTCTGTACTTAGGGTGGGTGTTTTTATACCTTTTGGGCTGTTGTATAGCTGTAAAAGCCTTGTGTTGTGAGTGGAATGTTTTGGGTTATTGTATTGGAAAAACTGGTAGTCCTCACCCATTTTCAGTTCTGGCACTCAAATTTTCTTTTTAAATCTATGTAATACAGATAGTACATCATGCCATAAAATAAGAAAATATTTCTCACTCCTAAAGCCACTGTAAACCCCTAAACTATTATACCTCCTCCTCCTCTGCTTTATTGGTGACACCATATTTAGCACTAAAGCTCAACGTCGTGTTTTTTTTTTTTTTTGTGCACTATAATTTTGCCTTCGCATCCAAAAAGATTAAATTTGCTCTTGTCTTCAAAATTACATTGTGCCAGAATTCTACTGGTTTGTTTGCACATTTTCTAGCAAATTCAGTCCTTGCACTCCGTTCTTTTTGGATATATAGCTTCTTTCGGGCGGTTCTATCCTTAAATCTAATATTATGCAGGTAATTTCTTACAGTTTTGGACATAACATCTATATTCAAACAATCCTTGGTAAATTTTGCCAAATTTGATGCATTGGTTTGGGGTCTTTTTTAATTTAACATAAAAGCCCATCTCTCTGCTGTTTCGAAAATTTTTTTTGGTGGACCAGATATTGGCTTGTTATCAACAGATATTTTCTCTTTATACTTTTAATTATTTAGTGCACACTTGTTCTTGGCCTATTTACAACAGCTACCTGGCATAAATCTTTCGCCTTAGAGAACCAGCTTTTGTTTTCAGATAAACCATTTTTAAAGTACTTTATGATTAAATTTTAAATTTCCACTGACAACTCTCCTTGTTTTTGGCCCATCATACTCACTGCTTATAAAACTTTCTAAATGCTCTCAGAAATAGTCCAAATGCTTCAAATTATAAAAATTTACAGCCACACTTGGTAGTAATTTTACTTCTTGGTATATAAAAATTATAAAAGCCTTGTATGTCGAATACTTATTGTGCTTGCCAAACTGGTTTTGAAAATTACTAAGATATTTTTCTTAGGTTTGTTTTCATAAATACAAACTTTTACATTAGAAACTGAACTGTTTTCTGCAACAAACAACAAAACATCACTTAATATTGCGATTCTGTCATGTGTATGTACATATTTATATTAATTGTAACTATTTAATAAAAAATAATTAAAATAAAACTTATCTTTGTTGGCCTAAGGAAGAATTGACTTAATTTTTGTATATTGTTTCAATAAGAACAAGTTGCAAATATTAAATTACAATTCTGATATATTAATTTTTATTAGTTGAAAATATTGTGAATTTTACAGAAAATTGCATGTGTACAATCACTTTTGAAGACCACTATGTATGTTTACTATGTATTTTTTGTAGAGTTTCTCCTTTGATCTATTCTGATTAAAATGAAAAATGAGGAACACCTAACGGAACCTTTGTCAAACACACAGACTCCATTAACTCTTTTGACTCTATTTTACTTTCGTACACTGAAAATGCTTTCAACAATTTCTACAATCGCACGGAACTTAAAAATATACTCATTTCCATACACATCACTCTATCAAAACTCATCCAATCTGAACTGTTTTATTTAAAACATTTATTTTGAAAGAAATGTCAGATAGACTTCAATACCCAAATTTGTCATCAAAATCTAAAGCATACTTCCTACATTCCTCAGACCAGCTATTCTTTTGAACAGACCTTCTAATTTTTTTTATACTCATTCATTCCTTACTGTCTTCCAAAACGTATAAATAACTCAAACCCTTTTTTTTAACTAATCAAATAATATTTTTTTAGACTATTTTTAGTCTAGAAGGTCTACTTGAAAAAATATTTAGAGGTGCATAACATGAATTAAAGTGTCCATGATAAAATATTAGACAATAATATATCAGTCTACTACATGTCATGTTGGGTGATAACATTATAGTACATTTACCTTGAATTTAACTTTTGGTACTGTGGTCACCATCATTTTGTTATATGTATTATAGGTTCACTCCTAGGAGAGCCCCCACCCTTGGCGTGAATTACTTTGGTTGGCGATAATTGCGCCGTCATGGTAACCTTGCTTTTAAATACAACATATGGCAACCCTAACTTTTTCTAAAATTTTCGTCATTTGTGGGCGCGCATTTCAAATTTCATTTTGTTGTTGGGCACCGGGTTGAAAGTATGGCTGCGCTTGTAAGTGAATACATGTTAGAATTTTTTACGTTATTGAATGCTAGTAGCAAGAAAGAATTGATTGAATGGTGTATGAAAGAAGGATTAATTGCTTCAAGTTATGAATGTCCTAAATGTAATGAGCAAATGGGATTAAATGAACGAAAGAGTGTTGTTTTGGATGGATTTGAATGGAGATGTCGAAAAAAAGGTGTGAATATGCATGATGTTTGCAGAAGTATAAGAAAGAATTCGTGGTTTTCCAATAGTAAGTTAATCGGCAATAAAACGTTTTCTCCGTAATCACACCAGCCACGCAGAAGGCATGTTTGACCATTACCTCGCTGAGTATTTATGGCGTCTCGCGCGATCACTCACTCAGCGACGAGACTTTCCAGAATTTTTTAAAAGCAGTTGTTACACTTTACCCTCCACTTGGGAAGGATCAACAATAAGAAAGTAAGTGCTATTGTTATATTTTTTATCTTAAATGTTAAATTTCTGTGTTTACATGTATTTTCATTGCGCATCCATCTTATACTGCTATATTTACTTGTCACCGTTGTCGGGTTTGCTTGGCGCCATTTCGTTTTTGCTTGGCGCTTTTTCCGGTTTGGCGCCAAGGGTGGGGGCTCTCCTAGGAGTTTACCTGTATGATATTTATTTTTACTGATTAATTTTTGTACTGTTAATTTCAAACTTTTTTGAAATTAATTTTTTTTTTTTTGTAAATTTAACCATTTCCATACTTTTTGTTGTCTAGATTGCAGCTTTTGTCTCCTGTCATTTTTTTCAAATAAGGATATTTTGAACGTTATTGTTAAATACTTAGTAATTATTTTTTAAATGAATATGAATATTTCAATTTTTATGGACTGAAGGAATTGCTGAATTTTATCTGTCTGTTTTGTTTTCCCAGAGTTCTGTTTTTTTGTCTTGTCGCTTGTTACAGCCATCATGACATGCGATAAATAAACCAGAGAAAAGAAAATTGTTTATAAACAGGGTAAGAAATTTGTGAACTAGTTTGATATCCCAGGGCATGGTGCCAAGCAGCATCTGCTGTTGCTGGAATGAAATCCAACATGGCAGCATCCGTATATATAAATCGGAATGGAAAATAATGTAAAATGCATGATTTCCAGTGTCAAATCGTCAGGAAGATAATTTTTAAAAAATTGTTTTGAAATACATTAAAATGTATTTCAAAAGAATATAGAATGACATTGAGAATTACCAAGATCAATCAATAAATAATGAAAAACAATTTTATAAAAGTTAATGTACTAATAATATTATGCAGTGTATAATAATTATCTAATATAATTTAATAGTGATTATATAATATTCATATAGTATGATTTAATAATGTATAATAATCATATAATAGAATTTAATAGTAATTATAGAAAAGAAGAATCATCGTATTGTAATAAAATAAAAATAATGCATAAGAACTCTTATAAATAAATATAAAAAACAATTATAAATAACGAATATTATATTATTATTGCACACAGTAATAATTGCATTTTTATATTATATTATTAATAAAATAAAATTAATAATGAATATCAATTACAAAGTACTAAAAACTAAGTTCCTTCAACAAATTTCATTGAACAAGGAACGTTAAAAAAAAAAGCATTTTTAAACTTAAAGTGGAAATAAACGATTTATAGCAAATTAAAAGTACACTCAATCTGAAAAAAAAAAAAATCATAGTACTAACCCATATTAGAAATATACATATTTGAAAGTAGCACAAAATAAAACAGAAGACAGATTTAATAGAACAATTACTCTGATAATGGTTCAATTTTTAAAGAAATCGAATTAATCCTCTGAAATTAATAGGGTTACCGCGGGGATAAACAAATAAGTTATTTCTAATATATGTTATCCCAATGGCAACCACATCGTCAGCCGATAAAAATATCAAGGTAACTATATTGTAATATCAAACTAGTACCAAAATTAGACAGTAATATGGGAACTAGTTTGTTATCCAGGGTACTGGCGCCAAGCAGGGCTTCTTGTTGGAATGGAATCCAATATGGCGGCCTAACGGTAATTTAATGATACACAATAATTTTAAATTGCTTAGAAATACATTGAATGTATTTCAAATGAAGGATGTAGAAAGAGATTGAGAATAACCTAGACCAGTCAATAAATAATGAATATCAATATAATATAATAAAAAGTAACATGTCCTAATATTATTATAAGCAGCATATAAATAATCTTATAATATAATTTTATCGTAATGATATATAATCATGTGATATAATTCAGTAGTAATTATAAAAAGAATAATCATCGTATTATAAATCGTAAAATAAAAAGAATGCATAAGAATACTCGTATAACATAATTATAAGTAACAGCATAATTATAAATAAACATAATAGCTATAAACAAACAACAAAAATAGTTATAAATAAATTACATAATTAACAATAATAATTATAAATAAATAACAAAATATATAATATTTATAAATAAACAATTATAAATAACAAATATGATTATTACACATAGTAATAATTGCATAACGTATGTTAAAATTAATAATGAATATCAGTACTGAAAGCTTGCAATGCAAGTTCCTTCAACGAATTTCATTGCAAAAAGAACGTTAAAAAAACATTTTTAAAACGATTTACAGCGATAATTAAAAGCACAACACTTATTATTTGAAGAAAAAAATATTCTAGAACTCACTCATATTAGAAATATCCATATTCGAAAATAGAACAGAAGACTGTAACAATTACACTGGAAATGGTTAAATTTTTAAAGAAGTCATCTGAAATTAATAGGGTTACTGTGGGAAAAAACCAATAAAAGTTATTTCTTATATACATTACATTATCCCCATAGCAACCACATCAACAGATGATAAAAAATATCAAGATAACCATATTTTAATGTTATCGCCCATCTTAGCTAACGTAAACAACTTGGCGCTATTGTCCCTGGATATCAAACTCGCACCGTAATGTTTTGTTATGGATCAAATTTGGCACGACTGCATTAGTAAACCTAACGGGCATAATTTTTCATCTACTGCCAGGAATTGCAAATTTCCACTTGCTTTTCATTTATAAATTTTTAATCATTCTTATAAGAGGAAATCTGTAAAAGTTAAAATGTTAACTTTTATTTTTCCTACTCCCTGCTTTTTTATTTTTTACCTTTTTCCACAGCATTTCTAAATTCCTCATTCTATTTTTTAAAATCCTGACTCATATTTTTGCAATGTGTTTTCCACAAAGAAAAAGTAAGTTTGTTTTTGTAATTTATCTTTTTTTTATTTTAAAATCTAATGTTCAACTCCTTAATTGGGAATAAACCATTCTTTTGACTTATTTTCATTTTGAGTTCATGTTGCTAGTCTGTCATCTTGGATTGAAAACCACACCTAAAAGATGTTTGGCATGTAGTGTACTGATAACAAATTAGTTTTAATTCTTAATTTAATTAGACTGACACTTTGGAATAATAGAAAATTCATTGTTCCTATTCAAATTTTAAATTTAGTTCATGTGGAAAAATAGTAATTTTAATTAATGAAAACAAATTATTTGAGCTAAAAAGGGTTGATCAGTCTTCAACACACTTAATAAAAAGTTGTAATTGACATGGTATAGTAAAAATATGCAATTTTGGTCTAACTCTTAATTTTTAGCCTGTTATTAATTTTAGTATCCGTAAAATTCAGAGTATAATGCACACCTATACTTTCAAGCATAATTTTTAGGTATATTCATCGAATAATGCGCACACACACCCTTTTTTTATGAAGAAATCAAATATTAGTAAGCATTGTACTAATGTTTTGAAGTCTTGCATTCGAGACATTATCCCAGACTTTTGACAAAGTAGTATTCCTCTAAAACTGCTACTCTTTTAATTTATAAGGCAAGTCATTTCTTTTAAACAAACAGTTTTTCGATGCATATAGAAGTAAAAAAAAAAATTTATGCTCATCTCTGTTATTTTTTAAGCTGTCGTTTTTATACCCACCATATAATGCACACCCTTAAGTTTTGATCTTATTTTTTGTGTTAAAAGTTTGGTTTATACGTCGGATTTTACGGTATGTATTGTTGCAACTTTATTGGCGACATTATATAAAAGCACATTGTAGCTAAATCAGCACACATGACTCACTCGAACTTGGCAAGTTATCTTGAACTTTGACGTTGTTGCGATAATACACAAGTACCCTATCAATTTATCAGCCCCAAAGTCTCAGTAGGGTTTCTTTTGTGAGCATCACTCGCAAGACCAGAGGGTTTGTTTTAGTTAAGTCTAAATCTATAAAAATATTGAAATATAAATGCGTTGTTCAACATTATACAAACGGCATGTGCTTTACATATTTCATATTAATATACTTTATTTACTTCTGTCATTTTCTGTTTTAAGTACAATTTTTTAAACATTTTATTGTCAGTACTTATTTATCATTTAATGACTCATAACATTATACATTTCAAAACTAAATGTTTCTTAAAATTCTTTTTAGTATGAAAAATTTTTAAACAGGAATTAACACTGAGTCCTACGTTACAATTCTCGCTCTCATATTAAATCATTTGCTATTTCGGAGTTTTTTTTGTGGGATTGTGTGAACTAACAAAAACTAAATTTTCTATTATTGATGGCCATAGAGAGGAATTTTCCGTTGATGTAATTGGCATACAGATGTCTGAAATATCACGAAATTTATAATGAACAGAACAATCAGAATATATTATTTGTCAATATCGCTACTCTTGGATTCTAATTCAGAATAAATTTTGTATCATTCTGCTATTCCAAGTTCAGTTAAACATTTTTGATGTTTGGACCTTGTAAAAGAAAAACAAATTTTGTCTACCAGATCTAACTATCCATTAAAAACTACACTGTTAACTGAAACCAAATGCTCTAGCATAAATAAAACTCTTATCTTTACTATAAACAAAAATCACTTGTTAATTTCAAGAGCAGTCACAAAGCATTCAATTCAGAAACATTCTTTTCCCTTAATGTTAATCAATCAAAATCCACGTGAATGTGAGTAATATTTCTCTCATTTCAAGTAGGTCAATTCTACAAGTATCTCAAATCTTATGAGCTTGTAATGCCATCTATTGCCAAAAAAACTGAGTTTAATACGTTCCTAGCCTGTAGCATGGGGATGTGATGATTGACCCTGGAAGAAGAAATGTGCTGGCACACATGTTATTTTCATATCCGACAGTTAGCCCAAAGAGGTTAATGGCATCCTTTTTAACAGCCTTAGAAATAAACTTTCATGTTTGAATAGTATACTGTAAATCCCCTTTAATCTGTAACCTATTAAATCTGATTTTGAGAAAAAATGAATTTAGAGTAAACTACAAATAAAAGGCTGAATTTTTTGAGAGTAGTTTTTTCCACCTGATATGTATTGAATTTGAATTCTCTCTTTTATAATTATTTACTGTGTTTTCTCCCTCTTTGAAAAGTAGTTTGCTATATATTTTGACTTTTTTTTATAAATGTTTGATCTTAAATGCTCAACAATCAATTTTGACTTGTGACCCAATTAGGTCAGACCATTAAAATTCTTCTGCCTCTAATTTTTTTTAAAGTAAAAATGTTTGTTTTATAAGTCAAATTTTAAAATGGTAAATCCTAGGACAGCACACTGCTGTATTTGGCAACAAAAGTTTTTCGCCAAATAGTGCCAAAGATGAAACCGCGTTTTTCAAAATGGCGTCACAGACACAAACAAGAGAGAAAAACGTGGTTTTTCAAAACGTTGTCAACAAAAAAGATACGAAAAACGTTGAATAAACGTGGTTTCTAAAATGGATAACACGGGAAACATCAAATCATAAATAAGAAATTAAATGCAAATTCTTTACGAATTTCGGACATCCATACCAAGATTCTATCAATACTTCATTCATACTAAAAACAATTAGTACTTTCTTACCTTTTATTCAGAAAAAAATGTGTTCGTCATGTTTTTACGAAGACGCGATTTCTAAAACTGCTTCTACAATATAAACTGAAAAATCGTCTCTTCTAAAACGCAACAGTGGGGAATCCGATGTGAATACTTTAGGTTGATGAAATGATCTCTATTTCTCTCAAACACAAATTATTTTCATATTTCGGACAGCCCTACTTAAACATTTTCAATCGTTCACTCATTTACAAAGCAATAATTTCTTTCTTACCACTTAATTCAAAAGATAAAAGTATCCGTTCGCCGTGCTTCAAAAGGGGGGAAAGTGTTTCTTTCACTTCCAACCAATTTTCTTTTTGCAGCCATTCTGAAAAAAGCAAAAAAAGTAATTAAAAACGGTGGTTGTCCCACACGTGTGCACAATAAGGGTCGAAATGGCCCCTGTTCGAACTTTTTCAATTTTGTGCTTGACTGGTTTTAGGGTTACGATTTTACTTAGCCCAAAACTGGACAATTGGGCAGGATTACCATCTTGTAAGCTTTATCGCCAATGTTTTGGCGCCAAAAAATTTAGTCGCCGAGTCTCGGATTGCGATTTTGTAAGATGGGAAAAGTAGTGTTTGAACAGGATGGCAGAGTCTGGTTCATGAAAGAATTTTTTCATGTAAATCACATATAAATTGTATCTGACTTGACTTTTTTCCAGACATATCATTGTTTTAAATATATTACTGAGTGTTAAATTTTTAAAAAATAATTAAAGCAAAGGTAGAGTGAATTTAATAATTAATATGCAAACTTATTTGCTTTATTTATGAGGATTTTTTTTGTATTTTAACTTTATTATTACATGTGGATTATTATGTGTTATAATTTTTATTATTCATTATAAATAATCATGAAATGAAATAAATGTATTATTTAGCAGTGTCTGTAATGAAAATCTTCCTTTGTTTATCTAATAAATAAATTTATATTCTAAAACACTTTAAAAAAGGGCATAACTTCGAAATACAGACTTTTTTTTACATAACTAGAGATAAAATTCTAATCTTGATTTGTATTAATTTTTTTCTATTTCTAAAAAAAATTTATAGAACAAGTATTTCTTTAAAATTGTGTTCAGAATCTCAAGAAGAATCACTGGAAATTTTTACTTCAAACGTGTTGCATGGGGAATTTTACAGTTACTCTTTTACAGAGATCATATAAGTTTTATACCAAAATTTTGTATACTGCTTTCTAAATTTAGTTTATGTTAGTTAATATTTATTTATTTTATGTAATCAAAATAAGCATTCCTACTTTATTTTTCAAACTTAAGAAAATCAGCAATTATGAAAGAAAACCAGAGTTGTTCAAGTGAAACACATAAAGCTTGTAATGCTAAGAATGTTTGTTAGCTTGTCAATGCATGCCATTTAGTGGCAGAAGGACAACATGACAGTTGTACAAAAAGGGTATACATTTCTAGACTGCTTGTTATTCGCAATAATCTGTAACAATGGAAAGATAAGGCTTCTACGTCCAGAAATGCAATCTGGCCTTATTCTATCTTTATTGTTTCACGAAGGTTTTGTTTTGGATTTATATATATATAACCATGTACACAGAAAAATGTGCTTTAAATTAATTACTTCATAAAAGTATCTCAAAGTGTGGCAAATCTTTACTTTGCTCAAAAGCATGTAAATGATTTCACAATTTTTTTTGAAGAATCGTCCTAACTGTATGAACTATCCACTGCTGTGAACATTGGCATGGTGTTCATAGATATAGTCGTGAACAGAGAATGGAGATTTTATAGGCAGTTTATGTCTAACACCCCAACAATTTTGCAATTAACAGAAAAGATTTTTCATCTATATTAATAAAACAGACTTTAGCGTGTGTAATATCATTTTCAGCCCAAACTAAGCAACCCAGAAGTATGAAACTTGGCACATGATTATTCTAGGTCCTGATGATGTGCACTCACCCGAACAGTTTTTTTTTCAAAATTCCCTTTAGATTTTTTAAAATTAAATTTTTAAGTGATTTTTTTCCATTTTTTTCAACAACTGGGTTTTTAGTTAGTTGTTTTGGCAACAGTCTCATTTGTTTTGCTTATCCATTTTTTATTATTCCGAACCATTTTTATACATTCAACGTATTTTATCCTTTTTTACGTAATTTAAAAAAAATATGTAATTTAATTAATGTTATAATTTCTACTATATTCTAGGTTACTTCATATTTATTTGTTTATTTTATTCATGTTTAAAATTTTTATATTTAAAAATTTTCTTCAAAATAAGGGCTTAATTTTTTCTTTTTTAGATAAATAACCCTTTGATCTAAATTATTTTTTTCAACATACATCAGTCTGTTTTATATAGTTTTTTATTTTGGTTTTTACTAATTTAATTTTTTCTCTATCGTATTACATCTAAATTCAATTGCCAGAAAAAGTCTGTGTACAAGCACATTGCAAATATGCAAGAATGAAAAAAATCATATTTTAAGAATGATATTAATTTCATGATGTATTTATTTTATTCCTTACACAATTGAGTAACTTTTCATAATAATTTATGATATATAACACAAGTTGTGTTAAAAAAAATAATCAAAATGAAAAATAACGCAAATGGCTACCAGAAAAAGTTTGTGTACAACTAAAGTCATTAAAAAATACTCTTTAAAAAAACTTTAATAGTTGGTTGGATAACCCTTACGTCTCAGAACCTCCGTCGATCGTTTGGGCATAGATTAGATGAGTTTGGATGTCTCCTCAGAAGAAATGGTATTCCATTCTGTGACCATCACTCTTTTCAACATTTCTTTTGATGTAATGTGGTGTTGGCTAATTTTTCTCTCCAATAAGTCCCATAAATGCTCAGTTGGGTTTAAACCTGGCGATCGTGGAGGAGAATGCAACTAATTTTTGATATTGTAGAGAAGCCAGAGCTTAACATTATGGGAAGTGTGTTTAGGATCATTATCCTGCTGAAACCAAAAGTCATCTCCAAGGATCAAATCCTGTGCGCTCTGCTTCAAATTTTCTTTTAATATGTTAATATACCCCATATGATTTAATGTCGAGTCTATAAAGGTTAGACGACCCATGCCATTGGCTGCCATGCACCCCCAGACCATCACACCACCTCCACCATGCTTAACTGTAGGCTCAAGATTCTCCTTCTCAAGAGCCGTACCTTGTTTTCGCCACTCCAGCTTACACCCTTTTATGCCGAATATGCAAAACTTGCTCTCATCAGAGAATAGTACTTTTTCCCAAAATTGTGGAGGCTTATTTACATGCTCATTAGCGAAATCTAAACGCTTTTGCCTGCTCACAGCTGATATGTGGGGTTTCTTACGAGCTACACAGCCATGATAACCAGCCTTTTTCAAGATTTTTCTTATGGTATCTTCATGAAGTGTTTTTTTAAATCTCTCTCTAATGTCATTTGCAATCTGAGATGCACTTAATCGTGGATTCAGACGTATGGACTTGAAGACATACCTCTTTTCACGGAGAGTCAGCTTAGATGGACGTCCAAAGCGTGGCTTTGAAATTACAGATTTCGACGAAGTGTAATTATTGATCACTCTTTGGATAGAGGAATGTGTTCTACCCACAATGTTGCCAATTTCCCAAAGAGTTTTGCCTTCATTCCTAAGTTTTATGATAATCTTCCTTTCTTCAGGAGTAATCTCTTTTCTTTTTAAATCCATTGGGATTTAACGCAATTTACTTTCTAAAAATCTACAAAGTGCAATATTTAAAGATTGTCTAACAAAACTGAGCACATGTTAAAAAGTAAATTAAAGATTGATTTGCATTATTATATTAATTGTTATTTAACTTTTACTGGTAGCTATTTTTCATTTTGATTATTATATTTGTTTAAACAATATGTGATATTTACGAATTGCAATTTCATTATGAATATTATTGACCATTGTGTAAAAATAAATTTATTATGAAATTTTTAATGCAGACTTAAAATATGAATTTTTTTCATTTCTCCATATTTGTTATGTGTGCTTGTACACACAGACTTTTTTCTGGCAAGTGTAGATGTTAGGACAGAATATCATCCTTTCCGCCGTGATACACTCTAATGCTTTATTACAATGGTTTTATTTTATCTATTTTTTAAAATTTAGCTTGTTTTAATTTAATTTTTTTTCCAGTTGAAGGCTTCCTAATATATGTTAATTATGGTAATGTTTTAGGGGAAATGGTTTGTAACATATGTTTTTCTTTTTTAATTTATCTATTTCAGATTATTTCACCGTAGTTCCTCATAGCAGAAACATATTTATTATTACTTTCTGTTATACCTCTTTATTTATTTTATCTTTCATTTCTATTTTTTAATCGTATGTTAATTTTTCTCTTTTGCATTCATATATATATGTTTTTGTGGGAAATCATTCTTTTCTGTGAAGCGAAATTGCACATGAACACCATTAAAATTATTTTTAAATTTTTACACTGCTCTGGCAGTGGTTCCTCTACCCTATTTCATTAACAGGGACACAATGAACGATTTTTCATTCTATATGCTGTTGGACTATTATTTTTGTTTGTTTCTCGGATTTGGATTCTTTTGACCAGCAGCTGCTGCACCTAGGCCTTTTCCCTGAAGTTAGTTTTCACTGTGTAATCAATAGAAACAAACGTACATCCATTAATATATCATGTAACTATTTAAATTGCGATGCACCAAATTAGTTAATGAATTACACATATTTTTATTCAATATCACTATATATGTATACTAATAAAAACAAACAGTTTGTGTGTTTCAGCTGTACCGGCATAACTAAGTGAAACCCAGAAGTCTGAACTTGTATAGAAGCTGTAGGCCATTATCCTGAACACCTCAAAGATTTTTTTCGAGATTTGCTTTAGATTTTTTTAAAATTCACTTTTAAGTGTTTTTCAGCTAATGGAGATATGTCATCAAATGTGTCAAGTCAACTTAGCGAAAATAAATGTTAAGATAGTTTTTTGGGGTATTTTAAAGTACATTTTATTTGTTAATATATTTATAGTTTTTTTTTAACTCTTTATGATGAATTACATCTGTTTCAAAAAAGTCAAGAAAAAATGTTCTTTCTAAATTTCATTTTTTGGATTTGCAACACAAATATGATAGCATTCGATTTCCCATGTCTTAGGATATGAATTGTTTTTGTATTAAATTAATACTATAGTTTCTATTTTAGTGTTAAAAAAAGTTTTATGTTTGTTTTCTAAATTAATTTTTTCTTGCTTATTGTAGTTTAAATTATATGATACCATGACTCAAGTTTTTAAATCAAAAAATGAATTGTGAAGCTTTTTGTAAACAGAAGCTTATATAATGTTGTACTTATGTAAAGGGTGTTTTTTTAGAGGTATAGAACTTTAAATTGCAATAAAACAACGATGTATTATTCGATTAATATGAATTTTTTTTATTCAAAAGATAATCTTGTGACATTACATTTTAAATATGATTTCTGGCATAGGACTGCCATGGCTGGCTCGGATGTAGTCCAATCTGGACGTCCAATTTTCGATGACTTTTTCCAACATTTGTGACGACGAATGTTGTCTTCCAAATTG